>OX632360.1:28593291-28658711 GCA_951751655.1 Ophion costatus
CGTGTAAGGCCATGTCGGTGCGGGCGCAGAGAACGCCTCGAACAGCGCCATCACTCGGCCTCGTGGGACATCGGGCTCGCCTTCCGAAGGCCTACCAGCGCCATCTCCCGAGTCATCGCAGCCCGAAGCGACACCCGAAGGAACCAGTCTTGCGCTCGGTCGGCCCGGCCGAGCGAAATATCGACCGGTGAGCTCGACGACTCGGGCTTCGATTATCGGCGACGGCCGGAAGGGCGAGCCGCGGCGATCGACGAAAATATCGACAGGAGGTCCGCCATCTATGACTCACGTGGATCGAGACGAAGGAGCCGGCCGGCTCCTTCGTCGGGACCACGGTCGTATACACAGGTCTGGGCACTCCGGCTGTAAAACCGTGCTCGAAATGAAGCCTATGTTGTGAATTTTCGCCGCTAGCGCTAGTGAGGCAGAGGCCTACTTCGTACGCATGCGCGGCAACTGTGTCTTTATTTACAATCTGTTAACCTCTTTCGACAGTTCACTCAATATCTACGCCAGTATTTTATTATTTATTGAGTATACATTTATCTTTACGTGTTTCGAAATGTTTATAAAAAAAAAAAAAATGGGTAAAAAATGTGTAATTCCGGGATGCAAAAGTGGATACACGATCAACAAAGAACGCGTCTCTTTGTTCGTTTTTCCGCAAAATGACGAGTTACGCGCAAAGTGGGTGAGCGTTATTCCTGCTACGAGAATAAACGTAACGAGCGCGCACTCAATATGCGGAAAACATTTTCATCCCTCCGACATTGTACGCAATTTCGTGCATAAAGATAAAAATGGAAAGATCATTGCTAATGTAAGTAATTCTGTTATACGTTTTCTATTTTTTTCGTGTAAGCGTACGCAAGAGCATGCTAATTGTAATGTATTTGTAACATGATAGATTTCCTATTATAAAAACAGTTCATAATTAATTTGCGTTGAATATACCCAAACAATCTAAACAGAAACGACGAAAATTAATAAAATGTTGATAATCATAAACTGCCCCATTGTTACTCAGCAATCTAGCGTAAAAAATCATTTGGCATGCTCAGCGAGTAGCAATATAATTTTTTCTTGACATAACTGATATTTTAAATGAATATGCAGGTTGCTTATCACCATCCAAGACTGGCAAAATCAGCCATTCCATCGATATTCCCATCGACTAGCAAATATAGTGACAGTGAACGCACAGTAGGCAATCATTTTCTAACTAATGCATAGAAATATATCAACTCATTCTCTTGTTAGTTGCTTTACTTCTACTTTATAAGTTTCAAATAATGTGGGACACGTTTTTTGACACTCATACGTACTTTACTGCTTAGGCCATTTCCTTTCTACCTCTACAGACTTGATTAATGTTTTATTTCATCCGAAATCAATTTTTATAGTTATAAAACATTTGGGATTAATTTCGGTGACCGTATAATTTGATCACATATGCAATAGATATGTGCAATCGGCTTTTATGCTGTTTGTTTTTGCTTTATTTTCTTTCATATGTTCGGTTATCATTTTTAATCTCAAGACCTGTTTTCAGGCATAACGATGTGTTAAGAATACGCTATAATAACTTCAAGCTGTGTTTTTTTTTTCAAGAACACAAACACAAACTTCGAGTCAGCAGCATCTATAGCGTGTGGGTCTAACAACAAGGAAAATGATTCATTTTCCACCACCAGTCACCCGGGTAGAGCGCTCATAGACTGCAAAGAAACTGAGAGGACCCATCTACCAAAGCCGGTACAAAATATGGACTCGGAGATTGATCTAGACCCCATCAGTCACAGTTCTTGTGAGGACACTTATGTGCCATCCACAGAAAGCAGTAAGCTACGAACACTCGAGGAAAATAGTGGTATCAACAAGGATTTCATGAGCGCAGCCGAGCATGATACTAACGATGTAAATATTTTAGTGGTATATGACTAGAGAAGGCTCAATCCCGCAATTGAAAAACCATTCTCATGTTTCTTATATTACGCGTAATGATCCTCGTAATTTTTATTTTAGACACAATCATATCCCTGCATGTCTCTGATTTCTATAAATTCATGCGGTTTAAAAAATGTTGGCATTCTCTAAATAATATAGTCTCTAATGTTTACACATTGTTTCTTCCATCGCTGTATAAATTGCAAAAAACTAAACATCATTCAATGATTCTGGGCAATGAAAGTAACAATGAGGTTAAACGCAACAAATATTTTTACGTTTCACACATGCATAATATTATAGCGTTTTTCTGTATTTTCTGCTTAGATGGATGGTTCGTTACAAGATAATAACGTTTGTCGAACAGAAGATCGAATGGAACAGTCATCAAATTTCGAAAACATGTTTATTCATCTATACGAATGTGAAAGTGCTGTGAGCGTCCCGTCAGGATGGATCCGCTATACTCCAAGCAGTGGCAAGAAATGGGTGGCATTTTCTACTTTCGAAATAAGAACGATATCTAATGGCCCTCAGCCTTTACCACGAAAATCAGTCTTGGTATCAGAAGAAGGTAACGTTTTTACGTCAGCAAATGGAAAAACAATACCGGTTACAAATATTTGTCGATCGCTTGAGTGCATTAATACTGTGGACGAGTTAGCTCGGCTCTTATCCACATTTGCAAGCCTCAAGCTGTGCACTGGCGTCCAGCTATTTGACGATTCGTTATCCCAACATCGGATACTACATCAAGATACTTTCGGGTCATGGTGGCACAAACATTGTTCTATCATATCCATTTGGGGGGCCTGCAGTGTTTGTCGAAAATTACAAAGATCGATAACTCAGCGAAAGCGGCGATTAATCAACCATTTGCGCAGAAGAAGAACCGATCTGCTTTACAAAAGCGACAAAGAAAAGTCCCAGATAATCGCTATGCGTAAAATAATTCGGTCTCGAAATGAGGTGGTTCGAAGAATGAGAGAGCGCGCAAAGAAATGGAAAAGTACGGCATCTGAAATGCAAGAACGTGTTCGCTATTCGAACGAGCAATCAATCATCGACAAATGTAATGAGCTAAACCTGCCGAACGCACAACAATTGTGCATAAAAGAAATAATTTCTGCAGCCGGTAAAAAGAGTCCCCACGGAAATCGATACACCGAAGATTGGATGATGTTATGTTTGCTTATGCACATTCGTTCACCTGCGCACTATCGATTCCTTTTGAAGAATGAAATACTGCCTCTGCCAGCGCCACGGACGATTCGTCGATACTTTTCGGTCATAAATACGAAATGTGGTTTCGATGAAAATTTTTTTGAGGTATTTCGAAAGCATCTGCAAGGAAAATCTCCAATGGAAAAGCACGGCATTCTCCTTCTGGGTGAGATTTCTCTTCGCGCCTCAATATCGGTATGCTCGTCAACTCTGACGTACAAAGGCTTGACGGATTTCGGTGACATGAAAGCTGCTGCCAATGACGTTAATGATAAAGCGACGCATGGTCTTGTACTCATGTATAAAGCTATTGCCGACAAGTATACTCAGCCTATAGCCGTTTTTGCCTCGAAAGGACCGGTTACGGGTAGCGAATTGGCCAAAATCGTCGTTAAGGCAATAATATTGCTAGAGAAAGCTGGAGCTATGGTTCACGCGGTTGTTTCTGATGGAGCAACCACTAATAGAAAAATGTGGTCTGACCTCGGTATCAGTGGCGTTAAGGACCAGTGCCAAACGTCGTTCATACATCCCTGTGAAGAATCTCGAAAAGTTTTTGTCATTTCGGATGGGCCTCATTTAATCAAAGTGCTGCGGAATATACTGTATGGGAAGAAACAATTGCTGGTAAATACGATTAATGAAAATCATCTGGAAAGGGTATTTCGTTTTTCGAATACTAAGTAGGTGCGGGTACAATTATCATTAATCACTTTATTATGAACATTTCATTTCACGCAAATATTGATTTTGCAATCGAACGTAAATATTCGATCCCAGAATTTTTTCACGAAATCCTGTTGAATATTTCGAAAGCAATTGCTTTTATATTCTCTTGCTTCTCCTATAGTGAGCAGATTCAGTAACTTACTCACTTTAATATTGAATTTGATTACGGGCTTTTCAGTCTTCCTGTTCTGTCAAATAAGTTATTAAATGCATGGGTATTTCATTTACGTAGATGTGGGATCTACAGTAATGATTGATGTGATCTATACAAATGTTTTTATTAGATTGATCCAACGAAGCCACCTGTCAAGTGGAAAGACTTTAGGGCATTGTGGGAGCTGGACAAACAGTTGCCAGCAAATCTCCGACTCTGCCCCAAAATTACGGAAAGTCACCTGGAACTGAATACGTCGACGAAAATGAGAGTGCCTTTAGCAACTCAGGTAGAACGTATAATTTTTTTTTTCATCGTATTGCAGTATACAAGACTGCGGCACCTTTGAAACCCGTGCTGTAAAATATTTCTGTTTCAGTACTTCGCGTGAGGATGTTGATTTTATTTGCTTGAGTCTGTTGATTGTATCTATAAATTATTCCTAAAGTATACGTACCATTAGCTGGATTTGAACCAATAGCTGAACACTCCATTTCAAACTATACCTATATCTTAGTACATACGTATAGTTTGACATAAGGTGTCCAGCTATTAGTACCTTTACCTTAATGAACCACCTTCAAAGTTATATTTTACACTTTGTGCGTACCCAAAGACTGATGTATTGACAAATGAATGAACATTATTCGCAGATATTCAGCAACTCGGTAGCTGAAGGGTTGCTGTTTTATCGTCAACGTGGGGTACCTGAACTGTTAGAATGTGAATCGACTGTTGCATTCTGTCAGACATTGAACGACATGTTCGACGCGTTGAACAGAAAGATGCCCAATGAGGGTGTGACACCGGATGGAAAAGATATGGAAGTATGTACTCGGATTTCTTTCTCAATTTATCTTCCTTTAAGCTTAGCACACTTTTTATTGGTCTGAAAATCTTCGGCAGATTCTTGAAACTTCTCTTCGTTGGCTGGATGATTGGGAATCCAACTATCAAAACGGTTTAATCCGACAAGATCAGTTTCGTACCAGGAACACCGCCGAAGGTCTCCGCGTGACTTTGCAAGCAACGATGGATATGTGTCACTATCTTCATGATAGATTCCGATTTAAATATCTATTAACGGGAAAAATTAATCAAGATTCCCTGGAGGTACATCGTCCTTAGTCAACCCTCCTGTGGTGCTTCAAAATTAATGGTTGTCAATTTATTTGAATTAAGGTGATGTAAAACACATATGGATGCGAGAGTGATAGTTGCTTTTTTCGGAACAAGCGTTCTCAGAGGCTGTTAGCAATTCGCGAAAAAGAAAAATCAGGCCACGCAAGCCTGACTAATGGACGGATGTGGCGTGAATTTGCTTTTTCCTGAAATGTCAACCATCTCCAAATGCCATTGTTTACAGTTCTCGTTACAGACCGCGGTATTTCACATTCCCTTAAGAATACAAATGTCTTTTATATAATTGATGGATTCTCGACCATTACATGGTTCAATATGTAAAAAAAAAAGTTTCTGCAATCGTATATGATCAAAACACCACAGAAGGGTTAATCGCAGTGTTCGAAAACTTGACGAATTTTGCCTTGTGCGGTTTGTTAAACTAGAATAATTCTTTCGGTGCAACAAACAAGTTTGAGGTATAAATCCTGATGGTTTGTACGCCGGTTTGTTTATTGGGCAGTTCAGACTTGATAAAGCCCCATACGACATTACCTGATTATATTTTAGCAATTCTTCGGAACGATTCGAATAGCTGCCGGTTCCAACGAGCATCCAGCAACGCCAACGTTTTTGCAGCTGTACAAGCTTTTGTCGACGTTCAGTATTTTGAAGCCCCCTGTTGCAGGGAACTGCACGGTCACCGAAGACAAGCCGCCCCCAGTTTTAATAACGATTACGGATTTGAAAAATATATGTAATCCTAAACGTAAAAATCAGACTGAAGAGATCCGTAAAACGTTAAATTCTCTTATCGAGCATGAAAACTGGGAAGCCCATGAAATATTCGAGCATGATTATGCCCGTGCTCCAGTTGTTGAGTGTGTAATCTACTATGTGACAGGTTAATTTTTTTGTTATTATTAATTTCATCTTAAAAATAGGACAAAATTTGAACATTGCTCTTTGCCATGGAAAAAAAAGTGAAATATATTCGAAAATATATTTTATGGATATGAAATTCCGGCGAAAAATTGTGCCAATGATATATATATATATATTAGGGTGACCCGAAAAAAACTTTTTTTTTCCTCTCGCACCGGCTCAAACTCAAGTTTGCGACCCCAAACAACACCATGCATCGTTTCAGACCGTTAAAAAAATCCTACGAGGTCGCAACATCGAGTTATCGATTTCCCATTTAAATAACACGTAGCACACTTGACTTGTCAGTAAAAAGTTGAATATCTTATTCGAAAAGAATGATAATCCAATTTAATAAGCGGCGTTTTGAAGGGGACGAATCCAGCTTCATTTTGGATTATTGGCAACTCAAAAACGATGGGCTTTAATGTGCCCAATTTTGTATGAAAATTCTGAAAAAATTTTAATACGTTCGAAATTTTAAACGAAGTCTTTTTCTTCTCTTGACTTTTCCTTTCAAATCTCATAATTTCCGAGCTACATCAATAAATTTATGAGACAAATCAGCGAATTTCGACTAAAAATATAAAAAAATAATTAAAAAATGTCGAAAAAAAAACATTTTTTGTTGAAAAAAATTTCGAATTTTTTTTTTTTCATTTCGAAAAAAGATCTAAAAAAATTTGAGTGAGTTACAAATAACCATATACAACTTTTTACTTCTTGGGCATATTTTTTTAAACCCCATCGTTTTCGAGCTGCGCTGCATTTTTCGAAACCAGTATTTTTTTACAAAAAAATAAATATCTCTGCGGAAACAAATCGCAGAATTTTTTTTTTTAATCTAAAATAAAGCTGGATTTGTCCCCTTCAAAACGCCGCTTATTGAATTGGATTATTATTATTTTCGAATAAGATATTCAACTTTTTACTGACAAGTCAAGTGTGCTACGTGTTATTTAAATGGGAAATCGATAACTCGATCTTGCGACCTCGTAGGTTTTTTTTACCGGTCTGAAACGATGCATGGTGTTGTTTGGGGTCGCAAACTTGAGTTTGAGCCGGTGGGAGAGGAAAAAAAGTTTTTTTTCGGGTCACTTTAATATATATATATATATATGTTTGTGTATTTTCCAAATATGTCAAATATATATATATGATGAAAATAGATTTAAAATATATAAAATATAAATTATGTATTTTACTGCAGAATAAGTTATATATTTTCACATAAAATTTTTTCCATACGGGACTATGTATCTGAATGTGACTCACTCCATTTTCAGTATCCCTGAAGGTGATGTGAAACAGATATAATCGCGTGAAAGATCAACCGAAAGCATGTTTAACACCACGTTAATTCTTATCCCATGACCTTTTCTTATTACAAAAATTATAGGAATAATTATTAGAAGGATTTCCTTTGTATGTTGACTGCTGCTGCTAGTGTCTACATTTTTATTTGCGTTAGATAAAATAGGGAAGCTGGTATCATTAGGTAACAATACAAACATACTTCTTACCATCTCGTGTTTTTGTTTCGTTGAAATTTCAGGATATCTTTGCAATCAACTTCTCAGGTACATGCGACGTCTGTAGAAATGCCATCAAGAATGCAGATTCATATTCGCAAGAAGCGAGCGCACAGCTTGTGAATTTAAAAACTCGCGGGGGACTCATCCATCCGAACAAAACATTCTTCAATCTCATCATTGCTTTAGAGTCGCGCTTTATAGAAAATTGTCATTTACCAAATGTATACAATCGAACTATCGACGATATGTTAATGTCATATAAATTTTCATTCCCGTGTAAGGAGCATGCAGATAGCTTTTTATCGTATGCGATCCATTATTATTTGCGTCTTCGTATGCGGCAATTTTCTGCGCAGCAAACCAAATCGCTTAAAAAAAAAAGTAGCGAGAAGAGAAAACAAGCGAAATTTCACAAAAGCTAATAAATAAGAGTTTTGACACTACAATGTAATATTTAATTAATCCCGACCGCATCCTACAATCCTATTTTTAGTATTCTTTTTAATCCTTCAAAATGTTATTTCATATAGTTGTAATAACTCATTTCGCCACACTGTAGAAACATTGATATAGCTGGCTAATAGAGTAAAATAAAATATTATGAAGAATTCAGAACCTGCGGGTACAAATCCAGAGCTTTAAAAGTAAAAACGAATAATTTTTCATTCCTATATATAGCAGGCTTTTACGATAATAAATAGGGATTGAACTCGTTTATAACTTTCGCTCTTCCACTTGGTTCTTCGGCTTGCGATTCGATTTTACGGGTTGAATTCAATTTACTATTGATGCACTTGTAGTAACCTTTTTGTTAATATGAGTCTTAATTACGATCTGAATTAGAATAAATAACCTATCAAAACATTATACAAATCTGCAAGCCTAGCACGCAAGCGCACGGAGAAAAAGACGGCTGCCCTATATTCCTCTCTTTGTTGCACACCGGCCTCGGAGATTGCAGCGCTCCGGTCTTTGGTGCACAAATTGAGAAACCCAGGCTTCAAGACGGTCACGCTGCGTTATATAGGAAGGGGCTTGGAGTGCCCAGACCTGTCTATAAGACCGTGGTCGGGACTCAGTGGCCAGCCATTGTGTCCCGACACGGAGTCAGCGACAGCCGAATTTTTGTAAAGAAAAGCGCATTAGAGAGAGAGAGAGAAAGAGAGAGAGAAGGAGATCGACCGACGGAGGACGAAACGACAATCCTCGCGACGCGAGACCTTGTAAGTCTCTCCTCGTCATTCTCCTTTTTGGGAGAGCGGCTAAAGGCCTATTAGAATCAGTGCGTCTTTTTGGTTGAATCGCTCGGGCGATTTGAGTCATATTCCCTTCCGCCCCCCTGCCCCGCGTGAGATATCCCATCGTCGTCCCCCTCCGCACGCGACGCCGAACAATCATTTGTAGTAGAAATAACGTAAAAATTTCGAGAAAAAGTACCCGAAAAATAATTTTGCAGACGAATAAAAATGTGACTAATAATTTTCAGAGAAACTAGTGTACGAAAGATAATTGTGCGAATCAAAATTATTGTGCGATAATAAGGTCGCGAAGAAGAATAATTGTAAGAAAAAGAATCGCGACAGAAACGTAAGTTCGGGTGAGACATAATTGCGAATAAAACCCTGTGAGAAGGTGCGTGGCGGATCCCCCGTCGTCCCCCGTGAAAATTCCCCCTCACGTACGCGTTGCCGCGTGACGTATCGCGGTTTAATGTCGCCCCAGGGTAATCGATTTATTTTCGCTTAATTTGTGTTACGTTAAAAAAACTTGGTGCGAGTCTCTCGCTCGCCGAGCAAACGAGCGTATGTTTGTTTTGATTTTTTTCCTGCTGTACGCGTGAAACGCGAGTGCCCGAGAAAGGATGGCGCCTAACCGAGAATACGAAATAATGAAAAATTAAAAGAAATTGTAAACGGGTCGAGCTATTGAGAAGGGATTTCGCGTGTCCGGTAACCCGTAAAATTCGAGTTGAATTATTATTATTATTACTTTACTACAGAGTTATTATATCGAGTCTTCTTTAATTCTCTTTCTTTTGCTGTAAATCAAATTTAACTTCCCTTTTTTATATCGAGCTACATTTTCGTTTTCATGTCAATTATATTATATTTGGAATTTTATTAGTTGTGTTGAACCTTAATTGATTTCCCTTTCCCCCTCCGCCGCCTACGGTAACACGCGATACCCTTCATAATATATATATATATATATATATATATATATATATATTTGTACGTCCCGGTATTATTTGTTCTCACCGTGGTTGTAACCGACGCTTCAGTTTCGGTCAGCTAGGAGAGACCGGGTATTGAAGCGATGTCGAGTGATAGACGAATCCTTCTTAGTTAATAATTTGAATAGAACCCACTTACCTTTGTGCTGATGCTTAAGGTATACGTGACGAGTGGTGATATCTGCGACACGGTCAAGCCGGTTTGGAGATCCCTCGTTCTCAGGCCACCCGGTATATAGCCGATAGCGATTGGAAAGAGACGAGTGGAGCATAACGGGTGGAACCGTTGTTCGCGGATATATTCGCGCGGTGAAATAAAAACGGAACTCCGCGCAATAAATATTTAAAACAATAAATTTATATTCAACAGTAACGAAATAAATGTTGTGGTACGATTTAGTTGATGAGCATGGATTTTCCGATTGTTTGTCAGAGCGACCAAAACCAGAGGAGAACCGATGGGTTTCACTAACGAAGAAAAACCGACTGCCCTTTTGCATTTATCTTACTGACTGCGACTGTCTTGTCGGAGTCAGTCGAAAATGCTTAAGCCGAGGTTCCCATGATCTGCGTTTGATGCATTCAGCATTTTCTCATGGCGAACCGTCTCACGGCGTTCGTCGCTGCTGGTTTGTGTTTTCTTATCTCTAGGCGAGACGGACCGCAAGCGGTTCGTCTCTTCGAATAATTATTTTATTAACGTAATTTATTACGTTAATTACTGATTAAATCCCGCATAATTTTATGGGGCAAAGTATCGAAACGATTCCCCAGGACGTAAACAATATGTATATATGTATGTATACACATATATATATATATGTATGTATAGATATTCACTAAAGTTATTCCGAGGACTAATGCCTTCGAAGGATGCATATGAGTATACGAATGGTACATGAGGACTCTGGGATCCTAGAGTATGTATATATATATATATATATATATATATATATATATATATATATATATATATATATATATATATATTCATTGAAGTTATTTCGAGGCCTTATGTCCCTAAAGTATCCATGGAAATAGACATACGGAATTATTATAGGAGGACTCCAGGGAGTTTCGTATATGTCTCTGAAGCATGCAGGTACGTATATATGTGTCTATATATGAGACATTATGATATGGTACATCGGGGACCCATGCGCGTGTCCCAGAAGTCTACAGGCAAACAGATATGTACGTGTATATGAGGCTATTCGTAAAGTCAATCCGAGCACCCATGTGCTCGTCCCTGAAGTTACGGGTAAGCATAGCGGTAAAGTTATTATGGGAACTGTTTGTCCCTAAAGTGTACGGGTAGTTATACGCGTGCTAAAATGAAAGATATATTTACGAATATTTTATATAACGGGGTTTCTGAGTGAAATCGACCATATATGGGTCGACTTGATTAATATGTACCCCAAGAAAAACATAAATGAGCTCGTTTAGCACAAGGAAAAAATCGTAATAATTATTATAATTCGTACCACATATGAATATTTGGAGGGCGAGAGTGCTAGGGCATAACACCTCCCCCCCAAAAGTCTGAAGCAATGCTTCGCCTTTGCCGAGGACCGGCGTTGAGCCGCTCCACGAGTCCGTGGTCGACGCCCGACAAACGCCTCGACGTCGTCGGATGGTCGCGATTGTCGTTGCTGGACACCAGCTCCAGAAGTTCGTCTTTGGTAATCTTCGACGACCGTTGTTCAGCACGGTGCGCTCTGTAATTAGGAGGCGTGTCACCGAGTTCCATGTGGCTCTTAGGAGCGTGAAACCCCATCCGTACAGACTGTGAAGTGTATATCCATGGACGCGAGTCTTGGCGATCGCCTTGACGATGGTGAGGATTGCGAAGACCCCGAACAGTCCCGCACTGATGATCCCGAATTTTTCGAAACCACCCTAGATTTTGTGCATTACTCCATCAGTCACGTGTTGGAGAGTGTCCTCGTCCATCAGTGTCTTGAGGGAAACGTTTCCCGGGGGTATGTCGCGTCCTGCGAAACCCCTTGCGATGTCGTTGAGTAATGCTGGTTTTTCAGCGGGGAACATGATCCTGTCCCTCAGCTGGTTGATCTCGTGGTCAAAAGAAATTCCGCTGGATGCCGAATTTCCAATGGGGTTGTATCCCCAGGTAGGCATGGCAGCGGGATGTAGTCGCCCAGGGGGCGGTAACTCGACTGGATGTGGTGTGCATTGATACCAAGTGCCGTCGATCCAATATTCGGCAGGCAGCATAGGGCTGCACTCTATATGTGTGCCCGTCCGCATAAGTGTCCTTGAGATTGTGGACAGGAAGAACGATTGGTTCCGGAACGTGACCGAAAGTTCGTTGTAACATTCGTCCGTTCGACGAAGGGTGCATTCCACAGGTGTGCACTTGACGATGTGTGCTACCTCTCCTGCGATGACGGCCATATATCCCGCGGCTTTCATGACGGCCCGGGCGAATTTTCCGGGTAGAATGGGAGCCGTTGAGAGAGCGTTTCGTAGCATTTGTTTTTCCAGATTGCATCGTTGTGTGAGGATGTCCTTGTGAAGTGTTTTTATTTGCGCCTTGATATGCTTTTCGCCGTAAATAAACTTCGAGTTCACGTACGCGAATATGTCGAGGTTACTAACAAGCACCCTTTTTTGCGTAGCGAAAGGTTCATGATTTTGACTTTCGAGGGCGTACAATTTTGGATGGTCCGTTCGCACAAGAGTATAGCCGCAAACATGTTTTTCAGATTTTGCGGCTAGTGCGAAGGTAGAATCCTGGGTAGTCAGCGTGTAGACGTCCGGTATTTGGTGAGAGTTGTCGAAGGTCCTAAATTTGGTAGCTGTACCCTCGAATAATACTTCGTATCTGTTAAACGCGCAGGTTCAGTTGTCCGGAATACGGCGTTACCTTCGATATCGTAGCAGGTACCATCCGGTAATTGGCAATGGGTTTCCGATTGAAGGATTATTTTATTGGTCGCCAAGTTGACCGTTACTTCGTAATTGGTGAGAATGATCCTCACTGAGGCTTGGGCGACCACGTTGTCCCAAGCACCGAAAGGATCGTTATATTGTGTGCCGAAGTATTTCCCCTGGTTATCGAGAGATCCGGCTAGGGTCACGCCCCGAGTTGTGGTGCTGTTTTTCCGGATCCCGGAAATTACTGCTGTCAGACCTACTTGTAGGAGCCCTGTTTCGTCGATTTTTCGGCACGATCGTTCATCGACTTCGTGCAGGTCAATTTGACGTCCATTATGTACAATGGAGTTGTGGGAACTCATCCCACAGTAGTAAATCGCCAGTTGATGAGAACTCCGAAAGTCGCAGAAGTTGAATCTTCACTGGTGTCAGTATCGGATCGACCAAAGGGATGTGACATTCGCCGATGTTGCCCACAGAGATGGTCGGTACGTTTAGAGATGGTCCGCCACAATCGTATCCGACAGGGCCGGCAATTGGGCCGATTCAAAACAGGACGGCAAGATAAATTTTCCACGTCATCACGTAACCAAGAACGCTTCGCTGATGTCGAAGGTCGTCTCTTGGTTGGGGTGCCGAAGGGCACTTTGGCCTTCAATCCTGAGTGGTCGTCGTGGACTGGTTCCCATCTTCGGAACAGGAACCACGTCTATGGCCACCTTGCGATGTTATGTACAGATAGTCAACGTAACTTCGTCGTTGCCTAGCGTTCGTATTAAAAGATTTTTAATTTCGTTCCATGATACATTTCCGATTGAGTTTGTTTTCGCGACATGAATTAGTTTCGTAGATGTTTCGCGGACAAAGTTTTTCAAGGAGTCGAGGGCTTCCTCAAGGTCCTCGATTAAAAGATTTTCGTGTACATTAGCCAATAACGGTATGGCTAATATGCATCTTGAATTTTCGTTTATTACCTTGAGGCGTAAATACGTGGTTTCCTCGATTTTGGGAAACAAATTTTGAGTTTGGAGGTCTTTTGCTCCATCGTCGATTGGTCTCCCGGAAGTGGTGACAAAGACGACGAGATTGTCCTTGAACATGAACAAATTATCACGCGTTTTGCGTGTGGCGAGTCTAACATGGACTTCACTGTTTTCCCTCGGTAATGCATACTCGGGCTTTTCATGATCAAATATGTCGCTACTTACAGAGTCGTTGTCTGAGGCACTTAAGCTTTCGGTGAGATCGTCGATATTCTCAATGTTTTCTCCATGTTCTGACGGTTCCGAAATATCGGAGTCCTCAGGAAATGGGGCTATTTCTCGATCGTCTAAAAGTTGCGTTAGTTGAAAATTTTCCGCGATTCCGTCGTCTGGACTTGCGTCTGGAATAGACGAGTGCAAGGTTGTTTCTTTTAAAGGTTCGACGGATTAAGGATGGGAAGGCGGTTCTTCCAGGTTCCGGGTTTTCAAAGTTTCGTTTTCTTTTTCCCAACGAGGAGGCGTTTTGCCAGACGCTTGCGAAATTATCGGGAAATTTCGGAAACCAAGGAAATCGTCCTCGTCCGCGGAGTCGGCCAATTTTTTCCTTTTTTCAGGTGGATTTTTCCTTTGGTTGTCGTCCGATGCATCGGGGATTTCCTCCGGATCCGCATCAGGATTTAAGGTAGGTTTTCGTTTTTCAGCTGGATTTCTTCCAGCTGGTGGGTCGAACAATCATTCGTCCGAGTCTAAATCGTCGTTTTCGCTAGGAGTCGGTTTGCCGACTTTTGCCCGACTTGGGCAAACGATAGGCGATTCGGATTTTTCTTTACATGGCGTATGCTTTACCATGAGCACAGTCTGATTTTATACTGGCGGGTACCGGGAAATGGCGTCAGCATTGCTGTTTACCCTTCCTGGTTTGTATAGAATTTTATAAGTATAGATAGCAAGGCTAACGCGCCAATGAACAAGGCGATTGGCCGGGCTTTTACGGAGTGAAGCCATACGAGCGGCTTGTGATCCGTTACTAATAAGAACGCACGGCCGTAGAGATAAGGTCTGAAATGGTTTACACAATAAATGATAGCCAATAATTCCTTCTCGATCACTGAGTAATTAACTTCGTGTTTTCCAAGAGTCCGAGACGTGTAACTAACGGGTTTTTCTTTACTATTTTTGCCTTGGCTCAAAATTCCGCCAATGGCGTGATTGGATGCGTCCGTTGTTATGAGGAATGGTTTTGTGAAATCCGGATATTGACGAATTGGTGCTTTACATAACGCCTCGATAAGTGTTTCAAAGGTTTTTGGTGAGATTCGGTCCATTTGGCGGTCTATCCCTTTTTCAATAAATTCGTGAGTGGCTTTGCAATGTCTGACAATTTTTCGATAAACCTGCGGTAATAACCTGCAAGTCCTAGAAATTGTTTTATTTTTTTCGGCGTGGTAGCCCTAGGGTATCCCTGTAGAGCCTCCAATTTTTTGGGATCGGGTTTAACTCCTTCCTCACTTATGATGTGACCCAAATATGCTACTTCTCGTCTTAAAAAATCGCACTTGTCCGGTTGTCATTTTTAGTTGGCTTGCCTTAATTCTTTCGTAAGCTTGTTGAATTTATTCTCGTGTTGAACTAGTGTCTTTGCATAAATGACGATGTCGTCCAAATAAACAAACAGCTCGATGCCTTGAAGGCCTGTTAAGACTCGATCCATTATTCTTTGAAATGACGCCGGAGTGTTTTTTAAACTAAACGGCATTCGGTCGAATTCGTAGTGACCGAATGGTGTAGCAAAAGCTGTCTTGAGAAATTCGTCGGGATGTACTTTAATTTGATGGAAACCACTGGCTAGGTCGAATACTGAAAAATATTTCGCATTACCCAATTGGTCGAGAATTTCGGTAATTTGAGGTAATGGATAAGCATCCCCAAATGTCTTTACGTTCAAGTTCCTATAACTAATGACCATGCGACACTTTGGATTTTCTTGTGAGTCCGCCTGTTTGGGACCGATCCACAGAGGCGAACTATACGGGGAGTATGACGGTTTAAATACTTCCCCTTCAATTAATTCTTTAACTTGTTTTGTAATTCATCTTTATGAACGGGCGGAAATCTATACTGCCTCGTAAAATCTGGTTGATCGTCATTCGTCGTTATCTTATGTTCGATTTTATCTGTAAAGCCTAGGACTTTTCCTGGCAAATGAAATAGGTCCGAATTCTCGCTTATAATTTTATCCACGCTTAACCGGTCTTCATCGTTTAGATGGTTGAGACGGAGTAAGTTGCGAATTTCTTTTACTTTATTTTCCTTTTCTACTTTTAGAACTTATTTGTTGCGCGCAATTTCAAACCGTAATATACCCTCTTTCCGAGACGCCATTTGGTCGTCCGGGTGGGGAACAATTAAACTGGTATCCGCTTCCTAAAACGCCTTTTGGTCGTCCGGAGTTAGGAAATTATTGTCACATTTGGTCCTATCCTCTTCCTGAAACGCCATGTCTTCGTCTGGAGTGAGAGATCCATCTTTCGTGCCTATGCATCTGAATTCCTCGACTACTGCCGTTGGTATACTAATTCACAAATTATCATCGGTTAAATTGTGCGCAATAAGATAAGCGATACCATTCTTGACCGTAACGACTGCTTCGCCATAAAAGATCCCTTCTCCCAAGTAGAGCATCGGAATATATCCTTCTTTGATTTTGGGATTACTTACTTCGACGTAACAAACCGTTTTGGACCGTTTTGGCATCGAAATAGTTTGTTTACTTTTAAACGGGATTCTTTGACTTCCCCAAGTTAATTGTGCATGTCTCCAATCTACGGGAGCTTTATTTTCAGCAAGAAATTCGGTACCAAGTCATGCATGTTGGTCCATTGAACCAATCATCGACGACGTGAAATTCCGCGGGAGTATCATTGATCGTTATTCTTATAAACCCCTTTGTTCTTACGGGCATATTCGAGATCCCCTTCAAATTTAATATATCATATTTATTTATATGCGTATGAGCATTTACGATTTGAATTTTGACGATATGCACTTCCGAGCCTGAGTCTATTTAAAATTCGTTAAGTCCCGATAAGTTGGGTGACTCGAGGTCTACAGAAGCTATTTGTTTTGAACGTGTTAATAAGACGTGGACGATTCGTACGGCGACGCGTCTATTATTTTCACGGGGCGCTCCGTCGGTTTCTCGCCCCGCGGGGAGGCCCGTGCCACTAGTCGAGAATTCTCGCTTTTGGCAATTCGGTTGCCCTGTTCCTTTCTTCATTTTGTTTTTTAAAGCAGGATGTCGCGACGTGGCCCGCCCTGGCTGAATAATTACACATCGACGTGGCTCGAGATCCTTGTCCGTTTGTGGGCTTTGACCACTTGATTCTACTGTTTGATGTTTGTTTATTTAAATTACCCGGTTTCTTGTCCGGAAATTTTGTCCAACAATCATCGGACGCGTGATTGCGGTTGCAATGGTTACAAATCGGTCCTCCTGAATTGGAGACCGCTTTTATTTGGGCCAACTGATTTCTAGTTCGGCGTTCGAAACACGTGTCCTTGAAATGTGACCTATCGCGTTCCATGTCTTTTCCAACTTTTATTGCCTTTGAATATGCATCTTCGAGATTATCGAATCCCTCGTGTTTGAGACGGATTCAAATGTCGGGTGGAAGCCCCTTGACGAAACAATCCAGCGTGTCGTTTTGGAAAATATCGTATTGACCGTTTCGGAGAGTTCCGTGATTACCAATTTCGGCTTCGAGAATCGCCGTATGCAAATCATTGGTTCGACCGATATAGTCGATAGTATGTTCGTTTTTGCTTTTTGAAATATTTCCAAGTTCACTACAAAATTCGTTCAAAGTTTGCGCGGCACCAAATAACGTTTTCAACCACTTGCTGAATTGCTGAACGTTCTGGAAGTTATAATCGTCCAGTGCCGTTGAGGCATGACCTTTCAATTTCATACGAAGGGGCTGAGTGAGGCCAAACTCCTGATGAGGGCGGAACATGTCCCTTGCCCTTTTACAAGCACGAACAAACCGGAGAACCGGTACGTTGTACCCATTAAAGGTGGGCACAGAATCAAGTGCGTCTTTAAATTTAATATTCGCGGATAATTCTCGATCATCGCGAACGTAAACTTCGTTTTGTTGGACGTGAGAGACTGGACCTGATTGCCGTTGACCCTCACCATTTTTTATCGAACCAATTTCCCTACTCATCCGACTGACCTCATTTATCATCGTCGTAAAGGTATTTTCCATAGCCTCGGGGGCGTGATCAGTGGTTGAGATTGGTTCATCCCCATTATTCACTTGATCACTAAATTCACATTCACTAGCACTCAGGGCTTCCAATTTTTTGTGCGTTTCTAATTCTCTGTTTAATAACGCCTGTTCTTGTTCACGAAGTATTTCGCCTATTTTATCTAACTGATCCACTAATACGCGGAGTTCCTCTTCACTTAACCGTTTCGAATCTTGGGAATGATCAGCCATTCTAAACCTCTCATTTTATTTTACACGTTGCGATATGTAATATATGATATTATGTATATATCAGTAGTATGGCGGCCACTATGGCGACCCCTACTCCTCAACCCCTCTCCTACCCCCACTCCTCGGTAGCCGAGGTGGTGGGGATGGAGTGGGGATGGCCGTTCTTATCCCCTCCCCGCGCCCCAGGCGGTGTGTGGAGGGGGGGATGGCCGGAGCGGAAGGTTCGCCATAGTGGCCCCTTTTTTTTGCTTTATGAAAATTCATTTTTTAGAAATAAATATGTTTCGCTCACCATTGCTGCTCCTGGTGACAGTGAACTCCGAGGGTACGCACGCACGCACGCACACACACACACACACACAAACACACACACACACACACACACACACACACACACACACACACACACACACATGCCCACACGAGCACGAGTGTCACGGCTCGTTCTCCCACCCCTCCGGCTCGAACGAGTCGTCGAACACGTCGTCGGGCCACCCTGTGTCGTAAAAAGCGACGGGTTCGGGCCCGTCGTTCAACGCCGCGATGAGTACCGTCGCGACGTTGACCCCGTTGTACATGCGTACACGGGGGAGGGGGGTGCCGTTTTCGGCCACAGCCAAGACTACGCGGTTCTCTACGAGGTCCGCGAGCAGGTCCGAGACGAAGGGGATGGTTTCAAGATGCGCGATCCTCGAAACCGTGCACTGAACCACGAGACCCGCAACAAACGCGCAAAAGGGCGCGGGGGGGTATACAGCGAGTCCACGTCTACGTAACCCGCTGTACCCCTCATCAACAAAAAAAACTTCATTTTATCCCTCGGAGTCGCACGACACTATTTCCCGCGTGGTACGACACTAGTTCCCGCGTAGTACGTTACAGCCGCCCGCGGGGATTTTTACGCACGATGCTCCCGGTGCAACTTCGTCGAACGGGAGGGGTACTCCTGCCCGACGCTGCACGTATAATGCGTACAGGGCTTCACGCAACCACTCGTGCATTTCGCCCGTCGCCGCTGTACGTATATATACGGCCAAGCCGTCGACGCGGGAAACGCGGCACGCCAACGGCGCCACAGGGAGCTCGAGGCACTCGGGATACATTTTTGGCGCACTGTAGGAAAAGAAGATGATACGCACGCGACGGAGTCTGAAGAGCAACTGAAGCTGCCCGTCGTATGAAGGGCATCTTTTGCAGATTTTGACAGTTCAGCATAATTGCACGTATGCGAGGTAGCCGATACATCGTTCTACGATGAGCTCATCCCATGGTGAGCACGGAGTTTAGATAGCATAGATGCAAGCTAAGCAATGAGTTCATCCGCCGGCGAGCTCACCGCAGGAGTTCGCGAATTATGCTGATAACTGTCAAAATCTTTTGCGCAGCAACCCGCAAGGGAGAAACCGTATTCTCGGTCTGTCCTCCTTGTGCGGATGTTCGTACCTGCTATAGAGCGTGCACACCGACGGACACGAGCATACGTGTATCGTGGCATCGGGCCGCTTGCTGGCGTACACACACACACACACACACACACACACACACACACACCCACGCGCCCGCAAGGGAAAAGCCGTATTCTCGGCCTCTCCTCGTTGTGCGGATATTCGTACCTGCTATACAGAGCGCACACCGATGGGCACGAGCGTCGGGCCGCCGGCCGGCCCACATACACACGCGCCCTCGTAGCAGCCCGCAAGGGAGAAGCCGTATTCTCGGCCTCTCCTCTTTGTGCGGATATTCGTACCTGGTATAGAGCGTTCACACCGACGAGCACGAGCATACGTGTGTGTGGCACCGGACCGCTTGCTAGTACATGCATCCGCCCGCGTAGTGGCTCGCAATGGAGAAGCCGTATTTTCGGCCTCTCCTCTGTGTGCGGATATTCATACCTGCTATAGCGCGCACACCGACGAGCACGAGCATACGTGTGTGTGTGTGTGGCACCGGACCGCTTGCTACTGCATACGCACGCGCGTCGCTCACTGACGTATGCTTTGAAAAATGAATAACATTTCAGAGATTGTTCCGAACTCCATACATATTATATCATCCTATTCAGAATTTCAGCCTACATCCTCGAGAACATCTCAGTTGAGGGATAGCCTGTATATAGCATAGCATCCTTATACTCGTTCTATCTTCTTCAAATAGAGAGCGCAGAGCCTTAGAGAACGTTGAATTTGAATTCGACTATGATTTTTCTGGATTTGATTTTAACACGAAACTTCTCCAGCAATAAACGCTCGACGGAGACGTTGATGAAGATACTTTCAGGAATGTTCGCGCGTCAGCAAAACTGCAGCTACGCGAAATATCGGTTTACACGCTCGGAGAAATAAATCTCGAGATTTTCAAAAAGGCTATTGTCTCCGAATGAGATACATGTATGTGTGATAAAACACACGCTTCGCGTAGCAGTCGCAATGGAGAACCCGTATTCTCGGCCTCTCCTCTTTGTGCGGATATTCGCACTTGGTACAGAGCGCGCACTCCGACGGGCGCGAGCATACGTGTGTCGTGGCATTGGGCAATGCATACTTATACTCGTTCTATCTTTTTAAAATAGAGAGCGCAGAGCCTTAGAGACCGTTGAGTTCGACTATGATTTTTCGGGATTTGATTTAACATGAAACTTCTCCGGCAATAAACGCTCGATGGAGGCGTTGATGAAGATACTTCCAGGAATGTTCGCGCGTCAACAAAAATGCAGCCACGCGAAATATCGGTGTACACGCTCGGAGAAATAAATCTCGAGATTTTCGAAAAGGCTATTGTCTTCGAATGTGCTACATGTATGTGTGATAAACGCGCGCGCGCGCGCACACACACACACACACACACTCACACTCACACACACACACACACACACACACACACACACACACACACACACACACACCCCCCCACACACACACACACACACACACACACACACACACACACACACGCACACGCACACGCACACGCACACGCACACGCACACGCACACACACACACACGCACACACACACACACACACACACACACATACACACACACACACACACACATTGCTCGTGACAACGCGAGCATTTGAACAATTAATAAAAGCTGCCAGTAGTGATCTAGACAGCGTTCCATACGTACGTGCATTTTAGATCTTCTTCGCTTAGTCAAAACGCGGAATGCACAAATTCGCCGAAGATGTAATAATAACTGGTGCACCGAATTGCGCTATTTACCGGAAAATTCTCTCATAACTCGATTGAAATATGTTATGGTGGTCTCCGCTGCGAGCCCTTGTGACGGCCTCTAACAGGGTTCTCCTATGTGTGTTTGAAGAATTACAACGCAGAAATCTCGAGACTACTCCGTGCACACTCATCAGTGAAATAAACGGTAAGTTGGGCTACGTAGTGTACGAGCATCTTTTTTTAAGTGTGATGTCGTGGTAATGCAGAAGTACCCATAGATTATCGCCGGCTCTATGATGCGAGCTCCGATGAAGAAGCTGCACTCGCCGACGGCGCGCAAGCCGTGGCGGAAGAAACAGCACGAGTTGATGAAAGCGTGCATGGCGATCATTTAGATCCCGTGATTGAAGGACCATCGCGCAATAATAGCAGCGACTCTGAAATGCATATGGGTCCTGATCTACGCCCCGCGACCAACAATGAGGAAACTGTTCGTAGACTTCCTGATTACCTTCAGCTATCCGCCATATCAGATGTTGAAGAAGAAGAAGGAGCACTACAGCAGCCGGTTCTAAGTCCGGTAGATATATTTTCGAATATTTCCGATGAGCAATCTCGTTTCAGTGACGCTGAGACCCCTGTCCGACCGTTTACATCCAGTATGGGGCACCCGTCCGAAATATTTTTCGGTAGTAACGAGTGTAACTATTAATAATAATAACCCATTATCATACATTAACAATACGTTTTTATCAGGCATTAATAATAAAACACATGCAGATTTGAATCCTCGTTTTAAAGAGAATAACCCCGGGCGTGGCAACGACGACGACGACGACGACGACGATGCCGCCGATCAGGCTGCAAGCAAGAGAGGCAACATCATGCTGGAGCAATGGGCTCGCGAGATAGTCTACGACGCGCAACACCCTGCTAAGGAATACGAGCATAGGGACAACCAGCTATGGATGTGGCCTTTTGGAGGAGACTCACCACAGCAGCAGGGTAAAAACGATCTACCGCACGATGATAATGATGATGGTGTTGATGGCGATTGGCTAAATCGTCTTTGGAGTTCGAGCGACGACTCAGGTAAGCGAACCCCTCTTTATTACTCGCATCGGTATATACGTTATCGGTTTTGCAAAGCTAATATTAACTTGAAAGATTTTGTTTGCAAAAATAGAGAGTGAGCTATAATATTTTACGGCAGGTTATGCATCAGTATCTCTGCTGTTTGATGAAGACGCTATGTAGACGTCCATGGTTAGAAGTAGCAATAACATCAGGTACCTTTTGAGCTTACTTATTGACATGGGTAAGCAATTTTAAGCATTCGTACTCTTTTTTACAGGCGTACAAGAAGGTTTCGGCCGTAGACGGCAGCGTGATAAGTCCTTCAACGATGTACAGCCGCCAGGCGCGCGTATTGAGATAACAGAGGAGGCTCGTCGGTACTTCAAGTGTTTTAAACTACGAGGTCGAGAAATCACCGTACGCATTCATCAACCACCGCCTGGTGGCCATTTATTGCCATGGTTGGAAGGAGCGTTTCGTGACCTTTTGACGTATATCACGGCGTCTTGAGAGGCTGGCGATTACATAGGTATATCGTTTGCCTCGAGCTGTTTACCGCACGGCCCCGTTTGGCTTTCTTTTCGACCCGATAGAGATTGCGCGTCCGATGATATTTGGCAGTTAATAATGAGCGTTGCTCAGAGTGCTGCATCATTGAATATTGACGATGCGTGCACAATCAAAGCCAGCATTGTCAGGGGTGTTGAGGGCACTGGCAGAAAGCGCTTAACGCATGAGGGGATAGCAAATAAATCTATTCTCACGATACTCAATAGCGATACTCTGTGTTTACCACGGTCACTGACGCCGGCGCGCGCGTATGCCGAACGGGATGAAATACGCTCAGGTAGCTTACACGCAAACTTGCAACGTATGAGGCAGACTAATGGCTCATTGCAGAAAAATGCTGCTCTCGAATTAACGAATGCAGCGGGGGTTGTAGTACCGCCAAACGGCTGCAGTGTCCGTGAGATTGCTCTCTACCAGAATTATCTCGCGCAGCACGGTATTGCCATAGTAGTTTATGAATTTCTGACGGTCGGGCGGGGGGATGCACCTTTGTTCGACGGCTCGCAGCGAGTCTGAAATACTTTTGGCAAAATCGAACACACGCTGCACATTTTATATTACGAGCGTTCGCATCATTATCAGCCGATATTAAATTTACGAGGCGCTGTGGGAAGCCGCGATTTTTGCTCCTCGTGTAATTCGCAATACCGCAGATTTGGCCATAGATGTTTTAAAAAAAAGTGTCCTCGCTGCATCACGTCACCACCGTGCGATCCCGAAGTAAATGCAGCTATTCGATGTGAAGCGTGCGCGCGCGAGTTTTACGGGCTGCAATGTTTCGAAAATCATTTAATTGTTAAACAGTACAGAAAACGCAAATCAAACAGCGTGTGTGCCTCGCTCAAGCGGTGTCGCGAATGCCTGAAAATTGTCAGGCCTCTCGATAAAAGACGAAAACACATTTGCGGCGTGGCCGTTTGTAAAGGATGCGGAGCGGATCGACCCAATAATCACATGTGCTTTATGAAGCCTATTCGCAGCCCTCAAAGCACGGGGAAAATACTTTTTATATTCTATGATTTTGGGACTCACAAGGAACATCCCTCAGGTGACACCCTTCGATTTTGTTGAAATTTGGATATGTTATAAAGCACCGAAAAGTCAGCGATACGTATTTTTTTTTATCGGCGGAAAAACGGTTTTAAGGGGTGAAACGCGCCCTCGAAAATAGGGGTGTTTTTCGTTTTTCGTCGATAATGGTATCGTCCTCATCTCCAATGTATAGTACATGAAAAAATAAACATTGTTGCAATTTGAATTTTTTTTATATCTCATACCGTTGAAACGTTATCGACGAAAAACGAAAAAACATCCCCATTTTCGAGGGTGCGTTTCACCCCTCAAAACCGTTTTTCCGCCGATAAAAAAAAATACGTGTCTCAAAATTTTTGACGCTCTATCACATATATGAGTTTCAACAAAATCGGAGGCGGACACCTGAGGGATGTTCCTTGTCAGTAATGCACACAGGTACCAGGCGATGCGAATACTTTTCTACACGAGCCCAACTTGTGCGTAGTTCAACGAGTTTGCACGTATTGTTGCACTCGTGATTCGATGACCGAGCCATGCGAGTATTGTGACTCTCGACAGTATGTACTTCGACAGCAGCCTGTGGGACAATTGGTCGAACTTGCTATGCAGCGTGTCGAGCATTTTTCGCGTACTATCTGTATTGCTCATAATGCCGGTGGCTTTGACGCACAGTTCATTTTGCGCTATTCAATTGAAGAAAAAAGGTCCAACTGCCGAGTATAATTATGAACAGTACGAAAATCATTTCGATGCGTGTTGAAAAACTTGTTTTTCTCGACAGCCTAAACTATTTTCACATGCCTCTCAGTGCGCTTCCTAAAGCCTTCGGTCTCACAGGCGCTATCGTTGAAGGTGTTTTCCATCCTTTGTTTAACAGACCGGAAAATCGAAATTATGTGGGCCCCCTACCAGCCGTAGAGTATTATTCTCCCGACACGATGCGCCCCGCAGAGCGCGAAACATTCTTAGCCTGGTATCACGAGTCTAAAGGCAGAGACTACGTGTTTCACTTTTCGAAGGAACTCGTAAGCTATTGCACGGACGACGTCACGATCTTGAGACGCGCGTGTATGGCTTTTCGTGACATGTTTATAGCCAGCGGCCGGGTTTGTCCATTTGACGAGAGCACAACGATAGCCTCGTCCTGCTTCAGTGTCTTTCGGGAAAATTTCCTCAAAGACAATACGATCGGTATTATACCGTTGGGCGGCTATAGGTGGGTGCATACCCAATCAAAAAAGGCAATTTCATGGCTTGTATGGATGGAGGACACCCTCGGAAAGCGTATTATACACGCCGGCCGTTCGCGCGAATTTAGACTACCTCAAAATTTACTAGTCGACGGCTATTATGAAACAGGCAATACCGCGTACGTATTACAATTTCATTGTTGCAATTGGCATGGTTACCCTCAATGCTTCTCCCTCATTAGAGACTGTAAACAACGCGGTGATATATCAATGGACGAGCTGTTAGAAATATCTCTTGTTATAGCTAATAGAATTCGCTCGGGAGGTTATCAGTTAACGGAAATCTGGGAATGCGCGTGGGACAGGCTTTTGGATACTAGTGCCGAAATTCGCGAAACCATACGGGATCATCCGTTGACGGCTGCGGAACCCTTAAACCCTTGTGACGCTTTCTTCGGTGGTCGCACGGAGAATATGATGACGCTCTACGATGTTAAAGAGACGGAGCGCATACGCTACGTAGACGTCTGCTCTCTGTACCCGTATATTTGCAAATTTGGTCAATACCCTATCGGACATCCGAAAATATATATAGGCGGTGAATGCTTAGAGCTGACAGGACCCACCAGCGATCTAGCGCTTGTCGAAGGCCTGGTGAAATGTACCGTTGTACCACTGCGAGATCTCTACCACCCTGTTTTGCCTGTACGTATGCATCAGCGACTGTTGTTCTCTCTGTGCCGCACATGCAGCGAGATGATGAACGACGAAGAGTGTATGCATGACGATCCGGACGAGCGTGTGTTCGAGGGTACCTGGGTTGCTGATGAATTGCGAAAAGCCGTCCCATGCGGTTACACGATACTCCACATGGCCGAAATCTGGCAATACTAAGTAACGCAATTCAATCGTGACACGCAATCGGAAGGTGTATTCGTCGAGTACATTAACACCTTTTTGAAGATCAAGCAGCAGGCGAGTGGCTGGCCTGAGAGCTGTTTGGGCGATGAATCAGCCCACGAGCGTTATATCGCCAACTTTGAGCAATCAGAGGGGATGCGTTTGAATCGTCAGTCGATAACCAAAAACCCCGGCCTACGCTCAGTCGCCAAACTATGTCTGAATTCGTGCTGGGGAAAATTCGGGCAACGCGAAAACCTGCCGCAAACAGTCGTAGTATTAACACGCAAAAAACTTATGGAGTTATTAACTAATCCACAATACAATATTACAGGTATGCTGCCGGTGAACAATGAAATTCTTTCCCTCAATTATATTAAAACCGGTGAGGCTGTGGTACCCTCAAGTATAGCTAACGCTGTAATAGCTGCATACACCACAACACGAGCGCGTTTAAAAGTGTATGGTTACGTGGAACGTCTGGGGAGACGTGCGTTGTACTGCGATATCGACTCCGTAATTAATGTAACGAGAGAGCAATCTAATGCCTACGAGCCCCCGATAGGCCAATTGATTGGCGATTTAACTAACGAGTTAACCACCTATGGCGCGGGCAGTTACATAAGAAGTTTCATTTCCGGCGGCCCTAAATTTTATGCATTTATCGTGCGTGCGCCTGACTGGACAGAGAGTGAGGTTTGCAAAGTTAAGGGTATCACGCTTAATTTTGCAAACAATGCATTAATAAACTATGAGCCCGTACGATCATTCATCGTGGGCGAGCGAGAGGATCCTATTGTACTGAGATACGACGCCATTAGACGTACAGAACTTCACCATGTTGTCACACGAGGTGAGACAAAAACGTGCAGCCATCGAGCATTAAGCGAAGACGTGACGGCCAATATGGATCGCATCCCTACGGTTATCGCCATTTGTAAAATATACTGGAAATATATTTTTTACGTAAAAACCCGAAAATCTTATTTAATATTGCACTGAGCCTAAATTTCCTCATTTACCGCGATGGACACGAGGTGGCAACATACCTGGACTTCTATGATCTGCGGGCCGACAGGTTGCGGTAAAACGTATTTTGTTAAAACATTTCTGAAATGTATCACGCGTATGAACAGCGAACGTTTGGAGAGAATAATATTTTATTATTCCGAGTGGCAGAAAGCATATACGGAGTACGATGATGCTATAGAAATTCGCGAAGGATTACCCCAGACTGCCGATTACTCAAACGACCCCCGCGCGAAGCTCTTAATTATCGATGAT
This sequence comes from Ophion costatus, assembly GCA_951751655.1. Lineage (NCBI taxonomy): Eukaryota > Metazoa > Arthropoda > Insecta > Hymenoptera > Ichneumonidae > Ophion > Ophion costatus. The sequence goes on from OX632360.1 coordinate 28,620,778, forward strand.
CTAATGCGTGAAGCATCGAGCAATACCGTTGTTGATCTATTCACCAAAGGCAGCCATCATAAGAACTTGAGCGTTATTTTTATAACGCAAAATTTGTTTCATCAGGGCCAAGGCCAGCGAAACATCTCTTTGAATGCTAATTATATCGATATCTTCAAAAACCCTCGCGATCGTGCTCAAATACAGCACTTGGCGGGCCAAATATGTCCCGAAAATCCACGATTTCTACAGGAGGCTTATTACGACGCAACATCTAAACCGCTCGGTTATTTGTTGCTAGATCTGAAGCAATCAACACCCGATAATTGCCGATACCGCACATGTATTTTCCCTGATGATACTCGCCATTTCGTTTACGTACCGCGAAAGAAATTAAAAAGCGGTGACACATATGGAGAATTGCCAGTTCTACGCCTGTGATGGCAGGCAGCGGATCGTCTCTTTGCAAGAAGAGCGTTGCGATATTGAATGCTCTTCAATATCTCACCAAAGAACAGCGTGATGCTATTTTGCGTAAAGCGGATTCTCGCATAATACGCTGCATTTGCGAGTGCGCTTTAAACGTTCTTCGCGGTAATATTCCTCTCAATGCCAACCAGAGGAAAAAATTGCGCCGCCACGTGCCTCTTCTCAAGCGCTTAGCGGCAAATAGAGGCTGCTGGAAAAGTAAGAAGAAATTCGTCATTCAAAGCGGTGGATTTTTACTACTGCTGCTTGCCCCAATCCTCGGTACCGTATTGTCAAATCTAAATGCCAAATAATGGACCATGCCAGGAAAATGGTTCTGGTGCCCGAGGAGCGTCTATTACAACTAGATTCCCAAAAACGCAGCGTCAGCGACAGTGAGGCACGACCGATGAGCTGATACGTCCGGGATTTTCGTGTCGGATAAAAAATATTTTAACCCGATATTGATTTTTGATCTTAATATAATTTTCCTTTTATTTTCAGGGAATGGACGCCAGCCTTAAGATCCTGCCTTTAGTTGGGAATGCGCCCAACAGGGATGAGGATCAGCCCCGATTCGATCGGTAAGAAGTTATCACTCGCGAGAATAGGGTAGTCGGTAAAGAAGAAAGGAAATGGTAACGTGTACATGCGACTTACCCTTAGGAGCGGCGGTGCGTAGCGGGTGTTTCTGGTAGGGTACGGATAACTCGGATGAAACCTCGGGAGTCGATGAGGACGAGTTCCTGGATGGCCGGAATGCTAGAAACGACATCTGGTTTCGGCGAACTCTGCTTAGCCGACCCTGGAGATGAGCTCATGAACGACGCGGGGCACGATGTCGATGAGGAAGGTCCCTAGTCGAGGGTGATGATTTCGGGTTCTGCTGTACCCACAACAGTTGAAGCTTCGGACCTACTGACGTTGATCGACGGAGACACGAGGCGGATTCCTTTGTTGCCGATTAAGAACACTTTTGTTTTGAGAGGAACGATTGAGATCACCTGCGGTAACTTGGTCGCGGATTGGCGAACGAGATCGCGAACTGCGCGTTTTTCGTGAGATAAATTGTTGCCTCGATTTGGCAGATCCGGCTTATTAGCGAGGCTGGCGTAAAAACGACGTTCTTGGAATTTGTGTCCTCCGTGTCTTCTTAATTAGTGTCGTTAAAGAAAAATACATAAATGCTGATGAATTAAGCATGTTCTTCGTGTATAAGCGTCGCGTGTAACAATTATTCGAATTAGTTATTAGTATGAACAAAATGCGAATTTGTTTATTTAGAATAATGCGAAAGTTTTTAGCACTCTTGTTCTTCGAGATATAATTGTTATAATGGATAATAATATGTTTTGAGTAATATATGTATTTAAATAAATGGGTAGTATATTCGTGAATTGTTTATGACGCAGAGTATGTAATAATGGTCGATAATATTTACTGTTCGTGTTAGTCGGCGTGGAGAAAGTTTATGACTTTTATAAAGCGAGATGACAATGTTCATTCTTTATTAATAGTTGCGATTATAATTATACGTTTGTTTATGTATATAATATTTTATTCCATTAATAATATTGCTAATTGTATTATAACAGCGTTAATTATTTTTTGAATAAGGAGTTTTATTAATTAAAATGTTCGTGAATGTATTCCTGCGGATTCTGTACGTGGATAATATTAATAATAATGATAGTGATGGCGGGGCCGAGACAAAGGGGTCAAAGGAATGATATGCAATGATAATGATGATAATAACACTAGCGCGTGGTACTTGTGCATGGGGGACAAAGGAGTGGTACGCGATACTTTTCGTTGGAGCGGATGTTTAGTCTGGAGATATTGGTGAGGTGACAGAGATTTGATTATCTTTTAATTAATTCTTAGGAGCCGGCGTGTGATATGATATTGTTCAAATTATTATTTCGTAGAAGCCTACGTGTGGCTCGTGGGACGCGTCATGGCGGCGCGTCGGGAAACGACGCGACGAGTGCGAGAGAGATAGACTGAAAAGAACACGTGCGCATGGAAAGTTTTCGGATAAAGATCTGGACAATGTCGTCTATTATATACTTGAAATTGTAAACGTTGGGAAAAGTACTTATGCAGTAAAAGAACGTTCGTTCACTTCGTGGGGTAATAAACTATTTCGAGTGGCTTTCTGGAAAATGTCGAGAAAGGAAATGCTCGCTCGGCTCGGGGCAATAAAGCAATTAGAGAAAAAGTCACGTAGTATCCATTAGCTGTAGGGGCCGTGAGTGAGAGAGAGAGGGTTTGGTAAAGCGTGAGTAAAACAAGGATAGCCTTTATGTAAGGGGGGCTCGTGGGAATATGACCTACGTCGCGAGACCGCGGAGAGTGATTCGTGGGGTCACGGGTCATGACGCGAGATCGCGGAGAGGTAATCCGCGAGGCCGCGGATTGTATCGCGAGTCCGAAGAAATCCATAGGGATACAACTCGCGGGGTCGCGGACTATGTCGGGGAACCGCGGGATTGTAATCCGCGAGGTCGCGGATCGTGTCGCGGAACCGCGGAAACAGGGCTCGCCGATCACGGATGGGAGATTCCATGATCAGGGTTACATAGTGACCGAGGAGTTGTTCGAGGGTGGGCGTAGGCGTGTGTGAAGCAAGAAGGCGGAACAAGGATGGCGGAACAAAGATGGCGGAATAAAGATGGCGGGATTCGTCTCCTCGCGGAGTGCGAGAGAGAGAGAGAGTGTGTAAGTCTTTACGCAGCGCGCTAGAGGGAGACGGAGGGTGAGAGCGAGTGCGCGCGAACGCGCGAGCTCGGCGCGCTAGCTAGGGAAGGCAAATAGAGAAATTCTAAAGATAATGCGCTCGTCATAATAAAACAACAATAATATTACTAACACTGTCGGAAAAATATTCCTATAACTTTAATTATAATACATATATGTATATATGTGTGTGTAAACATATGGAAAAATATATATGTATATATATATATATATGTATTATTACGGAGTATATATGTATATTATGTGTGTATGTATATACGAATAGGGGTAGGTTTTGTATATTCATACGCATATATATAAATCCATATATATATATATATATATATATATATATATGTGTGTGTACTGGAGGGCAAGATCGCCAGTACGTAACACCTCCCCCCCTTAAGCCGAAGCAACCCTGCTGGATGGCTGAGGTGCGGCGGAAAGGCGCTCAAGACGGACGGCGTCGATGCCCGACAATCTCCGTGTTGATGTTGATGGTTTGGGGTCCGGTTCGTCGACAGCAGGCATTAGCTCCTGTGGGGACGATTCGCTGTCGGATCCCTTTTCCTTTTGATTTTCGTTGTGTGCCCTTGTTATCAGTAGGTTCGTGATAGATGACCAAAGTGCACCAATCAGAGCGAAGCTGCATCCATACAGTGAATGTAGCGTATGACCGTGGATAATAGTGTCGATGACGGCCTTGAGGAGAGAGTAAATTGCTACTATGCCGAGGAACCCCGCGCTTATAATGCCGAATTTCTCGAAACCGTTCCAAAGATTTTCTAAAGCTGTTGATGTGATGTGTTGTAGGGTATCTTCGTCTAATAAATTCTTTAACGACACGGTGCCTGGTGGGACTGCGTAACCAGCTGATCCACGGGCCAAGTTGTTGAGTAGCGCTGGTCTTTCGGCTGGGAACATCATGCGATCGCGAAGTTGTTCCATTTCTTCGTTGGTGTATATTCCACTAGTGGCGAGGTTCCCAATAGGTGAATAATCCCATGTAGGCGTAGTCATTGGTCGCAATGTTTGAGGCGATGGAACCTCGATAGGATGAGGCGCGAAGCGGTACCAAGCTCCATCAATGAGGTATTGCGCCGGTAGAAGCGGATTACATTCGATGTGAGTACCGCTCTTGATTAAGGTTCTTGATATCATCGACAGAAAATATGACTGGTTCCTGTGGGTGACAGGCAACTCCAGGTAGCATTCTTCGGTCCTTCGAAGACTGCATTCGACGGGGATGCATTTGATGATGAAGGCGACCTCACCGGCGATCACTGCCAGATAACCAGAGTTCTTGGTCACAGCATGGGCGAACTTTTTGGGTAAGATTGCAGCAGTTGCCAAAGCATTACGGAGTACTTGTCGTTCGAGGTTGCACCGTTGAGTTAACACATCCTTGTAGAGTGCCTTGATTTGAGATTTGATGTGTTTTTCTACGTATATAACCTTGGAGTTTACGTACGAAAATATGTCCAAGTTACTGACGAGGACCTTTCGTCGCGAGGCGAAGGTTTGGCCATCACGAGTTTCGAGGATGAAGAGTTTTGGATGTTCCGTCCGAATTAGGGTGTACCCACACACGGGTTTTTCACTCCGAACAGCCAGGGCGATTGTCGTTTCCTGAGTCGTCAGGGTGTATACGTCGGGTGTCTGGATGGAATTCTCGATGGTGCGTAGTTTTGTAGCCATGCCATCATAAAGGACGTCGTAGCGATTGAATAGACAGGTGTCCACTGGTTCAGTTCTCCAAAAAGCTTGATTGCCGTCGGCGTCCGTACAGGATCCTTCTGACAGTTGACATTGTGTTGCACTTTGGAGGATGACACGGTCAGTCGCCATGTTGACCGATGCCTCGTAGTTGGAAATTGTTATTTTGACGGCGGCTTGAACTACTACGTTGGCCCAAGTCCCGAATGGATCGCTGTACTGAGCACCAGTACAGGTACCTTCATTGGTGAGAGTCCCGGCGAGGGTGAGGCTCCTTGATGTCGTGCTATTCCTCTTGATCCCGGTGACGACGGCGGACATGCCGAGCTGGACGATGCCGATCTCATGAATTTTCCGGCAGCTTTTATCGTCGAGTTCGGTAAGGTAAATTTGACGACCATTTTGGACTATTGAATTGTGGGAATTCATGCCACAATAGTACATTGTCCGATCGATTTCGATTTTACATTGAATAACGTCGGTCGTGGAAAATTCGGATAATTGTAGTAATTGTATCCGTACGGGTATCGGAGTAGGGTCGATGAGTGGTATCTCGCATCCTCCAATGTTATTAAGTGAAACCGTTGTTATGTTTAGCGTTGGGGCACCGCAGTCGTATCCAATCAGGCTGGCGACAACGCGGATGAGCGAAATAACGACGACGGCTACCTTCGGCTCCATTCTGTAACCAATGGCAAGCAGTTTTGGTTACAGACGGGTGGCCCTCAATTTGTTTGTATGGACGATACGGGGTTTGCCTTGGTAAAGCATTTTGACATTACCCCCTGATAAAATTTCTATTATTTCACATGGTTCGGTGTATTGGTCACCGAGTTTTCCCTTTTGAGGCTCTTTGAGCATTAAAACGTGATCGCCGATTTTAAAGAGTTTTGGGTTTATATTGCGATCGTAGTATTCTTTCGATTTTTCCTCTGCGTGTTTCAGGTTATCGGCTGCCAGGTTCTGGAGGCTGTCGATACGAGTGAAAAGTTCCTCTAGGTATTCAGAGTAAGAGGGGTCTTGTGACTCCTCAATTTGTTGGTCGGTCGATGGGTGTCGAGCGAGTTTTCCGAAGACCAGTTCGTGTGGGGTATATCCTGTACCCTCGTGACGACTTGTATTATAGGAAAACATGGCGAGATCGAAATACTCGTCCCATTCGGAGTTTTCATTTACATATTGTTTCAAATATTCCATGAGGACGTGGTGAGAACGTTCCAATGATCCGTTGCTTTGGGGCGGAACGCCGTTGTCTGGTAAGCTTTGATTTTGAATGTTTTCTCGATAGCTTTCATGAGACTACTGCAGAAGTTTGACCCTTGGTCGGTGAGAAGGGCGCGAGGGGCGCCAAATCGCGAGATGAAGTTTTTCACGAATGCAGTGCTAATGTCCATCGATGAAGTTCGGCTCATTGGTATAGCCAGAGAATATTTCGTAAGAAGATCTTGAAGTGTCAATATGTACTGCTTGCCGTTCTTTGTTAAAGGGAGGGGCCCCATCATATCCATGGCGATCTTATCAAATGCGGCCCCGGGTGTATCCGTAAGGATCATGGGTTGCTTTGTTTTAACCCGCACTAATTTTTTAAGTTGACAATTTCGACCATGTTGTATGTATTCCTGAATTTGGGCCTTCATGTTTTTCCAATGGTAGTGCTCACGAATTCTTTTGTATGTTTTACTGACGCCTTTATGGCCGCCTATCAACGAATCATGCTTTTCTTTAATGATGTCTAATCGAGTCTCTTCAGGGGGGATTTGGACCAATTGTTTGCATATTACAAAATGCAGGTCCTCCTCGCGAACAGTCTCATATAGCAGATTTTTTATTTCGGCCCACGCGATAATTCCAATTTTGCTCGTTTTGGCCATACAGATTAAATTGAAGCGTGATTCGCAGATGGCGTTTCTTAATGAATCGAAATCTTCTTCCAAATCCTTCAAGTCGAGATTTTCGTGCACACTGCCCAGGATGGGTAAGGCTATAATTCGCTTTGATTTTTCAGATCGAATTCGCACGCGCAAATAGGTTAATTCCTCCAGTTTGGGATACATGCCCTGCGCCTGGAGATCCTGTGCGCCATCATCAATTGGTTGCCCGGTCGTGGGTACGAAGATAACGAGGTTGTCCCTTTGCATGTGTAATCTATCGCGAGTTTCCTCAATTTTCAGGGAGTTAGATAAGTGACGATTTTCGTCGGAAATATTAAACTCTGGATTTTCATTTTCTATTAGGTCGCTCCGGGTGGACTCGCTATCTGATTCGTCGTCACTTTCGGGTATACCTAAGGTACCGTTCAATTCTGTCATTTCTTCGTTTTGTTCGATTAATTCCTTTTGTTTTTCTTTTTCTTTTTCAGGTGAATCGGAGGAAGGAGACGGAGGATTCGTTTCAACGGAAGGGTCCGGATCAGGGAGCGGGTCGGGAGAATCCGGGCAGTGATCCGGTGGATTTACGTCGGACGGGGGTCCGGAGGATCCGGATCAGGAGGAGGATCACGGGGTCGACCCGGAGGGTCTTCTTCATCCCCCGGATCGGTAAGTATTCTTTTCTTCTTCTCCTTGCTCTAATTTGTTCCTCGGGTTCGAACCCTAGGAAAGGTTCAACGTCGGAATCTACTGAAGTTTTCTTAGAGAGTTCTTTTGCCAATTCTTGTTCGTCATCATTAAAACCGAGAAATGGTGTTTCGATACTAAAATCGAGGTTTCTACGCTGACGAGCAATGCTCAAATCGCGTTCTTGAATTTTTGGTTTTTCCCTCTTCCTTTTTGGGGGAGAGAAAATTCTTTCCTCATCTGATGAAACGTTTTGATTTGGCGTATGTTTTGTCATAAAGACGCTTTTTGGAGAGGAGGGTTTCGGGATAAGGCGTCAGCGTTGCTGTTGGCCCTGCCCGGTTTGTAAATGATTTTGTAAGTGTAGTTTGCGAGACTGAGACGCCAATGGACTAGCCGATTGGCTGGGTCTTTTACGGAATAAAGCCATACAAGCGGCTTGTGATCGGTGACGAGGACAAACTCTTGGCCGTAGACGTATGGTCTGAAATGACTGACGCTATAGAGGATGGCCAGGAGTTCCTTTTCGATCGTTGAATAATTTAATTCGTGCTTGTTCAAAGTTCGAGATGCATAACTGATGGGCCTATCCTTGCCAATTTCACCTTGGCTAAGGACGCCCCCGACTGCTATATCTGAGGCGTCGGTTGTAATGACGAAAGGTTTTGTGAAATCAGGGTATTGTAAGACGGGTTCTTTACATAACGCGTCGCGAAGGGTGACAAACGCTTTTTCCTGCGCGTCGGTCCACTTGAAATGAGATTCCTGTTTTAACAATTGGGTAAGTGGTTTTGCGATACCCGAAAAATACTCAATGAAACGCCGGAAGTAGCCCACGAGACCTAAAAATTGTTTGATCTTTTTCGGCGTTGTCGGCCTGGGGTAACGTTGGAGCGCTTCTAATTTTTTTGGATCTGGTTTTACCCCTTTTTCACTAATGATGTGGCCCAAATATGCCACTTCCCGACGGAGAAACTCGCATTTATCGGGTTGACGTTTGAGGTTCGCCTGACGCAATCTTTTGGCTAGTTTATTGAATTTTTTCGTGTGTTCATCGAGGGTTCGTGCATAAATTACGATGTCATCGAGGTAAACGAAAAGTTCGTTTCCTTGCAACCCTGTGAGGACTTGATCCATTAATCGTTGGAATGTTGCAGGCGCGTTTTTTAATCCGAAAGGCATGCGATTGAACTGATAATGACCGAAGGGAGTCGCGAACGCGGTTTTGTGGGCGTCCTCGGGATGGACTTTGATCCGATGGAACCCACTAGCAGGATCGAAAATAGAGAAGTATTTCGCGTCTCCTAATTGGTCGAGAATTTCGGATATTAGCGGAAGGGGGTAAGCGTCCCCAATGGTTTTTTTGTTCAAGTTACGGTAGCCGATGACCATTCGCCACCGTTTATTGCCCTGCGAATCTTCCTTTTTCGGAACGATCCAAATGGGCGAACTGTACGGAGAGGTGGTTGGGCGTATGATTTCCCCTGCAATTAATTCGTTCACTTGTTTTGTAATCTCTTCTTTATGTATCAGAGGAAATGTATACTGACGAGTAAAGACTGGTTGATCATCGGTCGTTATAATTCGATGATTAATTACATCTGTAGAACCGAAAGGTGTGCCTGGGATCTGGAACAAATCTACATTCTCGTTAACACTGGAGACAACATTTTTGCGTTCCTCATCGATTAAGTGTTCCAACCGCAGTAGTGACAAAATTTCTTCTAACTTTCTTCCTTTTGCGATTTTAAGGACCCTTTTGGAACAGCCAAATTGGCGTACGCCTCTTCTTCTGTACAACCTTCCAGAAACGGGAGGTTGATGAGAGGAACTATGTTGGACCCTTCGGACTCCCCTTTTCCGTCCGGGGTGCCGATGTCGATCTCAATATCGGTACTTGTTCTGTAGGTAAATTCTTGGACCGTAATGTGCGGTATTTCCAAAGCCAGATTATCGTCGGTACCATTGTGTATCATTAATTGCGCAATTCCGTTTTTAATTGTTACAAGGGCTTCGCCGGCGAAAATCCCATCCCCAAAGTGGAGCCTTGCGATATACCCTTCCTTGACGCTAGGGTTTCGCACTTTGACGTAGCACACACATCTTGAACGTTTGGGGATAGAGACTGCCTTCTTTGAAACGAAAGGAATTACTTGGTCCCCAAACGAAAATTTTTCCAATTCCCAGTCCATCAAGGCTTTATTATCAGCAAAATATTCAGCGCCAATAAGGGCGTGCTGATCCATGGGGAACCAATCGTCCACCACGTGAAATTGAGTTACAGTGTCGCCAATGGTTAAATAGACCGATCCGATTGTCCTTACTAAGTTGGTCGAAATTCCTTCCAAATTTAACAGTTCTTTGCGATTTATATGAGACTCAACGACGGAATGTTTTACTAAATTTACGTCGGATCCAGAGTCGAGCAGAAATTCAGTTAAGGAGCCGGATAATTGCGGGCAATCCATTAATATGGAGGGTGTCGTCCTAGAGTTACTTAGGAGGACCCTGACGGTTCGCACGGTTGTGCTTCGATCAATTTTACGGGGCGCTCCTGGCGAGGTTCGTCCCGGGGGGAGGCCCTTGCCGCGGGACGGGAGGTCGCGTTTTTTGACTCGGGGCCCTTTTTGTTTCGTTCATCGTTTTGTTTCCGATAGCACGTGAGTAGTGTGGGGGCCACTATGGCGACCCCCACTCCTCATCCCCACTCCTACCCCCACTCCTCGGCAGCCGAGGTGGTGGGGATGGAGTGGGGATGACCGTGCTTATCCCCTCCCCCGCGCCGCAGAGGGGAGCGGAGGGGGGGAAGGCCCGAGTGGGGGTTTCGCCATAGTGGCCCCATTTTTTTTCTGCTTTCTGAAACTTCGTTTTAGTTTGTTTTGCTCACCGTTGCTGCTCCTTGTGACGGTGAACTCCGAGGGTACGCACACACACACACACACACACACACACACGCACACACACACACACACACGCCCACACGAGCACGAATGTCACGGCTCGTTCTCCCGCACCTCCGGCTCGAACGAGTCGTCGAACCCGTCGTCGGGCCACCCCGCGTCGTAAAAAGCGACGGGTTCGGGCCCATCGCTCAACGCCGCGATGAGTACCGTCGCGACGTCGACCTCGTTGTACATGCGTACACGGGGGAGGGGGGTGGCGCTTTCGGCCACAGCCACGACGACGCGGTTCTCTACGAGGTCCGCGAGCAGGTCCGAGACGAAGGGGATGGTTTCAAGATGCGCGATCCCCGAAACCGTGCACTGAACCACGAGACCCGAAACAAACGCGCAAAAGGGCGCTGGGGTATACAGCGAGTCCGCGTCTACGTACCCGCTGTACCCCATCATCCACGAAAAACACTTCACTGTATCCTTCGGAGTCGCACGACACTATGTTCCCGCTGCCCGACGCTGCACGTAAAATGCGTACAGGGCTTCACGCAACCACTCGTGCGTTTCGCCCGTCGCCACTGTACGTCTATAGATACGGCCAAGCCGTCGACGCGGCAAACACGGCACGCGAACGGCGCCAGAGGGAGCTCGAGGTACTCGGGATACATTTTTGGCGAACTGGTGTAAAAGAAGAACACGAGACGCACGCGACGGAGTTTGAAGAGCAACTGAAGCCGCCCGTCGTATTAAGGGCATCTTTTGCAGATTTTGACAGGTCAGCATAATTGCACGCGTGCGAGGTAGCCGATGCATCGTTCTACGATGAGCTCACCCGCCGTTGAGCGCGATCGTTCTACGATGAGCTCATCCGATGGCGAGCACGGACTTTAGATAGCATAGATGCAAGCTAAGCAATGAGTTCATCCGCCGGGTGAGCTCACCGCACGAGTTCGCGAATTATGCTGATAACTGTCAAAATATTTTGCGCAGCAACCCGCAAGGAAGAAACCGTATTCTCGGCCTCTCCTCTTCGTGCGGATATTCGTACCTGCTATAAGCGCACACACCGACGGACACGAGCATACGTGTGTCGTGACATCGGGCCGCTTGCTGGCACACACACACACACACACACACACACACACACACACACACACACACACACACACACACACACACACACACACACACACGCACGCACGCACGCACGCACGCACGCACGCACGCACGCACGCACGCACGCACGCACGCACGCACGCACGCACGCACGCACGCACGCACGCACGCACGCACGCACGCACGCACGCACGCACGCACGCACGCACGCACGCACGCACGCACGCACGCACGCACGCACGCACGCAAGGGAGAAGCCGTATTCTCGGCCGCTCCTCTTTGTGCGGATATTCGTACCTGCTATACAGCGCACACACCGACGTGCACGAGCATCGGGCGGCTAGCCGGCCCACACACACGCGCGCCCTCGTAGCAGCCCGCAAGGGAGAAGCCGTACTCTCGGCCTCTCCTCTTTGTACGGATATTCGTACCCGCTGTAGAGCGCGCACACCGACGAGCACGAGCATACGTGTGTGTGGCACAGGGCCGCTTGCTACTGCACACACGCACGCGCGTCGCAAGCTTCTCTTAGGTATAAAAAAGCAGTGATCGGCCGAGGGATTATTGTTTTTCGATCCATAGTTTTTGTTAACGAATATCGAGCGTTTTTTGTTCACCCAATATCAATGCAATGAACGAGTAAAAAACCGATCGTCCGGTCATTCGTTCGTTCGTCCGTTAAACGGACGTAAGCTCGAACGCACGCGACGAACGATCAAGTACACGCCGTGAGTAAATGAAGGAACAAGCGATCGAACGTTCGAAGGATCGCACGATCGGAAGACCCAACGGACGAGCGCATCGACCGGTCCATCGTACGAATGAACGAGCGAATACCACAGTTCCATGTGGTGGTATCGATTTTCAGGAAAAACTCTCTATGTTCGTTGAAAAAACATGTATCGAAAAAAAATCTTCGCGCAATCCCAGCTGGTTGATATGTAAAAGAACTTTGCAGTCGTTCGTTGTTTCGATCGCTCGATGCGTTTGCTCGCTCGTTCGGTCTTTGGTTCGTTAACCCGTTGCGCCTGTACGATCGTTCGTTCGTTCGCTCGATGGTTGGTTCAATCGCTCGTTCGTCCATTCCCTCGCCGCGTTCACTCAATCGTTCGTTGCGCTCGTTCGATCGTTCGTGCCATTGTTTATTTCATATGCAATGGAAGCGTGTGTTCATTCGTTCGTTACCTTCGTTCGCTCGTTTTTGTGAAACGAAATAAAAAATCAAAATCGTCATGGAAACAAATCGAAACCGATGCCTCCGTTCGAAAGTTCGTTCAATCGGTTGTTCGTAGCGAAATAAAAAAATCGAAATCGGCGTGAACAAAATCTTAATCAAAATCGCTGTTCTCTTTTGTTCATTAATTCCATCCGTTCGCTCGATCGTTTGTTCGCTGCGGTCGTTCCGACACGCAGCGAGTAAATGAAGGAACAAGCGATCTAACGTTCGAAGGATCGCACGATCGGAAGACCCAGCGAACGAGCGCATCGACAGGTCCATCGAACAAATGAACGAACGAATACCACAGTTCCATGTGGTGGTATCGATTTTCACGGAAAAACTCTCTATGTTCGTTGAAAAAACATCTATCGAAAAAATCGTCGCGCAATCCCTGCTGTTTGACATGTAAAAGAACTTTGCAGTCGTTGGGTGTTTCGATCGTTCGATGCGTTTGCTCACTCGTTCGGTCTTTTCGTTCGTTAACCCGTTGCGTCCGTACGATCGTTCGTTCAATCACTCATTCGTTCATTCCTTCGCCGCGTTTACTCGATCATTCGTTGCGCTCGTTCGATCGTTCGTGTCATTGTTTATTTCATATGAAAAAGAAGCGTGTGTTCCTTCGATCGTTACCTTCGTTCGCTCGTTTTTATGAAACGAAATAAAAAATCAAATTCGTCATGGAAACAAATCGAAACCGATGCTTCCGTTCGATCGTTCGTTCAATCGCTTGTGCATAGCGAAATAAAAAAATCGAAATCGGCATGAAAAAATCGTAATCCAAATCGCTGTTCTCTTTTGTTCATTAATTCCATCCGGTCGCTCGATCGTTTGTTCGCTGCGCTCGTTCCGCGTTGTGCCCGCTCGATCGTTCGTTCAATCGCTCGTTCGGTCATTTCTTCATTGCTCTTGATCGACATTTTGTTTATTCACTCGTTGCGTGATTTCGACGTTTCATCACTGCATCTGTTACGTTTGTTCTATCCTTCGGTGCGTTCGCTCGACCGTTCGTTCGTTTTACATTGAACTTCTCCGACAATAAACGCACGACGGAGACGTTGATGGAGATACTTTCAGGAATGTTCGCGAGTCAGCAAAAATGCAGCTACGCGAAATATCGGTTTCCACGCTCGGAGCAATAAATCTCGAGATTTTCAAAAAGGCTACTGTCTCCGAATGTGCTACATGTATGCGTGATAAAACACACACATCGCGTAGCAGTCGCAATGGAGAAGCCGTATTCTCGGCCTCTCCTCTTTGTGCGGATATTCGTACCCGCTATAGAGCGCGCACACCGACGAGCACGAGCATACGTGCGTGTGTGGCACAGGGCCGCTTGCTACTGCACACACACACACGCGCGTCGCAAGCGTCTTTGAGATATTAAAAAGCAGTGATTGGCCGAGGGATTATTGTTTTTCGATCCATAGTTTTTGTTAACGAATATCGAGCGTTTTTTGTTCACCCAATATCAATGCAATGAACGAGTAAAAAACGGATCGTCCGGTCATTCGTTCGTTCGTCCGTTAAACGGACGTAAGATCGAATGCACGCAATGAACGAACAAGTACACGCAGTGAGTAAATGAGGCAACAAGCGATCGAACGTTCGAAGGATCGCACGATCGGAAGACCCAACGAACGAGCGCATCGACCGGTCCATCGTACGAATGAACGAGCGAATACCACAGTTCCATGTGGTGGTATCGATTTTCAGGGAAAAACTCTCTATGTTCGTTGAAAAAACATTTATCGAAAAAAAATCTTCGCGCAATCCCTGCTGTGTGATATGTAAAAGAACTTTGCAGTCGTTCGTTGTTTCGATCGTTCGATGCGTTTGCTCGCTCGTTCGGTCTTTCGTTTACCTGTTGCGTCCGTACGATCGTTCGTTCATTCGCTCGATGGTTAGTTCAATCACTCGTTCGTTCATTCCTTCGCCGCGTTCACTCGATCGTTTGTTCATTCGCTCGATGGTTCGTTCAATCACTCGTTCGTTCATTCCTTCGCCGCGTTCACTCGATCGATCGCTGCGCTCGATCGATCGTTCGTGTCATTGTTTATTTCATATGCCAAAGAAGCGTGTCTTCATTCACTCGTTCGTCCATTCGTTCGTTCCCTTCGTTCGCTCGTTTTTATGAAACGAAATAAAAAATCAAAATCGTCATGGAAACAAATCGAAACCGATGCCTCCGTTCGATAGTTCGTTCAATCGCTTGTTCGTTCATTTGTTTGTTGCTCGCGAAATATCGGCTTACACACTTGGAGAAGTAAATTTCGAGATTTTTGGTTCGCTCGTTTTTATTAAACGAAATAAAAAATCAAAATCGTCATGGAAACAAATCGAACCCGCTGCCTCCGTTCGATAGTTCGTTCAATCGCTTGTTCGTTCATTTGTTTGTTGCTCGACACGAACGATCGAACGATCGAGTGAACGCGGCGAATGATTGAACGAACCATCGAGCGAAGGAACGAACGATCGTACGCAACGGGTTTACGAATGAAAGACCGACCGAACGAGCAAACGCATCAAACGACCGAAACAACCAACGACTGCAAAGTTCTTTTACATATCAGACAGCAGGGATTACACGAAGATTTTTTTTTCGATAGATGTTTTTTCAACGAACATAGAGAGTTTTTCCCTGAAAATCAATACCACCACATGGAACTGTAGCATTCGTTCGTTCATTTGTTCGATGGACCTGCCAATGCGCTCGTTCGTTGGGTCTTGCGATCGTGCGATCCTTCGAACGTTCGATCGCTTGTTCCTTCATTTACTCACTGCGTGTACTTGATCGCTCGTTGCGTGCATTCGATCTTACGTCCGTTTAACGGACGAACGAACGAATGACCGGACGATCCGTTTTTTACTTGTTCATTGCATTGATATTGGGTGAACAAAAAATGCTCGATATTCGTTAACGAAAACTATGGATCGAAAAACAATAATCCCTCGGCCAATCACTGCTTTTTTTATATCTTAGAGAAGCTTGCGACGCGGGTGCGTGTGTGTATTAGCAAGCGGCCCTGTGCCACACACACACACACACACACGTATGCTCGTGCTCGTCGGTGTGCGCGCTCTATAGCGGGTACGAATATCCCCACAAAGAGGAGAGGCCGAGAATACGTGTGCCTTGGCATTGGGACGCGTACGAATATCCGCACAAAGAGGAGAGTCGTTCGGTCATTTCTTCATTGCTCGTGTTCGACATTTTGTTTATTCACTCGTTTGTTGCGTGATTTCTACGTTTTATCACTGCATCTGTTACGTTTGTTCTACCCTTCGGTGCGTTCGCTCGACCGTTCGTTCGTTTTACATTAAACTTCTCCGACAATAAACGCTCGACGGAGACGTTGATGGAGATAATTTCAGGAATGTTCGCGAGTCAGCAAAAATGCAGCTACGCGAAATATAGGTTTCCACGCTCGGAGAAATAAATCTCGAGATTTTCAAAAAGGCTACTGTCTCCGAATGTGCTACATGTATGCGTGATAAAACACACACTTAGCGTAGCAGTCGCAATGGACAAGCCGTATTCTCGGCCTCTCCTCTTTGTGCGGATATTCGTACCCGGTATAGAGCGTGCACACCGACGAGCACGAGCATACGTGTGTGTGGCACCGGACCGCTTGCTCCTACATGCATGCGCCCGCGTAGCTGCCCGCAAGGGAGAAGCCGTATTCTCGGCCTCTCCTCTTTGTGCGGATATTCGTACCCGCTATAGAGCGCGCACACCGACGAGCACGAGCATACGTGCGTGTGCGGCACAGGGCCGTTTGTGACTGCACACACACACACGCGCGTCGCAAGCTTCTTTGAGATATAAAAAAGCAGTGATTGGCCGAAGGATTATTGTTTTTCGATCCATAGTTTTTGTTAACGAATATCGAGCGTTTTTTGTTCACCCAATATCAATGCAATGAACGAGTAAAAAACGGATCGTCCGGTCATTCGTTCGTTCGTCCATTAAACGGACGTAAGATCGAATGCACGCAATGAACGAACAAGTACACGCAGTGAGTAAATGAAGGAACAAGCGATCGAACGTTCGAAGGATCGCACGATCGGAAGACCCAACGAACGAGCGCATCGACCGGTCCATCGTACGAATGAACGAGCGAATACCACAGTTCCATGTGGTGGTATCGACTTTCAGGGAAAAACTCTATATGTTCGTTGAAAAAACATTTATCGAAAAAAAATCTTCGCGCAATCCCTGCTGTGTGATATGTAAAAGAACTTTGGACTCGTTCGTTGTTTTGATCGTTCGATGCGTTTGCTCGCTCGTTCGGTCTTTCGTTTACCCGTTGCGTCCGTTCGATCGCTCGTTCATTCGCTCGATGGTTCGTTCAATCACTCGTTCGTTCATTCCTTCGCCGCGTTCACTCGATCGTTCGTTCATTCGCTCGATGGTTCGTTCAATCACTCGTTCGTTCATTCCTTCGCCTCGTTCACTCGATCGATCGTTGCGCTCGATCGATCGTTCGTGTCATTGTTTATTTCATATGCCAAAGAAGCGTGTGTTCATTCACTCGTTCGTCCATTCGTTCGTTCCCTTCGTTCGCTCGTTTTTATGAAACGAAATAAAAAATCAAAATCGTCATGGAAACAAATCGAAACCGCTGCCTCCGTTCGATAGTTCGTTCATTTGATTGTTGCTCGACACGAACGATCGATCGATCGAGTGAACGCGGCGAATGATTGAACGAACCATCGAGCGAAGGAACGAACGATCGTACGGACGCAACGGGTTTACGAACGAAAGACCGACCGAGCGCGCAAACGCATCAAACGATCGAAACAACCAACGACTGCAAAGTTCTTTTACATATCAGACAGCAGGGATTACACGAAGAATTTTTTTTTCCATAGTTGTTTTTTCAACGAACATAGAGTTTTTCCCTGAAAATCAATACCACCACATGGAACTGTGGTATTCGTTCGTTCATTTGTTCGATGGACCTGCCAATGCGCTCGTTCGTTTGGTCTTCCGATCGTGCGATCCTTCGAATGTTCGATCGCTTGTTCCTTCATTTACTTGCTGCGTGTACTTGATCGTTCGTTGCGTGCGTTCGACCTTACGTCCGTTTAACGCACGAGCGAGCGAATGACCGGACGATCCGTTTTTTACTCGTTCGATACATTGATATTGGGTGAACAAAAAACGCGCGATATTCGTTAACAAAAACTATGGATCGAAAAACAATAATCCCTCGGCCAATCACTGCTTTTTTTATATCTAAGAGAAGCTTGCGACGCGCGTGCGTGTGTGCATTAGCAGGCGGCCCTGTGCCACACACACACACGTATGCTCGTGCTCGTCGGTGTGCGCGCTCTATAGCGGGTACGAATATCCGCACAAAGAGGAGAGGCCGAGAATACGTGTGCCTTGGCATTGGGCCGCTTGCTTGCCCACAGACACACACGGGCGCCCCCGCAGCAGCCCTCAAGGGAGAAGCCGTATTCTCGGCGGCCGAGGGATTATTGTTTTTCGATCCATAGTTTTTGTTAACGAATTTCGCGCTTTTTTTGTTCACCCAATATCAATGTATCGAACGAGTAAAAAACGGATCGTCCGGTCATTCGCTCGCTCGTGCGTTAAACGGACGTAAGGTCGAACGCACGCAACGAACGATCAAGTACACGCAGCAAGTAAATGAAGGAACCAGCGATCGAACATTCGAAGGATCGCACGATCGGAAGACCCAACAAACGAGCGCATTGGCAGGTCCATCGAACAAATGAATGAACGAATACCACAGTTCCATGTGGTGGTATTGAATTGCAGGGAAAAACTCTCTATGTTCGTTGAAAAATCAACTATGGAAAAAAAAAATCTTCGTGTAATCCCTGCTGTCTGATATGTAAAAGAACTTTGCAGTCGTTGGTTGTTTCGATCGTTTGATGCGTTTGCTCGCTCGGTCGGTCTTTCGTTCGTAAACCCGTTGTGTCCGTACGATCGTTCGTTCCTGCGCTCGATGATTCGTTCAATCCTTCGCCGCGTTCACTCGATCGTTCGATCGTTCGTGTCGAGCAACAAACAAATGAACGAACAAGCGATTGAACGAACTATCGAACGGAGGCAGCGGTTTCGATTTGTTTCCATGACGAGTTTGATTTTTTATTTCGTTTCATAAAAACCAGCGAACCAAAAATCTCGAGATTTACTTCTCCGAGTGTGTAAGCCGATATTTCGCGAGCAACAAACAAATGAACGAACAAGCGATTGAATGAACTATCGAACGGAGGCATCGTTTTCGATTTGTTTCCATTACGATTTTGATTTTTTATTTCGTTTCATAAAGTCGAGCGAACGAAGGGAACGACGAATGGACGAACGAGTGAATGAACACACGCTTCTTTGGCATATGAAATAAACAATGCCACGAACGATCGATCGAGCGCAACGATCGATCGAGTGAACGCGGCGAAGGAATGAACGAACGAGTGATTGAACGAGTGATTGAACGAACCATCGAGCGAATGAACGAACGATCGTACGGTCGCAACGGGTAAACGAAAGACCGAACGAGCGAGCAAACGCATCGAACGATCGAAACAACGAACGACTGCAAAGTTCTTTTACATATCACACAGCAGGGATTGCGCGAAGATTTTTTTTCGATAAATGATTTTTCAACGAACATAGAGAGTTTTTCCCTGAAAATCGATACCGCCACATGGAACTGTGGTATTCGCTCGTTTATTCGTACGATGGACCGGTCGATGCGCTCGTTCGTTGGGTCTTCCGATCGTGCGATCCTTCGAACGTTCGATCGCTTGTTCCTTCATTTACTCACTGCGTGTACTTGTTCGTTCATTGCGTGCATTCGATCTTACGTCCGTTTAATGGACGAACGAACGAATGACCGGACGATCCGTTTTTTACTCGTTCATTGCATTGATATTGGGTGAACAAAAAACGCTCGATATTCGTTAACAAAAACTATGGATCGAAAAACAATAATCCCTCGGCCAATCACTGCTTTTTTATATCTCAAAGAAGCTTGCGACGCGCGTGTGTGTGTGTGCAGTAGCAAGCGGCCCTGTGCCACACACACACGTATGCTCGTGCTCGTCGGTGTGCGCGCTCTATAGCGGGTACGAATATCCGCACAAAGAGGAGAGGCCGAGAATACGGCTTCTCCCTTGCGGGCGGCTCCGCGGGCCCATGCATGTAGTAGCAAGCGGTCCGGTGCCACACACCCGTATGCTCGTGCTCGTCGGTGTGCACGCTCTATACCGGGTACGAATATCCGCACAAAGAGGCGAGGCCGAGAATACGGCTTGTCCATTGCGTCTGCTACGCTAAGTGTGTGTTTTATCACGCATGCATGTAGCACATTCGGAGACAGTAGCCTTTTTGAAAATCTCGAGATTTATTTCTCCGAGCGTGGAAACCGATGTTTTGCGTAGCTGCATTTTTGCTGACTCGCGAACATTCCTGAAAGTATCTCCATCAACGTCTCCGTCGAGCGTTTATTGTCGGAGAAGTTTAATGTAAAACGAACGAGCGGTCGAGCGAACGCACCGAAGGGTAGAACTAACGTAACAGATGCAGTGATGAAACGTAGAAATCACGCAACAAACGAGTGAATAAACAAAATGTCGAACAAGAAAAATGAAGAAATGACCGAACGAGCGATTGAACGAACGATCGAGCGGGCACAACGCGGAACGAGCGCAGCGAACAAACGATCGAGCGACCGGATGGAATTAATGAACAAAAGAGAACAGCGATTTTGATTACGATTTTTTTCATGCCGATTTCGATTTTTTGATTTCGCTATGCACAAGCGATTGAACGAACGATCGAACGGAAGCATCGGTTTCGATTTGTTTCCATGACGAATTTGATGTTTTATTTCGTTTCATAAAAACGAGCGAACGAAGGTAACGATCGCATGAACACACGCTTCTTTTGCATATGAAATAAACAATGACACGAACGATCGAACGAGCGCAACGAATGATCGAGTGAACGCGGCGAAGGAATGAACGAATGAGTGATTGAACGAACGATTGTACGGACGCAACGGGTTAACGAACGAAAAGACCGAACGAGTGAGCAAACGCATCGAACGATAGAAACACCCAACGACTGCAAAGTTCTTTTACATGTCAAACAGCAGGGATTGCGCGACGATTTTTTTCGATAGATGTTTTTTCAACGAACATAGAGAGTTTATCCGTGAAAATCGATACCACCACATGGAACTGTGGTATTCGTTCGTTCATTTGTTCGATGGACCTGTCGATGCGCTCGTTCGTTGGGTCTTCCGATCGTCCGATCCTTCGAACGTTAGATCGCTTGTTCCTTCATTTACTCGCTGCTTGTCCGAACGACCGCAGCGAACAAACGATCGAGCGAACGGATGGAACTAATGAACAAAAGGGAACAGCGATTTTGATTACGATTTTGTTCATGCCGATTTTGATTTTTTTATTTCGCTACGTACAAGCGATTAAACGAACTTTCGAACAGAGGCATCGGTTTCGATCTGTTTCCATGACGATTTTGATTTTTTATTTCGTTTCACAAAAACGAGCGAACGAAGGTAACGAACGAATGAACACACGCTTCTTTTGCATATGAAAAAAACAATGGCACGAACGATCGAACCAGCGCAACGAACGATAGAGTGAACGCGGCGAAGGAATGGACGATCGAGCGATTGAACGAACCATCGAGCGAACGAACGAACGATCGTACAGGCGCAACGGGTTAACGAACCAAAGACCGAACGAGCGAGCAAACGCATCGAGCGATCGAAACAACGAACGACTGCAAAGTTCTTTTACATATCAACCAGCTGGGATTGCGCGAAGATTTTTTTTCGATGTTTTTTCAAGGAACATAGATAGTTTTTCCTGAAAATCGATACCACCACATGGAACTGTGGTATTCGCTCGTTCATGTGTTCGATGGACTGGTCGATGCGCTCGTCCGTTGGGTCCTCCGATCGTGCGATCCTTCGAACGTTCGATCGCTTGTTCCTTCATTTACTCACTGCGTGTACTTGATCGTTCGTCGCGTGCGTTCGAGCTTACGTCCGTTTAACGGACGAACGAACGAACGACCGGACGATCTGTTTTTTACTCGTTCATTGCATTGATATTGGGTGAGCAAAAAACGCTGGATATTCGTTAACAAAAACTATGAATCGAAAAACAATAATCCCTCGGCCAATCACTGCTTTTTTATACCTAAGAGAAGCTTGCGATGCGCGTGCGTGTGTGCAGTAGCAAGCGGCCCTGTGCCACACACACACGTATGCTCGTGCTCGTCGGTGTGCGCGCTCTACAGCGGGTACGAATATCCGTACAAAGAGGAGAGGCCGAGAGTACGGCTTCTCCCTTGCGGGCTGCTACGAAGGCGCGCGTGTGTGTGGGTGTCCCGATGCTCGTGCACGTCGGTGTGTGCGCTGTATACAGCGCACACACCGACGTGTGCAGGTACGAATATCCACACAAAGAGGAGAGGCCGGTAATACGGCTTCTCCCTTGCGTGTGTGTGTGTGTGTGTGTGTGTGTGTGTGTGTGTGTGTGTGTGTGTGTGTGTGTGTGTGTGTGTGTGTGTGTGTGTGTGTGTGTGTGTGTGTGTGTGTGTGTGTGTGTGTGTGTGTGTGTGTGTGTGTGTGTGTGTGTGTGTGTGTGTGTGTGTGTGTGTGTGTGTGTGTGTGTGTGTGTGTGTGTGTGTGTGTGTGTGTGTGTGTGTGTGTGTGTGTGTGTGTGTGTGTGTGTGTGTGTGTGTGTGTGTGTGTGTGTGTGTGTGTGTGTGTGTGTGTGTGTGTGTGTGTGTGTGTGTGTGTGTGTGTGTGTGTGTGTGTGTGTGTGTGTGTGTGTGTGTGTGTGTGTGTGTGTGTGTGTGTGTGTGTGTGTGTGTGTGTGTGTGTGTGTGTGTGTGTGTGTGTGTGTGTGTGTGTGTGTGTGTGTGTGTGTGTGTGTGTGTGTGTGTGTGTGTGTGTGTGTGTGTGTGTGTGTGTGTGTGTGTGTGTGTGTGTGTGTGTGTGTGTGTGTGTGTGTGTGTGTGTGTGTGTGTGTGTGTGTGTGTGTGTGTGTGTGTGTGTGTGTGTGTGTGTGTGTGTGTGTGTGTGTGTGTGTGTGTGTGTGTGTGTGTGTGTGTGTGTGTGTGTGTGTGTGTGTGTGTGTGTGTGTGTGTGTGTGTGTGTGTGTGTGTGTGTGTGTGTGTGTGTGTGTGTGTGTGTGTGTGTGTGTGTGTGTGTGTGTGTGTGTGTGTGTGTGTGTGTGTGTGTGTGTGTGTGTGTGTGTGTGTGTGTGTGTGTGTGTGTGTGTGTGTGTGTGTGTGTGTGTGTGTGTGTGTGTGTGTGTGTGTGTGTGTGTGTGTGTGTGTGTGTGTGTGTGTGTGTGTGTGTGTGTGTGTGTGTGTGTGTGTGTGTGTGTGTGTGTGTGTGTGTGTGTGTGTGTGTGTGTGTGTGTGTGTGTGTGTGTGTGTGTGTGTGTGTGTGTGTGTGTGTGTGTGTGTGTGTGTGTGTGTGTGTGTGTGTGTGTGTGTGTGTGTGTGTGTGTGTGTGTGTGTGTGTGTGTGTGTGTGTGTGTGTGTGTGTGTGTGTGTGTGTGTGTGTGTGTGTGTGTGTGTGTGTGTGTGTGTGTGTGTGTGTGTGTGTGTGTGTGTGTGTGTGTGTGTGTGTGTGTGTGTGTGTGTGTGTGTGTGTGTGTGTGTGTGTGTGTGTGTGTGTGTGTGTGTGTGTGTGTGTGTGTGTGTGTGTGTGTGTGTGTGTGTGTGTGTGTGTGTGTGTGTGTGTGTGTGTGTGTGTGTGTGTGTGTGTGTGTGTGTGTGTGTGTGTGTGTGTGTGTGTGTGTGTGTGTGTGTGTGTGTGTGTGTGTGTGTGTGTGTGTGTGTGTGTGTGTGTGTGTGTGTGTGTGTGTGTGTGTGTGTGTGTGTGTGTGTGTGTGTGTGTGTGTGTGTGTGTGTGTGTGTGTGTGTGTGTGTGTGTGTGTGTGTGTGTGTGTGTGTGTGTGTGTGTGTGTGTGTGTGTGTGTGTGTGTGTGTGTGTGTGTGTGTGTGTGTGTGTGTGTGTGTGTGTGTGTGTGTGTGTGTGTGTGTGTGTGTGTGTGTGTGTGTGTGTGTGTGTGTGTGTGTGTGTGTGTGTGTGTGTGTGTGTGTGTGTGTGTGTGTGTGTGTGTGTGTGTGTGTGTGCCAGCAAGCGGCCCGATGTCACGACACACGTATGCTCGTGTCCGTCGGTGTGTGCGCTTACAGCAGGTACGAATATCCGCACGAAGAGGAGAGGCCGAGAATACGGTTTCTTCCTTGCGGGTTGCTGCGCAAAAGATTTTGACAGTTATCAGCATAATTCGCGAACTCGTGCGGTGAGCTCACCGGCGGATGAACTCATTGCTTAGCTTGCATCTATGCTATCTAAAGTCCGTGCTCGCCATCGGATGAGCTCATCGTAGAACGATCGCGCTCAACGGCGGGTGAGCTCACCGTAGAACGATGCATCGGCTATCTCGCACGCGTGCAATTATGCTGACCTGTCAAAATCTGCAAAAGATGCCCTTAATACGACGGGCAGCTTCAGTTGCTCTTCAAACTCCGTCGCGTGCGTCTCGTCTTCTTCTTTTACACCAGTTCGCCAAAAATGTATCCCGAGTGCCTCGAGCTCCCTCTGGCGCCGTTCGCGTGCCGCGTTTCCCGCGGAGGAGAGGCCGAGAATACGGTTTCTCCCTTGCGGGTTGCTGCGCAAAAGATTTTGACAGTTATCAGCATAATTCGCGAACTCGTGCGGTGAGCTCACTGGCGGATGAACTCACTGCTTAGCTTGCATCTATGCTATCTAAACTCCGTGCTCGCCATCGGATGAGCTCATCATAGAACGATCGCGCTCAACGGCGGGTGAGCTCATCGTAGAACGATGCATCGGCTACCTCGCACGCGTGCAATTATGCTGACCTGTCAAAATCTGCAAAAGATGCTCTTCATACGACGGGCAGCTTCAGTTGCTCTTCAGACTCCGTCGCGTGCGTCTCGTCTTCTTTTACACCAGTTCGCCAAAAATGTATCCCGGGTGCCTCGAGCTCCCTGTGGCGCCGTTCGCGTGCCGTGTTTCCCGCGTCGACGGCTTGGCCGTATATATATACGTACAGTGGCGACGGGCGAAACGCACGAGTGGTTGCGTGAAGCCCTGTACGCATTTTACGTGCAGCGTCGGGCAGCGGGAACATAGTGTCGTGCGACTCCGAGGGATACAGTGAATTTTTTTTCGTGGATGATGGGGTACAGCGGGTACGTAGACGCGGACTCGCTGTATACCCCAGCGCCCTTTTGCGCGTTTGATGCGGGTCTCATGGTTCAGTGCACGGTTTCGGGGATCGCGCATCTTGAAACCATCCCCTTCGTCTCGGACCTGCTCGCTGACCTCGTAGAGAACCGCGTCGTCGTGGCTGTGGCCGAAAGCGGCACCCCCCTCCTCCGTGTACGCATGTACAACGGGGTCGACGTCGCGACGGTACTCATCGCGGCGGTGAGCGATGGGCCCGAACCCGTCGCTTTTTACGACGCGGGGTGGCCCGACGACGGGTTCGACGACTCGTTCGAGCCGGAGGGGTGGGAGAACGAGCCGTGACACTCGTGCTCGTGTGGGCGCGCGCGCGCGTGTGTGTGTGTGTGTGTGTGTGTGTGTGTGTGTGTGTGTGCGTACCCTCGGAGTTCACCGTCACAAGGAGCAGCAACGGTGAGCAAAACAAACTAAAAATGAATTTTCAGAAAGCAGAAAATAAATGGGGCCACTATGGCGAAACCCCCACTCCGGCCATCCCCCCCTCCGCACCCCTCTGGGGCGCGGGGGAGGGGATAAGCACGGTCATCCCCACTCCATCCCCACCACCTCGGCTGCCGAGGAGTGGGGGTAGGAGTGGGGGTCGCCATAGTGGCCCCCATACTACTCACGTGGCTTCGGAGTGCCCAGGTTTTTCGCAGTAAGAACCCGGGCGGCGCGATCCATTGTCGCGCTCCAGATTTTGACGATTTTCGTTGTTATTTTCGTTGTTATTCCTATACGGGGGAATATGAGCGGGCCTTTTCTCGGGAAATTTTTGCCAACAATTTTCCGAGGGGTGAGGACGACTGCTCCCTCTGGAAGTAACTCTTCCAGAGGGAGCGAACGTCTTGACTTGTGCAATGTTGGGTTTGTTTTCCACACGATTTACTTTGAAGTGAGCGCGGTCACGTTCCATATCCTTTTCGACCTTAATCGCCTTACTGAATGCGTCTTCCAGATCCAGGAAGCTCTCAAGTTTTAATCTTATTCGGAAATCGGGGGGAAGCCCCTTAATGAAAAAATCGAGCGTGTCGTTGTCCAGGGTGCTACGGCTTTCGCGATTTGTTAAGCCATGGTTATGTAATGCGGCTTCGCGGATGGCCGTATGCAGGTATTTAATGCGACTGATATAATCGATTACGTGTTCTGACGGACGTTTCGAAATATTTCCGAGTTCTCCTCGGAATTCGTTGAGGGTTTTCGCGGCTCCAAAAAGTGTCTTGAGACGGTCTGCGAAATCGGTTACGTTATCGAACGTATAGTCTTCTAGAGCCGTTGCGGCATGGCCTTTTAATTTGTTACGCAGTAACTGCGTGAGACTCGGTTCGAGGTGGTGGGAGAACATATCCCTAGCCCTTTTACATGACCGAATGAATCGCAAGACCGGGACGTTGTACCCGTTGAACGTGGGGACTGACTCTAATGCGTCCTTGAATTTTAAATTCGGGTTTGGATTTCTTGCAAAATTATCATTACTGTCGTCGATAAAGACGTGACGTTCGGGGAGAGGGGACTGTAGTGCCGGCGAGTGCCGCTTTTCATTTTTTATTTGTGTCACCTCAGATTTTAAATCCCCAAATTGCGAAATTATTTGGGAAAGCGCTCTTTGAAGACCGGTAAATTGCTCGGAAATACCGGGAACCTCCGATCGTCCCGGGGAAACGCGATCGCGTTTATTTCGCTGTTCTTTAAGCGCCTTAAGGGCGGAAATACGTTCCTGATTTTCAATGTTTTTTTCGTAAAGCGCGCGTTCTTGCTCTTGTAATTGTTCGCGTTTCTTATCGATTTGTTCGGCGAGGATACTCAGCTCCTCTTCGGTTAGGTTACGCGATTTTGACCTAGTAGTAGCTATTTTTTAAGAGAATCGCGCAAAAAAAAAAGGGTGAGTTTCTAAATAAAAGAATTTTGTTCGTAATTCGAAATTTGATCAAAACGTGACTTTGGTATCCCACCGCTGCCACCAAAAATTTTATCCTGTTACGTCCGGGATTTTTGTGTCGGATAAAAATATTTGAACCCGATATTGATTTTTGATCTTAATATAATTTTCCTTTTATTTTCAGGGAACGGACGCCAGCCTTAAGATCCTGCCTTTAGTTGGGAATGTGCCCAACAGGGATGAGGATCAGCCACGATTCGATCGGTAAGAAGTTATCACTCTCGAGAATAGCGTAGTCGGTAAAGAAGAACGGAAATGGTAACGTGTACATGCGACTTACCCTTAGGAGCGGCGGTGCGTAGCGGGTGTATCTGGTGAGGTACGGATAACTCGGATGAAACCTCGGGAGTCGATGAGGACGAGTTCCTGGTTGGCCGGAATGCTAGAAACGACAACTGGTCTCGGCGAACTCTGCTTAGCCGACCGTGGAGATGAGCTCATGAACGACGCGGGGCGCGATGTCGATGAGGAAGGTCCCTAGTCGAGGGTGATGATTTCGGGTTCTGCGGTACCCATAACAGTTGAAGCTTCGGACCCACTGACGTTGATCGACGGAGAGACGAGGCGGATTCCTTTGTTGCCGATTAAGAACACATTTGTTTTGAGAGGAACGATTGAGGTCACCTGCGGTAACTTGGTCGCGGATTGGCGAACGAGATCGCGAACTGCGCGTTTTTCGTGAGATAAATTGTTGCCTCGATTTGGCAGATCCGGCTTATTAGCGAGCCTGGCGTAAAAACCACGTTCTTGGAATTTGTGTCCTCCGCGTCTTCTTATTTATTGTCACAAAAGAAAAATACATAAATGCTGATGAATTAAGCACGTTCTTCGTGTATAAGCGTCGCGTGTAACAATTATTCGAATTAATTATTAGTAAGAACAAAATGCGAATTTGTTTATTTAGAATAATGCGAAAATTCGTAGCACTCTTGTTCTTCGAGATATAATTGTTATAATGGATAATAATATGTTGTGAGTAAAATATGTATTTAAATTAATGGGTAGTATATTCGTGAATTGTTTATGACGCAGAGTATATAATAATGGTCGATAATATTTACTGTTTGTGTTAGTCGGCGTGGAGAAAGTTTACAACTTTTATAAAGCGGGATTACAATGTTCATTCTTTATTAATAGTTGCGATTTTAATTATACGTTTGTTTATGTATATTGAAACGTTTCGCGATTTTATGCGAAAGCTTTATTTTCGTTTTCAAGGTTTTGTTCACACGGATGTCCGGGAAAACGTGGATACGCGGCGAATTGATTGCCGGTGGAAATTTTTGGGGTTCCCGTGGCCTCCTGGAGGGCGATGTACGTTTTCCGTGCCAGGAATGATGAAGCGGATTTAAGGTGGTTTTTTAGGAGATGCCTCAGTGGTTTTGAGGGTCTCAGCGACGCCTATTGTAATCCGTCATCATTGGCATTCGATATTTCGGATTCTTGAGAGTTAGTCTCGGGTGGTGCAAACAATGAAATTTGTTAGTGTTTAATTCCGTGAGTTTACTGGTATTTGATCGGGTATAGCGACGTTTACGAGGATCTGGAAAGGTCGGCGAGAAAAGCTGCCTTGGTAGGAGTGACGAGGATAAGGTGATTCATGCGAGGTGTAGCGCGCACGCGGTTCCACGGGCGCGCTCTCTCTCCTGTTTCTCTCGCTCTCTCGCTCGCACTCGCACAGACCGCGAGCGTCGTCGGTACGCGTTACGCCGTTTTCGGGACTCCTTCTGTAAGAAGAGTGCGAGTACCCGTTGAATTTGATTCGTGTCGTTTTGTATGGCGGTATTTCCAGATGGCACTTGTTGCCAAATGCAACTAAGCGCACGGGTGCCACGCCTCGTCGCTCACGCGCTAGAGATACGAGCGTTTGTAATGATGCGCGAGCTCGGAGACGAATTATTCTCTCCGAGCGCGCATAGTGGGGCCGTCCGGGAGGGACGGCTGACCTCCTCGGTGCCAGGCGAGGAGGACCAAGAACCAGAGAAGCTGGTTGTACAATTCCCTCTTGTGCAGCGAAGCGCGATCGGCACTTCTCGGACTGCACACTCCGAGTGTACGTTGCGACAATCGATCGGATGTTATTTAGAGTTCCCTGACTAGCAATCACCACGATGACTCTTTTTCCGAGGTTGGACTTCCAGGGCAGTGCAGCCAGATCGCGCGCGAAAGTTACCCTCTCTCTAGTCCCTCGCGCGCCCATCACACAATCATAATAGCGCGTGTCCGTGAGCGAGCGACGCTCGGACATCTTCGGAAAGAGCCGAGTGCCGTCGAACTGTCCCGACCGCGCCTTCGGCAGCTACACCAACACATACACACGCTGAGCACGTTCATGTTCGGCCAAGCCGAACGAAGGCTTCGAGGGAATAAGCAATGTGAGCACGGCCCGCGCGTGACGTCACGCGACGGCACGCGCGAGGCTTTTAGATGATTTCAATGCTTATATAGCTCTTGATTCTCTGCATTATTAATGTATACAAAAAAATGTATCGCGCACTCTGAACGCTTATTTTTTTAGTTTATACGTTAATTTAAATATAATAATAAATCTAAATTACAACTTATTTATCTTCTAAAAAATTGTTTACGCTTTACTCACACCCGTCCATATGCCAAATAAATTATAATTCAGAAAAATAAGTGAAAATATATTTATATTCGTATTATTACAATCATTCTCATACTTTCATCAAGCGATAAAGTATTATTTCCAAAAACAAGTCAATCATCAATCCGGCCGCCAATCGTAACTGCCAGAAAGTGCATCTTTAACAGAAGTGATAAGATGGTCCCGTTGGTAGCGTTCCTGGCTTCGGTCCGTAGGGGCGCAGGATCGTTCCTCACGCTCAGCGCTTTTTTTTTAAATCATGGTTACTATTAATTTTTATTAGTTATCATATTTATTTTAATTAGTTATCTTTTAGTACCGAAAAATTTATCGCGCACTCTGACCGCTTATTTTATTAGTTTTTACGTTAATTTAAATATAATAAATCTAAAATACAACTTATTTATCTTCTAGCAAAACGTTTGCGCTTTACTCACACCCGACCCTATGCCAACTAAATTGTAATTCATAAAAGTAAGCGGAAATATATTTATCTTCGTATTATTATATTCATTCTCATATACTTTCATCAAGCAAAAAAGTATTATCCTCAAAAACAACCATCCATCCGACCGCGAATCGTAAGTACCAGAAAGTGAACATACATTGACAAAAAAAATTAAAGGAGCAAGAAAAGTTGAACTTCGTCAAAAGTGGTCGTACAAAAAAAAGGATGTTAAAGCTTCAAGTTTTGTAGTTTTAGTTCCGACAATGATTTTTTTTTTAGAATCAATGATTGCGCGGTAGGAAGAAATATCACGGCAAAAAAGATTGTGCAAATTTTTACGTTTTTCAAAGTTCTGCACTTGGTTTGGAGATTTTTTTCGGACTTCACCAATATCAAGGTCATTGAGCCCATTCAATTCAGTTCAATTTGCTTCTTTTTTTATCTTCTTACGACCATTTTTCGCTGGGATATCGGCCTCCTCGTCGGCCTCTGAATGAAAAAACGTCCTTTTGTCTTCAGTCATCGATATCTCGGGAACTAATGGTCGTACGGGAATTCGGTCGGCCATTTTGGAAACGTGAATACATACTCTACAAGCTCTGATTATTATTGTAGGTTTAAAAAAAATTATTTTTGCCATGAGTTTCAAAAAAGTACAAAAAATCGATGTTTTCTTGTTTTTTATAAAATCCACCGCTACTTTGCAAATATTGCGCTAAACACTATTGTTTATGGACGGTCATTCGGCTCAATATGTCCCCAAGAGATATGCAAAATTCCAAATTGATCCGTTCATCGGTCTTTCTTGCCCGATTGACCAAAATGTGAAAAAAAATTAAAGGAACAATTTTCCTCCTTCTCAGACATCATTTCATGATTATTAAGAGGAAAAACAACTTTTCACTACTTTTCGTACAATTGGGTATTGAATACGCATTAAATGTTGGAAAAGCACCCTGAAAATCATACTGACTAAAAATTTACGATTTTTTTTTTTTAATAACAAAAATGTAGAAATTTTTTTATTTATAAAAAAATCTATTTCGATTTTTTTTATTTTTTTAATGTTGACATTTTTTTTCGATTCAACATTGTACCGCCAGCATTAGAATTACCCAAAGTGTACGTAGAATTACCCAAAGCGTACCTCCCCGTGGTATGCTTTGGGTAATTCTAATGCTGGCGGTACAATGTTGATTTGAAAAAAATTTCAACATTTAAAAAAAAAATCTAAAACTGATTTTTTTATAAAAAAAAAAATTTTTTCGAAAATTTTTAGTCAATATGATTTTCACGGTTTTTTTCCAACATTCAATGCGTACTCAATACCCAATTGTACGAAAAGTGATGAAAAGTTTTTTTTCCTCTTAATAATCATAAAATGATGTCTGAAAAGGAGGAAGCTTGCTCCTTTAATTTTTTTTCAAATTTTGGTTAATCGGGCAAGAAAGACCGATAATTGGATCAACTTGGAATTTTGCATGGCTCTTTGGGACATATTGAGCTGAATGACCGTCCATAAACATTAGTCTTTATCGCAATATTTGCAAAGTAGCGGTGGATTTCATAAAAACTAAGAAGACATCGTTTTTTTGTACTTTTCTAAAACTAATGGCAAAAATAAAAAATAAAAGTTTCACTACAATAATAATCGGAGCTTGTAGAGTATTCACGTTTCCAAAACTACCGATCGAATTCCCGTACGACCATTAGTTCCTGAGATATCTCAGCGAAAAATGGTCGTACGGAGAAAAAAAAGCAAATTGAAATGAATTGAATGGGCTCAATGACCTTGATATTGGTCAAGTCAGAAAAAAATCTCCAAAACACGTGCAGAACTTTGAAAAACGTAACCATTTGCAAAATTTTTTTTGCCGTGATATTTCTCCCGACCGCGCAATCAGTGATTCTCAAAAAAAAATCATTGTCGGATCTAAAACTAGAAACTTGGAGCTTTAAAATCCTTTTTTTTTGTACGACCACTTTTGACAAAGTTCAACTTTTCTTGCTCCTTTAATTTTTTGTGTCAATGTATGTTCACTTTCTCGTACTGACGATTCGCGGTCGAATGTATGATTGTTTTTGGGGATAATACTTCATCGCTTGATGAAAGTATATGAGAATGAATATAATAATACGAAGATAAATATATTTCCGCTTACTTTTATGAATTACAATTTATTTGGCATAGGTTCGGGTCCGAGTGGAGCGCAAACATTTTGCTAGAAGATAAATAAGTTGTATTTTAGATTTGCTATATTTAAATTAACGTAAAAACTAATAAAATAAGCGGTCAGAGTGCGCGATAAATTTTTCGGTACTAAAAGATAACTAATTAAAATAAATATGATAACTAATAAAAATAACTAATCAAATAAGAATTAAAGATGTTGGGTCCCAAATCGCAAATGATGATAAAATTCTGAAAATTTGGTATGTTTTTGTATGAAGTATTTCAGAGGTCGTGTAAAAATTTCACGACAATTAGGAAGCTCGTTATTGAACAATTAACATTCACAAATTAAATGCTGTCTTATGGAAACTGATGTAACTTTGCAATAAGTTTTTCTTTTGACCTCTCAATTTTGTAATATCTACAATATACTGAAAGCAACGGAAACAAAACGGAGTTTATTGAAAATTTTTTTTTATTTCTTTTCAAAATTGTTCTTAACAAAATGTTAATTTTTTAATAACGAGCATCCTAATCGTCGTGAAATTTTAACACGACCTCTTAAATACTTCATACAAACACATACCAAATTTTCAGAATTTAGTCATCATTTTTTATTTCAACCCTTAAGGAGGTTGAAGTAATGATGATAGAATTCTGAAAATGTTGTATGTTTTTACATGAAATATTCAGGAGGTCGTATAAAAATTTCATGACGATTAAGAAGCTATTTAGTGAACAATTAACATTAACATGTTTTATAGGAACTCAACATCCTTAATACTAACCATGATTTAAAAAAAAAAAGCGCTGAGCGTGGGGATCGATCCTGCGCCCCTACGGACCGAAGCCAGGAACGCTACCAACGGGACCATCCTATCGCTTGTGTTAAAAATGCATTTTCTGGCACTTACGATTGGCAGCCGGATTGATGATTCACTTGTTTTTGGAGATAATACTTTATCGCTTGATGAAAGTATGAGAATTAATATAATAATACGAATATAAATATTTTTCCACTTACTTTTTTGAATTATAATTTATTCGGCATAAGGACGGGTGTGAGTCAAGCGTAAACAATTTTTTAGAAGATAAATAAGTTGTAATTTAGATTTACTATTATATTTAAATTAACGTATGAACTAAAAAAATAAGCGTTCAGAGTGCGCGATACATTTTTTTGTATACATTAATAACGCAGAGAATCAAGAGCTAAATAAGCATTGAAATCATCTAAAAGCCTCGCGCGTGCCGTCGCGTGACGTCACGCGCGGGCCGTGCTCAGATTGCTTTTTCCCTCGAAGCCTTCGTTCGGCTTGGCCGCACATGAACGTGTTCAGCGTGTCTATGTGTTGGTGTAGCTGCCGAAGGCGCGGTCGGGACAGTTCGACGGCACTCGGCTCTTTCCGAAGATGTCCGAGCGCCGCTCGCTCACGGACACGCGCTACTATGATTGTGTGATGGGCGCGCCAGGGACTAGAGAGAGGGTAACTTTCGCGCGCGATCTGGCTGCACTGTTCCAGGGCAATGCTGGGGCTTCCCAAGGAAATAGAGTATCTAACCCGAAGCTGAGGTTGTTCTAGGATGGGACCAGGGCGACGGCAGCAAGGTCCCCATCCTGTGATCCGAGGTTTCGGATGATGGTGACTCCACGTAAGATAATGAGTAATTTTGCGACAGAGTGCCGCTCTGACTCGTGCACGCCTTTATATAGCCCCAGGCCCGTTAGGAGAAATTGCATTTCTCTTGCGGATCCGGAGGACCAGGTAGGGAATCACGCCGCCGAGGAACACTCCGATGGTGGGGTGACAGCGTTGGTAATTTGCAGGACGTTCGCACACTATAGCCATTTCGAGGGGTGAAATATACCCGACTATTCCTCTCTAGGATATTAAGCGCGTATTCGGTGTTAGGAGGCGTCGGGATGAATCTTGGTCGCACTCTTGGTATGATAGGAGTGGTCAAAGCACAGGATGCGTGATATGTACTGCTAAAGGCGGGGACTCCCGCGAGTCCGTGGTGGTCTTGCTCCTCGCGATGGGCGGAGCAAGACGTTTCACTCCTCTGTTAAGTTGTGATACACTAGACAGCAGTAGTCAAAGTGTGGAAATACCAAAGTGCTAATTAATTTTATCCTGAGCTGAATCGATAGTGAGTTGCGATGGAATTTTAGTTTGTGCAGAGTATGAAAAACTTTGCGAGAAATTTCTAACACTTGTGCGTTCCAAGAGAGATTTGCAGACAATTTTACGCCGAGATTTTTTGCCGTATTTACATATGGTAGCGGATTGTTGTTAAGAAAAATGGGTGGCAGCTCACTTAAATTTATTCTTGCTACAAGAGGATTTGTACCCAGA
Organism: Ophion costatus; assembly: GCA_951751655.1. Classification (NCBI taxonomy): domain Eukaryota; kingdom Metazoa; phylum Arthropoda; class Insecta; order Hymenoptera; family Ichneumonidae; genus Ophion; species Ophion costatus. The sequence goes on from OX632360.1 coordinate 28,655,276, forward strand.
ACCATAACTGTCGATTTGCTCATATTTAGGTTCAATCCGTTTGCTATCGAGAAGTCATGAATGGCATTGACGTCATGGTTTATCATATGCAGTGCTTCATTTATTTTATATGGTTCACAAGAAAGCCAGATTTGTAGATCATCTGCAAATATCATGTGGTCGGTAAATGTTAAGTCTTTTCCAATATCATTAATAAATAAGGAGAACAAGAGCGGTCCTAAAACAGATCCCTGAGGGACCCCCATAGTCGTTTGTAGCCATCTTGCGCAATTTCCTACCTCGTCTATCACCGCCTGAGAGCGTCCTGTAAGATAAGAATGGATCCAGTTCAGTACCGATTCTGAGAAACCTACTAATTTTAATTTTCTTAAGAGATGTCGGTGAGAAACCACGTCAAATGCTTTGCTAAAGTCGAAAAGCACAAGAATCGTCACCATTCTTTTGTCAGCAGCACGCCTTACGTCATCACAGATTTTCAGTAAGGCCGTTTGAGTGGAGTGTCCGCTACGATAGGCAGATTGCCTACTATCGAGAACGTCATGACTGGTTAGAAATTCCATAATTTGATCTTTAATTATTCTTTCAAATAATTTCGAGACGGATGATAGGTTTGCAATAGGTCGCGTATCAGACGGTGACTTAGGTTGCTTGACTTTTAGTACAGGACGAATAAATGCTCTTCTCCATATCATAGGGAAAAAACCACTGTTTATTGAGTGATTGAATAGGAATGCCAAATGATCCGCAATAAGGGGTGCTGCATTTTTTAAACAAAAATCCGATACCCCGTCAGGCCCAGAGGTAAGCGACATTGTCACTTTGGAATTTAGCATCTTGATCACGTCGGCTTTAGAAATCGGGTTGAACTGGAAAAGTGCCCCACTTCTCGGACAGTTTGACAAAAGTTCGGCAGCTTCACGGGCCTCCAATAAGCTATCGGAGCTAGAGATGGAAACATAGTACGCATTCAGTTGTTCAGCCGAAAAAAAGTGCAATGGTGAACTTGAATTTGTTTTTACTAGTCCAAGACGTCCAAGTTCTTTCCATAGTCGAGTGGCATCAGTAATGGAACTTAGTAGGTTATATTGGTACTGATTTTTTGCCTTTCTTATCTCTTTTGTGAGAGTATCTCTGAATCCTCGATAGATCGCAAAATCAAGTAATCGCTGTGATCGCTTAGCTTTCGTAAATAATACATTTCGCTCTCTTATCTTATTACGTAGGTCATTATTCATCCACTTTGCTAGCGGCTTTCTCACTGTGAACTTAGACAATGGTGCACAAATATCCATGGCAGAATTTAACAATAGTGTGAAGCGTTCAGTGCCGGTGCTAGCATCCCACTCTCTTAGAGTAGGAATATCTAAGTCTAGTAATAAGGTTGACATAGTATTTGCGAACTTTCTCTCATCATAGCCAGTCAAATTTCGACGAACAATAGTCTTAGCATTACTACCGGTTATATCAAATTTGAATGTGAGCTCGAGCAGATCGTGACCATTTATGAAGGGTGCCTCCGACTGGGAAAAGGAGACTATTTTCTCTAAACTGTCGACGATGATAACATCTAACCAGGAGTCACACGAGAAGGTGTGAAACGTTGCTCGGGATTCAACAATATACATAGATAGTGAGAAGACTAACTCACGCAGGTAGGATGACTCAAATTTCGATGATAATAGATTACAGTTCAAGTCGCCTGCTATAACAATGTTTTGATAGGCATGAGAAAACTTATTGTATGATTCTAGAAATTTATCAAATAATTGTCCCTTAGGTCTTCGATATACTGAGGTAAACATGAGTGAGTCGCATCCTTGCTTACACACTTCTAAAAGTAGGAATTCAGGGCAATTTGAGAACTCATTAGGGAAAGAGTCGAGAACTTTAACTCTGAGTGACTTATGAATATAGCAGGCTACACCCCCTCCTTCTTTGCCTTCTCTATCGTTCCTTATAAGCACGTAATTTTCGATATTTACGACAGAATCGTCTATGAATGAGCCATGTTTCTGAACACGAGATAATGTGAAAAAAGTTTTCTGAAAAATATAACCTAATTTGGTCTATATGTGCAACGATCGATTGTGCATTAAAGTGCGTTATTTTTAACACGGACTTTTGAGTTCCTGTACTGGTTTCGCCCAATGCTGCTGTACCTTCTTCCCGCATCATGAGTGGTCACGCTAATTTAGCTATCTCCGCTTCGGAGTTTATAATTATTTTGGGCACGCCATCTGCTTTTCGCGCGAAAATGGTTCCATGCTTTACCCATACGTACTTCCATCCGCTAGTTTTAAGTCTACGCTTAGCAAGTCGGTGAAGATTGTAGACCGCGCTCGGTAACATCTCATTTAAATAGATATTTCGATTTTTCGAGGCGGCGTCACAGTCGACATCGATCTCACCCCATTTTAGGTTACGTTTCTCTCGCTTCTGATTTAGAATGGCATCCCGTACTGAATTTGATGTCAATGATACTACGTAGGATATACTCAGCTGCGCGTGAACTCCATCTGGGTTAACTTGAGCCTTCCGTATTATTTTTCGCGCCGAGAGGAGATGAGTTGACAGTTCCGATATGCCGAGTACTTCGAAGATTTTCTTCACAACGTCGAGCGGTGTGAACTCAACTTCTGATGGTAGTCCTGATACTATCATTTCCCCACAATTTTGTGGTGGGTGATTTGGTGTATTGATGCTTAATATGTGGTCCTCTAATCGCCTGGTTAGTACCCGGTTCGCTTCACGTAATTCGCTGATTTCATTTGTATGCTCCGATAGTATGGAATCCATCGCAGGGATGCGCGCGAGAAGGGACTTAAATTCTTCGTTTGTAGCTTCTTGCCTTTCACTGAACTCAGAGATCTTCGTGAGCTTCACATCAGTTATTTCCAATTTTTCCAAGATTTTGGCTAATATTTCATCTGGTCCTGTTTTTTCTTAACGTTTTTGGTGTTTTTTGGTTTTGACTGTCGAGGCCACTACCTGTCGTTGATCCCGGATTTCGATGCATTGTTGTCAGAGATGGATAGAGCGATGTATGCAGAGAGGGCGCCTTGAATTCGTTGAATAAGCAGGGTAGATTTGTTCTGCAACAATCTTTCGTAGTTTTTAAACTGAGATAGCTTTTGCAGCACCCGGGATGGAAAGTACGATGACACTCCTCACATGAAAGTACAGCACCCGCAATGCTTTTTTTACATTTAGAACAGCTGTCCGTAGAAGGTCGCGTCGGTAAGTTGCCGGCAGCAGGTAAGGACATCGGTAATAATTCGTGACAATTTCGCCTCGCGATCAGTTCACCGTGTCCGAGTAGGCATTGAAAATGAGCTGTGTTCACGCGGTGTCTTGTTGTTGGTGTAAAAATGGCCTACCTCTGACTAGACTATATGTGGCTAACTATAGCATTCCATCGAGCGACGCATCGATCCGG
>OX632360.1:28661411-28816411 GCA_951751655.1 Ophion costatus
AAGTTACGGGTAAGCTTAGAGGTAACGTTATTGTGGGAACTGTTTGTCCCTAAAGTATACGGGTGAATATACACGTGCTATATTGAAAGATATATTTACGAATTTTTTATATAACGCGGTTTCTGCGTGAAATCGACCATATATGGGTCGTTTTGATTAATATGCACCCCAAGAAAACATAAATGAGCGCGTTTAGCGCGAGGAAAAATCTTAATAATTATTACAATTCGTACCAGATATGAATATTTGGAGGGCGAGAGTGCTAGGACGTAACAATATTTTGATTTCTCTAGCTGGGATGGCATCTTGTACGATCCATAAATATTTCGTTGTGCTTTGTTGCAGTGGATACTCGCATAGATCCCAAGAACAAAAACACAACCACAAGTATTGCCCCCTTTCCAATATTAGAAGTAATGACAATCTTCTGATATCTTTTAATATTATGTCGAGCATCTGCCATTGTATCTCGAGTAATTCAACTTTTACCTCTTCTGATGGATGATGACTGAATACACAATTATTGTCAATGCGCCAACGTATAAGTATTAACTCACGACGAGCATTGAATGTTGCAGAAAATGTATTTTATGCACAGCGCTACTTTTTCCAGTTCTTCGACAAATCATGATATGGAATCAGCGCTGTGATGTGATTTATACTTGTAAGTATTGAAACTTTGGCTTTGTGGAGATATTCTTGAGTCAGGTGGACAGAGCACGACGGTGGATGGTTGGGTTAATTAAATTTAGGCCGAATACATTTTACTTATGACTGCGTATATTTTCTTTGGTCAGTCTACATGATCGTCCCGTGGCTCGTTAACGACTATCCTCACATATTTCGTAGGCCAACCGACCTATTCGTCTCTTCTTATAATTTAGGGGGGGCTGCCCAGGAGGATTACTTGTAAGCTATATACATTATTATGTATCGATACATATCTCGTCTTACACTCGGCCGTCCTGACTTTTTGTCCGTCCCGGACAACCTCGACAAAACGGAGCCCTTATCTTTTTAATACAACAAACAAAAGTATTTAACACAAACTTATACCTATTTATACAACTACGCTTTGAGTCGGCCATCGTCTTCGTTGTTACCCTCACACCAGGGTTTCATATTTCCCGCTTCCCAAACACCTTCGTACGGTCGTTGGGTTACCGGGCAGTTTTCCACGTCACCAACAAGATACCGCCCAAATCGAAGGCATTTTTTTACAACGTATGGCCCCTTGTAACGTGGTATTGACTTTTTTGATCCACCCGCGGTGGTTTCTATATTTTTTACCATAACATAGTCGCCTTCCTCATAAATGTGCGGTTCTTTCCGACGTTTGTCCACGTATTTCTTATTATACTCTTGACTTTTGACAATATTTTCTGAGGCTTTTCTTCCGACCTCTTCCCGGTCACGGGGCTCAGTAGGCACAACGTCATCAAGAAAATCGCTCAGACCGTCCACGACCTCGCCGCGCTGCTTTAAACCAAAGAGCAATTGGCTAGGAGTTTCTTTGGTGGACTTATGCACGGTATTATTTAACGCATACTCCGCATTTCCCAGAGTTTGGTACCAATACCTTCCGGCGGAGCTATCCGTTAGTTTCGCGATCATGGGAGTTACGACTCGATTCACGCGCTCTACCTGCCCATTGGCCCTTGGGGACGCTGTCGCTACCAACACGTGTTGGATATTATTACTTTTCACGAACTCTTGAAATTCTCCTGACGTAAAACAACTGCCTCGGTCAGACACCAACACGCGGGGTCTGCTGTAATCCGCAAAGTATCGTTTCAGCTGATCTATCGTCTCTTTACTTCCTGTGGACTTTACCGCGTATAACTTTGTAAATTTAGTGAACGCGTCTATGACTACTAACAAGTGTTGCTTTAGCCGATGTTTTTCGAAGGGCCCACAGTGGGCCTGAGATTACCGCGTATAACTTTGTAAATTTAGTGAACGCGTCTATGACTACTAACAAGTGTTGCTTTAGCCGATGTTTTTCGAAGGGCCCACAGTGGTCGACATGTATCACCTGAAAAGGCGTGTTCCCTTTTGGTACGTTATTGAGCATACCTTCGTATTTTCCGCTAACAGGCGAAAATGCCAGACACTTCAGGCAATTTCGTACGTAAGCCTTTACTTTGTCGGTCATTTTGGGAAACCAATAATTCTGTTGTAAGACGGAACACACCTTCTCTGTATTCATGTGTCCCATGTCGTCGTGGTAGCGCCTTATAACAGTGCTTTCCATGGCCTCGGGGACATAGAACAATACTCTGTTCCCCTTTTTTCGATAAACGACACCGTTTATCATTTCAAATAGATCGTTTTCAGACTGTTCTAGCTGCTCTTTGATAGTTGAAATTCGTTTATCTTTATTCTGGCTGAGAACAAGATTGGTTTCCAACGAATTTTCTTCAATTACATAGACTGAATTGTGTTCACGACTCAGAGCGTCGACATGTTTCATTCGATCCCCACTTCTATGTTCGATCTGATAGTCGAAATTTTCCATTTCTAAAGCCCACCGGGCTATTCGGGGATTCACATCCTTTTTTCGCAAGGTCAGAGCGACAGAGTTGCAATCTGTGACCACTTTGAATTTAATCCCGTGGAGGTAGACTCTGAACCTACGGAAAGCATATATAATTGCGAGGGTTTCGAGTTCAAAGCTGTGCATTTTACTTTCTGTTTCGGAGGCTCGTTTCGAAAAATAAAAAACCGGGTGCAATTTTTTATCAGCTTTACGCTGCAGCAAAATTGCTCCGAACCCAAGCGAACTGGCGTCCGTGTGGAGCTCGGTTTCGTCTTTGGGGCTGTAAAAGGCTATGACCGGTTTACTTGTGAGTGCGCTCTTCAGAGCTTCGAACGACTCGAGCTCTTCCTTACCAAATTCAAACCCGACATTTTTCTTTACTAAATTGTATAGCGGGGCGGCTATAATCGAGAACCCTTGCACAAACTTTCGGAAATAGGAGCACATGCCAGGGAACGACTGTACGCTTCGAACATAGCCTGGTACCGGAAATTGGGCAATCGCTGCCACTCCGTCACTCGTTGGTCTTATGCCCTTTTCTGAAATGTGATATCCCAAATAGTTTATTTCGGTTTGCAGAAATTTGCACTTGTCAATTCGAAGTTCGAGCTTGTTCTCAACCAGAAGTTTTAACGTCTTACTCAAAACCCGTAAATGCTCTTCAATTGTTCGAGTTGCGATTAAAAAATCATCCATGTACGCAACAATTTCCCCTGTCTTGATAAGATCCGCTAGAACATCGTTGACGTATCTCTGAAATTTCGACGGCGCTGTCTTTAGGCCAAACGGCATTTTGAGGTATTCAAATTGGCCCAGGGGGCCAATTTGAATACCTCAACGAACTGCACGAAAATACTGCACGAACGAGGTATACCTTATCGATTCCTCGGCCATGATGACGTGATGAAACCCGTCTCGTAAGTCAAGTATGCCGAAAAACTTTTTTTCGCTCAGTGTGTCGACTAAATCCTCGATTAAAGGCATCGGGTAATTATCACGCGCGAGAACTTTGTTTAGGGTACGGTAGTCGACGCAGAGCCGTAGCTCGCCCGTTTTTTTTCTTTACCAAGACTATTGGTGAGGCATAGTCTGAATTACTGGGGCGTATAATGCCTTTCGCCAGCAAATTATCTAAGATTTCGCGCAACTTTTCTTTTTCTACAAATGAAAGACGGCGCGGTGTATAATGAAAAGGTTTCGAATCGTTCAACGTTAAAGTTAACGTTGCCTGAACTTTTGGCAACGTTGGGCGCTCTGGTTATACATAATCGTCTTCAAATATCGCACACACCGCATGCCTTGTTTCTGCCGAAATTTCGGGATTTACTTCTAACGCGTCACTTGTACGGTGTACGTCTGTCAGGTCAATATTTAATATTTCTCGAATTGCCGTATCTGCAAGTACGTTACCGGGAATTGCTAGCTTAATGCCGAACAATTGTAATGTGTCGCGTCCCATCACAGCCGAACTGCGCATTGTTTGGTTGGGAACGATATGTAGTTTCACATTCTGGCGAGTAATGCCGTCTAACGTGACGCAGACTGAGATTACGCCCTTGACTTCGAGTTTCGAGCTATTGATGCCATTATAACTGTTAAACAATTCGCAACATTCATACGTTACCCCCGAAGGAACCATGGCCATCTTTACAAAACTTATTGGGCTACCGGTGTCGAACAAGGCTTCCAGCGAAACACGATGAACTTCTTCTATCCCGTTGAATCGAAATTCGACGACCTTCCAGAAACCGTCGGTATAGCGCATGTCGTCTACATTGTGGACTTCTTCTTGTTTCTTCACTTGAAGCGACGAATTTAACGGACAATCATTCTGAAAATGACCGGTCCCCTTACATTTGAAGCATGACCTGTCCTTCAGTGGCTGCTTGCACACCGCGGCCGAATGGCCCGTCGTGTTGCAATTGTAACATCGTATAATCCCGCGTTGTCTCTCACTCTCGAATTTTTTGTGGCGCGTGATCGCCAGCGCCGACTCACCCGCGTCTCGCCCCGCAGACGGAATTTTCCGGTCAGAGCGTATGGAGATTTTTTCGAACCCCTTGAGCAGTTCGTCGACCGTACCGAATCTTTGCATCCGAGCCTGATTCCTCATGCTCAAGACTGGTATGCCGTCTATGATGTGTTCGACGACTTCCTCGGCGTCGACAGGGACTTTTTTCGCTAGTATTATCTTCTCGTGCACATAATCGCTGAACGTCTCGTCTGTTTTCCAGATTCGGCTTTCAAATTGACGACGACGTGTTACTCGATCGACAGAGACGTTGAACATCGACTTTAGCTCGTCCAGAAGTAAATCCACGTCCATCTCAACCAACTCAGGCTTGGAATGGAACCTTCTTTGGGCTTTCCCCTTCAGTTTCGACGCTATGAGAATCTTTGTTGCGTTCCTATCCAAGCTGTACGTTGTTCTCAGCAGCCTCACCTGCTTTTCCCAGTTCTGGTAACAATCACCGCTTCCGTCGAACTCCGCTAATAAGTCCCGTACCTTGGTCACGCTAAATTCGGACCGCGAGTGCTCATATGGCATTCCGTCTGGACGTTCTTGCATATCCGTGAACCCTAAGATCTGGTGTGGCCGTTGTTCTGAATTCACCTGCCGCAGCAACAATGCGTTTTCTCTTCTTACAAGTTCAAGCTCGCGTGCTACCAGTGCCGTCTCCTTGCGGGCGAGCTCTAACTCTCTTCGTAGGATTTCGTGATCGTCGGGTGACGAAGCCGCGTTAATTTGTCGCATGCTAGTTCGAGGTTCTTCGTTGTCAACCACTGGAATATTTTCCATAATCATGTCATCACTGGTAGTCCCCAACTGATGCATCCAACTACCTGAAGGATCAAATTCCATTAGGCGGTTAATTAGTTCGGCTTTTGACCCAGTCGTTCTTAAATTTTTTTTCGCGAGCACATCCTTGAGGACCGTCGCCGTATATTTGGAGGGATCCATAGCTACGAATTCTTCGTAAAATCGTTCGAGCGTCGAATACACGTCGAAAATTCTACGAACACACCGGAATCACTCAGTGTAGATTTAGTGTATCCGAAATATATTTAAGATCATAAACTCGCAACGCGCGACCAAGCTATCTGGCAATATTTCCTTATTGTTCTCTGAGCAAAAACTGGTCAAACCACGGCTAACAACCGTTGCCCGTTCACGCGTATAAGTAACCACTGTTTACTCTAAGGGATTAGATGTACGACAGTTTTTGCGACACGAACTCTCAAATCATCAATGCCCAATACAGAGCTTAAACTTTTAGGCTCTCATCTTCGAGCCTTCCATATCACACCTGAAGTGAAATTATCAACTGCTTTACCCAGTCTTTTTGAAACATGGCACTAAAATGTTCTCACGTGGCAATGCACGACATGCCAGCGGCAGTCCCAACGACGGCACACAGCCTGTCTCGACCGCACTCAGTTCATCCCGCTAGAGCCCAGGTCACAACAGTAGCACTCAGCTAAAACAATGGCACACAGCTCGAAATAATAATAGCACTCAGCTAAAACGATGGCACACAGCTCGAAATAATAATAGCACTCAGCTAAAACGATGGCACACAGCTCAAATCAATAGCACTCAGCTAAAACGATGGCACACAGCTCGAAATAATAATAGCACTCAGCTAATTGTTTTATTTTTTTCTTTTATTTTTTTTTAACTTCGTTGTAGGATTTCCGGGGCGTCCTTTTTCCCAAACGCACACCCGTTGCACACAGCATCTCCTACGACACTCTTAAGCACGTAGACACCATCCATTGTTAACGATTTCTTTCTTTCCACGTTTTAACCCAACTTTGATCCCACTTCTGACGTGTAAGTATTGAAACTTTTGCTTTGTGGAGATATTCTTGAGTCAGGTGGACAAAGCACGACGGTGGATGGTTGGGTTAATTAAATTTAGGCCGAATACATTTTACTTATGACTGCGTATATTTTCTTTGGTCAGTCTACATGATCGTCCCGTGGCTCGTTAACGACTATCCTCACATATTTCATAGGCCAACCGACCTATTCGTCTCTTCTTATAATTTAGGGGGGGCTGCCCAGGAGGATTACTTGTAAGCTATATACATTATTATGTATCGATACATATCTCGTCTTACATACTATGGTAGGGATTGGTCATATGAACAACACATGTAGTAGTCAATAATAAATACTCCATGATATTGATACATATCCTTTGCCACGTCCTTCTCATCAGTCTTATCACACCCTCATCTACTCTATCATTCGTTAAAAAAAACATAAACACTCCGTAAAGGTCTTTACAATGATTGGGCGTCGTGCTTTCCGACTGGAGTTGGTGATTTGGAGCCATTTATGGGTTGTCCAATGGTAGTCGGATGGCGTAATTATTTTCTGCTCAACAATCGATTTCATGTGATTGGAATTTGCCCTCTGATCTAAAGTAATGCAAACACCTGCGAAATAGTGGATTGTTGTTTAATTCGTCTAGCACATATAATGACATAGTAATTATGTTAACTTCACACACCGATGGCATATATACAGGGTGCGCCAGAGAAACTTACTTATTTGAAAGGTCAATAAAAACAAAAGTACTTCAATTATTGTTTTAAATTTTTTTTTATTTGACAATACAATATCCCAATTTTTTTTTTCATGTAGTCTTGAAAATGACATCGGATAAATGGCGACCCCTATTGCGCATACACTGATGAAGTCGATTTTTGAAATTCGTATCCACTCTTTGCAGCATATCAATCGGTATGTTGGCAATGGCGTCGCGAATGTTGTTCTTGAGGTGTGCTATGGTCCATGGTCGATCGACATAAACCAGAGATTTCAAATAACCCCATAAAAAGAAATCGCATGGAGACAAATCTGGAGAGCGTGCCGGCCATTGGAGATCGCCTCTGAGAGACATGAGGCGGTCGGGGAAATGTTGTCGCAACAAATTGACGAAGACCCACCAACAAATTGACACCATGCGATTTCTTTTTATGGGGTTATTTGAAATCTCTGGTTTATGTCGATCGACCACGGACCATAGCACACCTCAAGAACAACATTCGCGACGCCATTGCCAACATACCGATTGATATGCTGCAAAGAGTGGATACGAATTTCAAAAATCGACTTCATCAGTGTATGCGCAATGGGGGTCGCCATTTATCCGACGTCATTTTCAAGACTACATGAAAAAAAAATTGGGATGTATTCTCAAATAAAAAAAAATTTACAACAATAATTGAAGTACTTTTGTTTTTATTGACCTTTCAAATAAGTAAGTTTCTCTGGCGTACCCTGTATATCCTTATGGCTGGTTCTCTTCAGTTATGTGCTCAGGAGACTCGACAGGTTCTCGATCCATGCGAAGTATCATACATTATTATCCTCGGTACCTTGTATGCATAGCAAATTAATATGCTCTTCCTTCACATATTGAGTGATACGTGTGAGAACATTTTTTTCGTGGTACACACAGTGATGAACCGATTGCTTGAAGCTCAATTTTTTATCTGCGGTGTCTGGGAATCGAATATTCCGTAGATTCAATACCGTGAAATAAAGTGCGTAAGAAGATGCATGGTCACTGTATCGTTCAGCTGGATATAAAGCTGTGACAGCCGCCTATGCGCAACGTATATTATATTTTGATTGCACATCAATTGCAGCCCTTATAATCATTATCTTCCACGGCAATAAGATATAACATTCAACGCGGACTGGATTATACTTAGTTAAATTTATTGTAAGATTACGTATTTGTCGTAAAGCTCAGCCACTGTCACGTTATTGAATTTCATAGAGCAGGTGTTGAGGTATGGACCATTACGCGTTCAACTCAACCTCGCCATATTCACCCATTACCGCTGTCTCCTGCACCCATGTGTATAACATGCCCGTGCATGCAATTATTCAATCCTTCCACATGCGATATTTGGGCTATGATTTGGACTGTTGACGTTCAGTTGATGATCGTTGGCGCTTAATTCGGCTTTGCGTTTTCGGTACTTCGATGAACCCATCGATCCGTTGCTCCCACGCAGCTGTCTTCGACCGAACTTTCGAGTGCGGCCTGGTTGTGCAAGTCCTGTTCTGATGGTTCAGTGCTGTTCCTCATATTAACGAGCTGTAAACTCTCCTCAGAGACATTATGTTAACTCACTGCTTCATTCAAAGTGTTTCGAGCCCTGTCGATGATTAAAAATGGTCTCCGATCAGAAATACTTTTTCCGTTCCCTTCTAGCTTGGAACATGTAACAGAATCACCTCTATCAGAGTTTTTAAAAAATATTGCGATGATATCTATTAACGTGGAAAGCATGAAAAATAAATACACAAACTATGATGGGTATCGCGTGTTACCGTACGCGGAGGAAGGGGGAAGGGGAAATAAATAAAGGTTCACTCAACTACTACAATTTCAAATATAATATAATCAACAATAAAAATGGAATATAGGCTCGATATAAAAAACAGGAATTTAAATTTAGGAATTAGAAAAGAAAATAAAAGAAGACTCGATATAATACGAATATTAATAATCATAATAATAATAATAATTTATTTCGAATATTACGGGTTACCGGACACGCGAATTCCCAACTCGATTCCTCAACCCGTTCAAATATTTTATTCTATCCTGTATATTTCCGAATATTGTTGGGCGCCAATCTTTCTCGGGCAATCGCGTTTCACGCGTACAACGGAAGAAAAAGAACCAAAACAAATAGTCGCTCGTTTGCCCAGCGAGCGAGAGACTCGATATCATTTTGCGGTGGGGCGGGGGGGGACGTCTCAAGGTATCTGGGGACGGACGGGGTTCTCCGACTCGATGGCCTGTTATTTTTCGGGCCACGACTATTTTATATTATCTCCCAATATTTTACTACTTAATTTTTACAAATGAACTCGCCATAAAACAAATAGATCCGCGATAACGTCACTCGGCTCGGCCGTCGGTCGAGGCCTCGCACAGCGCGACCGCGGCTACGCGCCCGCGAAGGGAATTTGCACGGGGGACGATGGGGGATCCGCCACGCACCTTCTAACAATTCGTTTATTCGCGACGGAATTATTTCGAAAAATTATTATCTTTTATTTTACGCACAACCCGTTATTCGCAGTTTTTCTATTTCTAACATAAAGGCGTTATTCCTCGGCGACGCGCGTGGAAGGGGACGACGATGGGAAATATCACGGGAGGGGGGAGGGGACACGTCAAAAATCGCCCGAGCGATCAAACAATTTCCGCACTGACTTTAAGTCGGCAGTTAGCCGCTCTCGCAAAAACAAAAGAGACGAGACTTACTTGAAGACGGATCGTGACGAGGAGCGTTCGTCGCTTTATCTCTCTCTCTCTGTTGCTCGGACTCTATCTCGCTATCTATTTCTCTCTCTCGATTGGTTCGCTCTATGATTTTCGCCTGTCGCTGACCACGTGTCGGGATTAATGGCTGGCCACGCCGCACATAGGAGTATTAGACTAAAAAATCCGGTCAAAATGATTTATTGGTTTTTTCTACATTGTTATGGAATGAAATACGATAAAAAATATTTTTCAAGTATATAATATATTAAATAAATTGAAAAAAAATAATATCTATATAAATTATACAACAACAAACAATAATAACTATTTCGAGTTAAAAAAAGAAGAAAAAACAGGTTCAAACTATATACTATCGGAATCATTATTTCCATTGACATCTTCATTTTCTTTATCAGAGCTATCATCTTGTGCACTTGAAATTAAAATTTCCATTGCCTCGTTTGACAAGGACTTGGATTTTTTTGCACGTTTATTCCTGCTACAACTAATTAAGGGATCAGATGTTAACAAAAGTCTGTTTAATACATCTCTATTGCAATCTATCCTACTAAATTTCCGAGCAAAGTCTGTGCGATACTTTCGCAAATGCTTATTCCTAGCCTCCGATGCCTCTTCCGATAGTTGTCCAATTGGCAGAAGGGCTTGTTGAATAACTTCGGCCCCATGCATTAAAATTTTGTGAACTGTGGGTGACATGGGATGCCACCCATACAACTCTACATACATTTTTGCTGTTGTTTGGGCAAACAAATCGAATTTTTCATGGTCAATGTTGAAACCACTTGATAAAACCTCTAATATTGTATTAAATCGTTTAATCAACGATATGTCAATACCAGTGATCCTAGCAGAAGATTCTGGGTCATTGAAAAATCTTCTGGATGTGTTGCCATCGTTACTGTTTCCGAAGCCGACTTTTGGAATGTCGACAAGCAACCCCATTTCTTCCCTGAAACTTTTTTGTATCCGCTCTTTGGTTTCCTTTACAAGTTGTTTTTCGTCTTTAGATCGGGCTTGCCACTTTTTAAGAGGTGCTTTATACGCCAAATGCAACAATTGCTCGAAAACACGGATTCTGGCATGGAGAATCGAAAGCCCAAACTTCATTGATTCTTCATTGGTTTCTTTTTGAGATTATTAAAATCTTTCGAAGTTTGGCCACATATGTAACACCTCATTGTCGATGCAGTATCAGTCGCGGCATTGCACACCTTGACATCGACCATTGTCAAAAGTAGGGTGTGTTTTATTTTAGCGCCTTGTTCGTTATCTTCTGTTTGCTTGAGGTATTTTACTTGGTTTTCAATGAATGCTATCTCTTGTTTGGTTATATCTTTCGTCTCATGAACAAAAGGGGCACGAATAGGTCGACAAAACCTCACTGACGAGGGTACAGGATTCTGCCACACGATTATCTTTGTTTTACCATTAATAGACACGAACAACCTTACTGGCACTAACGAACTTAGGAATATATTTGCATCACTATTTAGTGTGTCCACAAACTTTTGTTTGAACTGTGTCTGATGGGATCCATCACAGCCCCATTTCGAAATCAAAATCAGATTTTCTTTTTCATTTTCCGATAAAGTTTCCACATCATCACTTAAGTAATCGATCAGACGCAAAGCTGTATGGTCCAATAAGGCTTGAAGATCCACTTCAAAACATGTTTCAGTAACTTTAAACGATTCTTTTTTCGGGTAACACTCTTTTTTGGCCTTTTGAAGGAGAGAGTAACAAGGGTAAACATCTTTTCTTTCGCCTTGGATTAGTTCCCATTGTCTTCGTGTTAAGTCACCTTCTACGTACAATGCCAATGCTTCTTGTGGCGTGTATTTCTATGTCATCTGATCTTTCTTAGCTGATGGAATGATTTTTCGAAATTTAGTAGCGCGTGTGGGAGATGCCGTCATTTCTTTTAAAACTTTCGATGTATCAATATTCCCTGAAGTGCCCTGACTTACGCGGGCAGTGGAGGTCAATTCATCAACAGGTACCTGGTCCCGTAAATCTTTAGTTTTTCGCCTCTTGCTCCTTTCACTTAATTCTTGGAATGGTTTTTGCGGTGTTCCCGGTTTATTAGACCACGTAGGTAGCTCAATTGTTGCTTTGAGCCAATCTGCGTTCTTATCTAAGAACCTATCCTCTATACTGTGAGATTCTCTCCACCTTTTTTTAAAGCTGGTCTTGAAAAACCTCAAAGAACGACTTAACACGCTCTTCTCTTCGACTGGGCATGATGTGAGTAGTACGAGGTTTTCTTCCATCAAAATGAACTTTTCTTCAAGTTTTTTTCCTTTAAACTCTTTCATTATGTTATATAATTCCAATCTAGTAAGTTTCTTTACCCTCTCCGAGGGATCTGTAATAAAAGAAAGCAAAAATGGTGAAAATTCATATTTTGAATATTCTATATCTAAAATTTAAAAAATGTACAAAAAAAAAAGTGAACGTTTGTGAACAATTTTATTGCAAATTCATGTAGACAAAGGTCTTAAATATATGTCAACATAAAAAGCGAAAGGCGACAAGGCGCGACACTTGGTCAAATCCACTGTGATATCCCAAATTTAGTAAAAAAATTGAGTAGAAAAAAGGTGTTCCAATATTGACTTAGTAAGTGAATAAATCAGGAAAGATGTACATAAAATTTGTTTCATAATATAGTACATACCTTCTACTGCCATATCCAATTGTTTTTTTTGTAGTCCACTACACGAAGCCATTTTTCACAGATAATTTAGTGTAATAAAAAAGCGCCGCCCGAGAAGAAAGAAACGCGATTCCGACAACGACTGAGTTCCGACTCGCCTTGGTCAGAGAGCCGCGGCGCGGGGACAGGCGGGGTTTACCCCTCGATCAACCGGGTACTAGGCTACATGAAACGAGCATTTTAAGTTTCATTACATTTAGTTTGTGATTTTGACTTTTAACCGGATCTATGCATCTAATACTCCTATGTGCGCCGGCCGGCTCCTTCGTCGCGATCCACGCGGGTCGGTAGATGGCGGACCTCTCATCGATTTTTCGGCCGATCGCCGCGGCTCGCCCTTGCGGCCGTCGCCGATGCTCGATCCCCCGAATTGATGTTCTCCCCGGCCGATAAGGAGACCGTCCGGCCATACCACGCGAGAGAATGGAGACAATTCGGGGGGGTGGTGGTAAGAGGCCTTCGGAAGGCGAGCCCGATGGTCCGCGAGGCGGAGTGATGGCGTTGTTCGGCGTTCGGTGAGCCCGCACCGACGTGGCCTTACACGCCAGTCCGTATGGTCGTCGCGCGGGAGACGTCGAGAAAAAGGGGGTACGGGGAGGGAACGGGGAGGAATTGTCGCGGATTCTATATAAAATTAAAGCTTAAACTATCTTAAAAAATAACATGGCTATAATTTTATGAAGGGCGTGGCGGAGACTGAGCCCGAGCGTGGTCGCGCGGGCTTTTTCTCGACTTTTATTGTGACCTAACGTCACAACACATACACAAGTAGTATGGGGGCCACTATGGCGACCCCCACTCCTCATCCCCACTCCTACCCCCACTCCTCGGCAGCCGAGGTGGTGGGGATGAAGTGGGGATGACCGTGCTTATCCCCTCCCCCGCGCCCCAGAGGGGTGCGGTGGGGGGGAAGGCCGGAGTGGGGGTTTCGCCATAGTGGCCCCATTTTTCTTCTGCTTTCTGAAAATTCATTTTTTGTTTATTTTGGTCACCGTTGCTGCTCCTTGTGACGGTGAACTCCGAGGGTACGCACACACACACACACACACACACACACACACACACACACACACACACACACACACACACACACACACACACACACACACACACACACACACACACACACACACACACACACACACACACACACACACACACACACACACACACACACACACACACACACACACACACACACACACACACACACACACACACACACACACACACACACACACACACACACACACACACACACACACACACACACACACACACACACACACACACACACACACACACACACACACACACACACACACACACACACACACACACACACACACACACACACACACACACACACACACACACACACACACACACACACACACACACACACACACACACACACACACACACACACACACACACACACACACACACACACACACACACACACACACACACACACACACACACACACACACACACACACACACACACACACACACACACACACACACACACACACACACACACACACACACACACACACACACACACACACACACACACACACACACACACACACACACACACACACACACACACACACACACACACACACACACACACACACACACACACACACACACACACACACACACACACACACACACACACACACACACACACACACACACACACACACACACACACACACACACACACACACACACACACACACACACACACACACACACACACACACACACACACACACACACACACACACACACACACACACACACACACACACACACACACACACACACACACACACACACACACACACACACACACACACACACACACACACACACACACACACACACACACACACACACACACACACACACACACACACACACACACACACACACACACACACACACACACACACACACACACACACACACACACACACACACACACACACACACACACACACACACACACACACACACACACACACACACACACACACACACACACACACACACACACACACACACACACACACACACACACACACACACACACACACACACACACACACACACACACACACACACACACACACACACACACACACACACACACACACACACACACACACACACACACACACACACACACACACACACACACACACACACACACACACACACACACACACACACACACACACACACACACACACACACACACACACACACACACACACACACACACACACACACACACACACACACACACACACACACACACACACACACACACACACACACACACACACACACACACACACACACACACACACACACACACACACACACACACACACACACACACACACACACACACACACACACACACACACACACACACACACACACACACACACACACACACACACACACACACACACACACACACACACACACACACACACACACACACACACACACACACACACACACACACACACACACACACACACACACACACACACACACACACACACACACACACACACACACACACACACACACACACACACACACACACACACACACACACACACACACACACACACACACACACACACACACACACACACACACACACACACACACACACACACACACACACACACACACACACACACACACACACACACACACACACACACACACACACACACACACACACACACACACACACACACACACACACACACACACACACACACACACACACACACACACACACACACACACACACACACACACACACACACACACACACACACACACACACACACACACACACACACACACACACACACACACACACACACACACACACACACACACACACACACACACACACACACACACACACACACACACACACACACACACACACACACACACACACACACACACACACACACACACACACACACACACACACACACACACACACACACACACACACACACACACACACACACACACACACACACACACACACACACACACACACACACACACACACACACACACACACACACACACACACACACACACACACACACACACACACACACACACACACACACACACACACACACACACACACACACACACACACACACACACACACACACACACACACACACACACACACACACACACACACACACACACACACACACACACACACACACACACACACACACACACACACACACACACACACATTGCTCGTGACAACGCGAGCATTTGCACAATTAATAAAAGCTGTCAGTAGTGATCTACACGGCGTTCGATACATTTCTCAGGAGCAGCTATGGATAGCCGTAATATACGTACGTGCATTTTAGATCTTCTTCGCTTGGTCAAAACGCGGAATGCACAACTTCGCCGAAGATGTAATAATAACTGGTGCACCGAATTGCGCTATTTACCGGAAAATTCTCTCATAACTCGTTTGAAATATGTGCTATGGTGGTCTCCGCTGCGAGCCCTTGTGACGGCCTATAACAGAGGTCTGTTTAGAGGCTACAGGGTTCTCCTATGTGTGTTTGAAGAATTACAACACAGAAATCTCGAGGCTACTCCGTGCACACGTAGTCTCATCAATGAAATAAACGGTAAGTTGTGCTCCGTAGCGTGCGAGCATCTTTTTTTATGTGTGATATCGTGGTAATGCAGAAGTATCCGCAGATTATCGCCGACTCTATGAAGCGAGCTCCGATGAAGAAGCTGCACTCGCCGAGGGGGCGCAAGCCGTGGAGGAAGAAACAGCGCGAGATGATGAAAGCGGGCATGGCGATCATTTAGATCCCGTGATTGAAGGACCATCGCGCAATAATTGCACCGACTCTGAAATGCTTATGGGTCCCGATCTACGCCCCACGACCAGCAACGAGGAGACTGTTCATAGACTTCCTGATTACCTTCAGCTATCCCCCATATCAGATGTTGAAGAAGAAGAAGAAGGGGCACTACAGCAGCCGGTTCTAAGTCCAGTAGATATATTTGCGGATATTTCCGCCGAGCAATCTCGTTTCAGTGACGCTGAGACCCTTGCCCGCCCGTCTACATCTAGTATGGGGCACCCGTCCGAAATATTTTCCGGTAGTAACGAGTGTAAGTATTAATAATAACCCATTATCATACATTAACAATACGTTTTTATCAGGCATTAATAATAAAACACATGCAGATTTGAATCCTCGTTTTAACGAGAATAACCCCGGGCGTGGCAACGACGACGGCGACGACGACGACGACGACGACGACGACGCCGATCAGGTTGCAAGTGAGAGAGGCAACATCATGCTGGAGCAATGGGCTCGCGAGATAGTCAACGACGCGCAACACCCTGCTGAGGAATACGAGCATAGGGACAATCAGCTATGGATGTGGCCTTTTGGAGGTGACTCGCCACAGCAGCAGGGTGAAAACGATCTACCGCACGATGATGATGATGATGATGGTGTTGATGACGATGGGCTAAATCGTCTTTTGAGCTCGAGCGACGACTCAGGTAAACGAACCCCTCTTTATTACTCGCATCGGTATATACGTTATCGGTATTGCAAAGTTAATATTAACTTGAAAGATTTTGTTTGCAAAAATAGAGAGTGAGCTATTATATTTTACGGCAGGTTATGCATCAGTATCTCTGCTGTTTGATGAAGACGCTATGTAGACGTCCATGGTTAGAAGTAGCAATAACATCAGGTACCTTTTGAGCTTACTTATTGACAGGGTTAAGCAATTTCAAGCATTCGTACTCTTTTTTACAGGCGTACAAAAAGGTTTCGGCCGTAGACGGCAGCGTGATGAGTCCTTCGACGATGTACAACCACCAGGCGCGCGTATTGAGATAATCGAGGAGGCTCGTCGGTACTTCAAGCGTTTTAAACTACGAGGCCGAGAAATCACCGTACGCATTCGTCAACCCCCGCCTGGTGGCCATTTATTACCATGGTTGGAAGGAGCGTTTCGTGACCTTTTGACATATATCACAGCGTCTTGCGAGGCTGGCGATTACATAGGTATATCGTTTGCCTCGAGCTGTTTACCGCACGGCCCCGTTTGGCTCTCGTTTCGGCCCGTTAGAGATTGCGCGTCCGATGATATTTGGCAGTTAATAATGAGCGTTGCTCAGAGTGCTGCATCATTGAATATTGACGATGCGTGTATAATCAAAGCCAGCATTGTCAGGGGTGTTGAGGGCACCGGCAGAAAGCGCTTAACGCATGAGGGAGTAGCAAAAAAACCCATTCTCACGATACGCAATAGCGATACTCTGTGTTTACCACGGTCACTGACGGCGGCGCGCGCGTATGCCGAACGGGGTGAAATACGCTTAGGTAGTTTACACGCAAACTGGCAACGCATGAGGCAGACTAACGGCTCATTGCAGAAAAATGCTGCTCTTGAATTAACGAATGCAGCGGGAGTTATAGTACCGCCAAACGGCTGCGGGGTCCGTGAGATTGCTCTCTACCAGAATTATCTCGCGCAGCACGGTATTGCCGTAGTAGTTTATGAATTTCTGACGTTCGGGCGGGGGGATGCACCTTTGTTCGACGGCTCGCAGCAAGTCTCAAATACTTTTGGCAAAATCGAACACACGCTGCACATTTTATATTACGAGCGTTCGCATCATTATCAGCCGATATTAAATTTACGAGGCGCCGTGGGAAGCCGCGATTTTTGCTCCTCGTGTAATTCGCAATACCGCAGATTTGGCCATAGATGTTTAAAAAAAAGTGTCCTCGCTGCATGACGTCACCACCGTGCGATCCCGAAGTAAATGCAGCTATTCGATGCGAAGCGTGCGCGCGCGATTTTTACGGGCTGCAATGTTTCGAAAATCATTTAATTGTTAAACAGTACAGAAAACGAAAATCAAACAGCGTGTGTGCCTCGCTCAAGCGGTGCCGCGAATGTCTGAAAATTGTCAGGCCTCTCGATAAAAGACTAAAACACATTTGCGGCGTGGCCTTTTGTAAAGCATGCAGAGCGGATCGACCCAATAATCACATGTGCTTTATGAAGCCTATTCGCGGCGGTCAAAGCACGGGGAAAATACTTTTTTTATTCTATGATTTTGAGACTCAGCAATGCACACAGGTACCAGGCGATGCGAATACTTTTCTACACGAGCCCAACTTGTGCGTAGTTCAACGAGTTTGCACGTATTGTTGCACTCGTGATTCGATGACAGAGCCATGCGAGTATTGCGACTCTCGACAGTATGTATTTCGACAGCAGCCTGTGGGACAATTGGTCGAACTTGCTATGCAGCGTGTCAAGCATTTTTCGCGTACTATCTGTATTGCTCATAATGCCGGTGGCTTTGACGCGCAGTTCATTCTGCGCTATTTAATTGAAGAAAAAAAGGTCCAACTGCCGAGTATAATTATGAACGGTACGAAAATCATTTCGATGCGTGTTGAAAAACTTGTTTTTCTCGACAGCCTAAACTATTTTCACATGCCTCTCAGTGCGCTTCCGAAAGCCTTCGGTCTCACAGGCGCTATCGTTAAAGGTGTTTTCCCTCATTTGTTTAACAGACCGGAAAATCAAAATTATGTGGGTCCCCTACCAGCCGTAGAGTATTATTCTCCCGACACGATGCGCCCCGCAGAGCGCGAAAAATTCTTAGCCTGGTATCACGAGTCTAAAGGCAGAGACTACGTGTTTGACTTTTCGAAGGAACTCGTAAGCTATTGCACGGACGACGTCACGATCTTGAGACGCGCGTGTATGGCTTTTCGTGACATGTTTATAGCCAGCGGTCGAGTTTGTCCGTTTGACGAGAGCACAACGATAGCCTCGGCCTGCTTCAGTGTCTTTCGGAAAAATATTCTCAAAGACAATACGATCGGTATTATACCGTTGGGCGGCTATAGGTGGGTGCATACCCAATCAAAAAAGGCAATTTCATGGCTTGTATGGATGGAGGACACCCTCGGAAAGCGTATTATACACGCCGGCCGTTCGCGCGAATTTAGACTACCTCAAAATTTACTAGTCGACGGCTATTATGAAACAGGGAATACCGCGTACGTATTACAATTTCATGGTTGTTATTGGCACGGTTGCCCTCAATGCTTCTCCCTCAATAGAGACAGTAAACAACGCGGTGATATATCAATGGACGAGCGGTTAGAAAGAACTCTTGCTATAGCTAATCGAATTCGCTCGGGAGGTTATCAGCTAACGGAAATCTGGGAATGCGAGTGGGACAGGCTTTTGGAAACTAGTGCCGAAATTCGCGGGCTCATACGGGATCCTCCGTTGACGGCTGCGGAACCCTTAAACCCTCGTGACGCTTTCTTCGGTGGTCGTACGGAGAATATGGTGACGCTCTACGATGTTAAAGAGACGGAGCGCATACGCTACGTAGACGTCTGCTCTCTGTACCCGTATATTTGCAAATTTGGTAAATACCCTATCGGACATCCGAAAGTATATATAGGCGACGTATGCTTAGAGCTGACCGGACCCACTAGTGATCTAGCGCGTGTCGAAGGCCTGGTGAAATGTACCGTTCTACCACCACGCGATCTCTACCACCCTGTTTTGCCTGTGCGTATGCATCAGCGACTGTTGTTCTCTCTGTGCCGCACATACAGCGAGATGATGACCGAGGAAGAGTGTATGCATGACGATCCGGACGAGCGTGTGTTCGAGGGTACCTGGGTTGCCGATGAATTGCGAAAAGCCGTCTCATGCGGTTACACGATACTCCACATTGCCGAAATCTGGCAATACGAAGTAACGCAATTCAGTCGTGACACGCAATCGGGAGGTTTATTCGTCGAGTACATTAACACCTTTTTGAAGATCAAGCAGGAGGCGAGCGGCTGGCCTGAGAACTGTTTGGGCGATGAATCAGCCCAGGAGCGTTATATCGCTGGCTTTGAACAATCAGAGGGGGTTCATTTGAATCGTCAGTCGATAACCAAAAACCCCGGCCTACGCTCAGTCGCCAAACTATGTCTGAATTCGTTCTGGGGAAAATTCGGGCAACGCAAAAACCTGCCGCAAACAGTCGTCGTATCAACACGCAAAAAACTTATGGAGTTATTAACTAATCCAGAATACGATATTACAGGTATGCTGCCGGTGAACAATGAAATTCTTTACGTCAATTATATTAAAACCGGTGAGGCTGTGGTACCCTCAAGTATAGCTAACGCCGTAATAGCTGCATACACCACAGCACAAGCGCGTTTAAAACTGTATGGTTACCTGGAACGTCTGGGAAGACGTGCGTTGTACTGCGATACCGACTCCGTAATTTATGTAACGAGAGAACAATCTGAAGCCTACGAGCCCCCGATAGGCCAGTTGCTTGGCGATTTAACTAACGAGCTAACCACCATGGCGAGGGCAGCTACATAAGAAGTTTCATTTCCGGCGGCCCTAAATTTTATGCATTCATCGTGCGTGCGCCTGACGGGACAGCGAGCGAGGTTTGCAAAGTTAAGGGTATCACGCTTAATTTTGCAAACAATGCGTTAATAAGCTATGAGTCCGTACGATCCTTCATCGTGGACGAGCGAGAGGATCCTATTGTACTGAGATACGACGCCATTAGACGTACAGAACTTCACCATGTTGTCACGCGAGGTGAGACAAAAACGTGCAAGCCGTCGAGCATTAAGCGAAGACGTGACGGCCGGTATGGATCGCATCCCTACGGTTATCGCCATTTGTAAAATATACTGGAAATATATTTTTTACGTAAAAACCCGAAAATCTTATTTAATATTGCACTGAACCTAAATTTCCTCATTTACCGCTATGGACACGAGGTGGCAACATCCCTGGACTTCTATGATTTGCGGGCCGACAGGCTGCGGTAAAACGTATTTTGTTAAAAAATTTCTGAAATGTATCACGCGTATGAACAGCGAACGTTTCGAGAGAATAATATTTTATTATTCCGAGTGGCAGGCAGCATATACGGGGTACGGTGATGCTATAGAATTTCGCGAAGGATTACCCCAGACTGCCGATTACTCAAACGACCCCCGCGTGAAGCTCTTAATTATCGATGATCTAATGCGTGAAGCTTCGAGCAATGCCGTTGTCGATCTATTCACCAAAGGCAGTCATCATAAGAACTTGAGCGTTATTTTTATAACGCAAAATTTGTTTCATCAGGGCCAAGGCCAGCGGGACATCTCTTTGAATGCTAATTATATCGTTATCTTCAAAAACCCTCGCGATCGTGCTCAAATACAGCACTTGCCGCGCCAAATATGTCCCGAAAATCCACGATTTCTACAGGAGGCTTATTACGACGCAACATCTAAACCGCACGGTTATTTGTTACTAGATCTGATGCAATCAACACCCGATAATTGCCGATACCGCACATGTGTTTTCCCTGATGATACACGCCATTTCGTTTACGTACCGCGAAAGAAATTAAAAAGCGGTGACACATATGGAGAATTGCCAGTTCTACGCCTGTGATGGCACGCAGCGGATCGTCTCTTTGCAAGAAGAGCGTTGCGATATTGAACGCTCTTCAATATCTCACCAAAGAACAGCGTGAGGCTATTTTGCGGAAAGCGGATTCTCGTATAATACGCTGCATTTGCGAGTGCGCTTTAAACGTTCTTCGCGGTAATATTCCTCTCAAAGCCAACCAGCGGAAAAAATTGCGCCGCCACGTGCCTCTTCTTAGGCGCTTAGCGGCAAATAGAGGCTGCTGGAAAAGTAAGAAGAAATTTGTCATTCAAAGCGGTGGATTTTTACCCCTGCTGCTTGCCCCAATCCTCGGTACTATATTGTCAAATCTAATTGTCAAATAATGGAGCATGCCAGGAAAATGGTTCTGGTGCCCGAGGAGTGTCTATTACAACTAGATTCCCAAAAACGCAGCGTCAGCGATAGTGAGGCACGACCGATGAGCCAAGCAGAGAAAACAATTACGGCGACTCTGAATCGTCTTGATATGGAGATAAGCGAAATTTTGAAATTTAACGAGTATGGCGACGAGCGAGAAAAATGGCTAGCGTATTTGCGCGTATTACAGCGTTATCTACATTTCGTCGATGGCGAACGAGCACAGCTGTATCATGATCTTGTGAAGGAACAAAAAAAAGACACACACCCCACGGAAAGATCAGCATCAGTAGCAGCAGAAACACGAATGAACGATTCCATTATCGTTGAAAGTGTACCTGCGAAATTCCGCAGTAAAGCGAAACTCTTATTGCGACGCCTATATGATGCGCCGTCCTCAGATTTTTCTTGGGATGCAGCCGGCGTGGTTTCTGTCAATGGAGAAACAATCAAGCATTCATACATTGTTGATCTTATGAATGACGCAATGCGTGCGAGAAAGATGGCCAAACCGACGGGCCGTAGAGTCTGCAAATTTTTTAAGGGCTATACAGGCACCTCGTGAATTTGTCGGAAATGAAGAACTATGGCTGGAAACGCAAGCCAATTCAACATTACGCTCACCCCACGGTAACAGCACCACCGACGTTGATGACGACGGTGACGACGAGGACATTAGCGATACCAGTCATTCCGAGTTCTACAGCGGTAGCGAGAGCAACAAATTAGCCGCGCAGAGCGGGAGGGGTAAGAGAAGGCGACTCACCTGGTCCTCTCTCAAACGGTCAGTATGAAAACACTTGAAAAAATTTACTTTGATCCTTCAAATGAGGCGTCTTTTTCCGGTGCTACTAAACTGTTACGCGTAGGTCGTAAAACGAAAATCTCCCCAGAAAAAACGATACAGTGGCTCGAAGCACAGGATGCTTTCACACGGCATAGAGCGATACGCCGGCGATTTCCCCGGCGCATCTACAATGTGCAGAACATTGACGATGTTTGGGAGGCTGATCTTGTAGACCTTCGTTCACTCAAAAGTTATAACGATGGCTATACCTATCTTCTTGTGGTCATAGATGGGCTCAGCAAGTACGCGTGGGTTGAACCGTTGTACGACAAGACTGCTTTAACAGTGGCTGACGCTCTGGCTCGTATCCTCTCGCTAAAAAGCACAAACGGCCGATCTCCCGTTTGCCTACAATCGGACAAGGGTCGGGAATTTACAGGGTCAGTTTTTCAGACTTTCTTACAGAAGCATAATATTCAGTTTCGGGCGAGCCGCAACCCTGACGTAAAAGCAGCTGTTGTAGAGCGCTTCAATCGAACGTTGAAAGAAAGAATGTGGCGATACTTCACGTATTCGCGCCAAAAACGTTATATCGACGTTTTGCAGAATATAGTCTCCGCATACAATTGTACGATACATAGTGGCATTAGAATGACGCCCGCATCTGTGACGCTGCTTACATCTGCCAAAGCGCGCGATAATCTAATACGGCGATATAAACAACAGCATCCTGTACAGCGGTCACCTCCTAAATATAAGCTGGGCGATATTGTCCGCATCAGTAGCGCGAAGACTGCCTTTGCTAAAGGATACGAGAGCGGCTGGAGCAGTGAGCTGTTTAAGATACATCGTATATCCGTGAGCAGCCGACCTATCGTGTACGTTCTGCATGATCTCAACGACGAGGAGATTGACGGCATTTTTTACGAACCGGAGCTATCTAGATTCCAAAGGTGGGGAAAGAAAAAGTAGGCGCTATGAGCGACACCGAGTTTTTTGTAGTTTTACCTAGCAATTGCAGCATGAAGTACTACCCTAATAACAGGACGACGCAATATACCACACACTTGCCACAAAGTGTAAATTTACACGGTAAATGGGGCGTTTCCTTAGCCGAAATACACATACCGATGACTGTTCTACACGTGCCGCCTGAAGGTGAAACAAACTTTATCAGCTTAGTGACGAACGCAGTCATCCCGGGCGTTGTGGCCAATGTCGATTTTAAAAACGAGCGTGCTTGCGTACCATCTGGGGTATACCGTAGCGTCTCCACGCTACTCGAAGCAATTAACCAAATTCAAAGTATCGCAGGACATTTGAAATTTCAGC
This sequence comes from Ophion costatus, assembly GCA_951751655.1. Classification (NCBI taxonomy): domain Eukaryota; kingdom Metazoa; phylum Arthropoda; class Insecta; order Hymenoptera; family Ichneumonidae; genus Ophion; species Ophion costatus. The sequence goes on from OX632360.1 coordinate 28,686,070, forward strand.
ATACTCTTAACGGCTATGTCTCGGTAGAGCGTGTCTGCGCCGAGTGCAAAAATCTAGAACACGCTTTCCACTGTTCCCCCATAATTAACAAAATTTTAGGCTTCACTCATAGTACGGGTCTTGTGGTAGCGAATCAGTATATTGCGCCGCAGCCGGCTAGTCTCATGAACGGTATACCCAATATGCTATTTGTTTATACGGATATTTGCGAGTCCTACATGACCGGCGATGTACACGTGCCGTCATTACGTGTCGTTCCCTTTGACATTGATAATAATTATAATTACGGCTCTGTGAAAATCAAAAGTTTTTCGCCACCGCGGTACATACCTCTTCTACGTACCAGCTTTCAATCGATAGATATCGATATAAGAGATGAATTCGGGCATTGGATGCCATTCGAGGGTGGAACGCTAACCGTGACACTCCAGTTCAAACGCCTAGCTTAGCTGCGGTAGAGAAAGAGAGAGAGAGAGAGAGAGAGAGAGAGAGAGAGAGAGAGAGAGCAACATGAATTACTACGATGAGTACTTTGACGCACAAGTGGGCGCAGGTAGAACAGGGTACGGGGGAATTAGCCAAGTATACATAGGGTCGCCGAACCAGAGGGGTCACGGTATCGGCAGTTTCCTTGGCGGCCTTTTCCGGCGCATTTTACCTCTCTTTAAACAAGGGGCGCGCGTTGTCGGCAAAGAGGCTATACGGTCAGGTCTTAATGTGGCGAGCGATATAATGGATGCAGGAATTCAGCCTAGGGAAGCCTTCAAATCGCGTTTGCGCGAATCGGGTTTGAGTTTGAAGCGAAAAGCTGAGGAAAAACTCAATAGTCTTATGCAGGGCTCAGGATATAAAGCCTCGAAAATTCACAAGCTTGCGCATTCGCTCAGTAACTACAGCGCGCGTAGGATCGGCCTAAAAAAAGAAAACAGCCGCGTTGAAGAAAAAACGTACAAATTGTGTTAAAAAAAAGAAGAGAACAGCTAGAAAGAGAACGCCGAAGAAGAAGAAGAAGTCGCGATCTAGGACAGTGTCAGATATCTTCTCGTGAAAATGGCGTTCTTGCATGCCCATTCGTGTGAGTGTTTGAAGTCTGAGTTGGAACTATTCTCACTACCGCCGACTCAAACAACCATCGAGGGAACGCAATGGGTGCACTATAAACCGATCTCATTTTGACGGATGATTCACCAATAGAATTTGTGGTACCTGGCCAAGGTGACGAATACATCGATCTTGCTCATACCATGCTAAGCATACGTGTCCAAATACGCTCGAGTGCAGTGAAACCCGACCCTACCATTAGAGTGGGGCCCGTCAATAATTTACTTCATTCGCTGTTCAATCAAGTCGATGTATTTCTCAATCAGAAGCTCGTATCTCCACCCAATAATGCTTATGCATACAGGGCCTACATTGAAAACTTATTAAATTATGGGCAGGGTGCGAAAAGCTCTCATCTTTCAAGCTGCCTGTGGTACAGTGATACGGCCGGTAAAATGGACGATGTAGCAGAAGCTAATGCAGGCCTTGCTAATCGTCGAATGGTCCTCAATGGGCGCAATGAGATCGATCTCCTCGGCCACCTCCATTGCGATATTTTCAATCAAGAGCGATTTCTTATAAACGGTGTGGAGATGCGATTACGCGTTGTACGTACCAGCGACGCATTCTGTCTTATGACTTCCTCGAAAGATTTCAGCATGCATATTAGGGAGGCATCGCTTCTCGTACGCCGCGCTAAAATTGCCCCTGGCAATTTTAGCTCACGCACGAGCATTATCAAAATCTACAGCAAAATATCCTTTGACACGTGTCGAGGTTAAGTCTATATCGATGCATGCAGGAGTGCACGGCGATACTTTGGACAATGTTATACTGGGCCAACTGCCTAAGCGCATAATTATAGGGTTTGTCGATAATAAAGCATTCAACGGTAACCGCGCGTTGAACCCGTTTAACTTTCAGAATTATAAAATTAATTATCTTGCGTTATATGCTGACGGTGTGCAGATACCGTCGAAAGCACTCCAGCCTAACTTTGACGACACGCATCTATATGTGGATGCGTATCATACATTATTCTCAGGGACTGGCATTCACTTTCTCAATCAGGGTAATTCAATTACTCGCACAGCGTATCCCTGGGGCTATTGTCTTTTTGCGTTTGATCTAACGCCCGGTCTTTCGGCGAACAGTAACAGTCATTGGAATTTGGTGAAACACGGTAGCGTGAGGCTCGAAGTACGCTTCGGCGAGGCAATAACTTCAACGGTAAATTGTGTCGTGTATGCGGAATATGATAACGTGGTGGAGGTTGATGCTTCCCGGCAAGTTATTGTAGATTTCAGCGGTTGAGCTCTCCAGTTCGAGCAGAGCACTCACAGCAGAACCATCATGAGTATCGCGATAGAATACAAGGCTTGACGGATAAGCACTACAACTTTATACCGAAAGAAGTGGCTGTTGCGTCAATCGATTCATCGTGGCACGATCATTGGATCGTCGCTCCACCTCACACATACAGACAATTACCGTCGGATGTGAAAAGAACGAACGAACGGGTGACGCGGGAGCATCACGGTATAAAATGGTTCGAGGGTCATATACCATTACGCTGAATTGAGAGAATTTTGAGGGCAATCGCTACCGATTCTACGCGGATATTTGTACGAGGTGTCGCTAAATCGTCCTATTTAGCGCAACTCACCGGCTACTATATTATAAATTTGGAGGAGGATGAGGATAATATCTCATTTCAGCATCTTCCGGGGGCCGGTACACATTGCTCATATCACGCCGCGATACGGCAAAATCAATCGTATAAGTGTGCCCTGGATAATGTGATGAGGATTAAAACGCTGCTCTGTCAGAGTGAACGTCGCGAGTCGCTATGGGAATATAGGACAACAACAGCGTTATCGGTTGGTTTGCCCTGCGGCGAGCCCTGCTATGAACAGCCTTCAAATCCTCGACTCTCTACGTGATATAAAAAATCACGCTGTTGGCGTATACCCCGCAGATCGCTTACCAAAACTTTGGACAAAACCAACGGCTATTGTCGCGAATACTGATGGATGTAAACAGCCCGGTACCCACTGGATCGCCATGTACGTCGATCGAGAGGGACACGGATGGTACTTCGATAGCTACGGACTACCACCAATCATCCCGCAGCATCTCCGTCGACTCCGAGGAAACTGTAAACTCTTCCGATACAGCACTGATCAGCTTCAAGCTGCGGATTCGCAGTGCTGCGGACAGTATTGCATTATGTTTCTTCATTATATGTGTACTGGCTTCGGTATGCATAAGTTTAGAAGCGTATTTTCAAATGATCTATCACGCAACGATAAAATAGTTGGCGACTACTACAAGACATTTAGCCATAAGCAGAATAAAGTTACGCGTAAAATGTTCGATAAGGGTCTGCCGGCAGGAGGCAGCAATTCCTTCAATCATAAAAGTTTACATTGTGTACAGGGCTGCTGCTCCCGTAATCGCTAACCGTTCAATAAAATGATGACACGTGGAATATTTCTCTGTGTCTCGAACTTTAATCAGCGACGCATAGCAACGACATCGTCAGCAATTTTGCTAGAGACTCCGCCTGGCGCTCTTCGACATCAGCCATTTTGTTTTGTGCGACTCTTGGCGAAACGCGGTGGGGGAAGCTGCGGGTATGGTGGGAGGGTGTAGCAGAGATACAAGGGATCAGTCGTTCCGCATTGTTAATTGTTCTCGGGCGGCAACAGCAGAAGCATATGCAGAGGAATCGGTGCGAGTTAAAAGTTCGCGTTGAAGCATTCTTGCAAAACTTAGCTGCTCTCCAAATACTCAATCATAGAAGAACAGCGTTACAAATTTTAACCCGTGAAATTCAAAAGCTCAATATCAGCGATGGACTTCTCCCAAATCAACAAGATCGGAAAGTTGTCGGGCTTCCTGCCGACGAAAAAACTGTCGGAACTTTCGCTAAAAACCGACTACAAGATTTCTGATGCACGGCCAGTAAAAACACGCTTCGGGCCCAGAATCATCATTGAAGTGGACAGGGAGTTCGCGTGCTTTCTACCATCCAGATTCACCAAAGTTCTGGAAAACGAAACGCTGTTCCGGCAGATGGTAACGGCTGCGCACGAGAATAATCTTCTCATGGAGTTCTTCGGGGACGATTTCAACACTCTGGAATTCAAGCCAGCCGCCGAATAGTGCAGCGTCTGCAGTTCCCGCGGAAGACAACGACATCTCACTCGCGTGATTCAGTCGACCCAGAGCAGCCATGGCAAACGAGGCTTCCGATAATCGCTGCTATAAACCGTGCCCGCTGCTACTACAAATATCCCATAATCTCAACAACTGCTTGACAAAAAGTGTGCGGTTGGGTATTGAAGTTATCAGTGCTAATCAATTACACCCTGTCATGCGTTTCACATGCGACAGCAACGGTTGGACAACGCTAAATACTCCGTCGTGGTTGGATTTTCGCGAACGTCTCTCTACGATCACAGCGTATCTCAATGGCGAGGGAAACACTCCTACGGTCCACACCGTGGTTTCCTGCGATAGTTACAATTTAGAATACGGTGAACATCTCAACCGGCCCACCGTAACTATCCAAAACAGCAACGACTACGGAGCAAACGCTATACACCGTGCGGCGCCATTCTTCACCTTCATAAAAGATGACTTAGTCGTGCTGCAGCTATTGGAGGAACGCATAAACGGCTACATGGCATGGCTTCATCGCTCCACCGAAGACGTGACAAAGTGTAAAAATGCACTTGTCAGCGTAATCGCAGCCAAATTATTCAGCATGACAGCGCGTTGCTTACGGCGACGGGTTCGTAAAAGGAAGACGAAAATTCAGGAAAGTGTTCAACGCACCCTATCCTGTATACCCGGCGAACTCTCCGCACGCGCCAGAACAAGCGTCACCGATAATCTCATAAACCATCAGTTGAAACGGTTAATTAACAGCGATATCATGTACATATCATAAAAATGTATACTTTGTGAACATATTTTAATAAAGCAAAAAAAAGGGGCCACTATGGCGAAACCCCCACTCCGGCCTTCCCCCCCTCCGCACCCCTCTGGGGCGCGGGGGAGCGGATAAGCACGGTCATCCCCACTCCATCCCCACCACCTCGGCTGCCGAGGAGTGGGGATGAGGAGTGGGGGTCGCCATAGTGGCCCCCATACTACTTACACAGAATGAGCAGGTTGGGGTTCAACGGGACCAAAAAATATTTCGTGAGTATTTAAGACCTCGAGTGCATGTTGGCTTCGAACGTCAATGAAGAAGAAAATTTCTTAATAGGCATTTTCGCCATAGGGATAGGCTGGACACCATACATACTGGAACACGTAGCGATAAGTGTCTCGCCAAAGACGCACCAATCTCCATGAGTCTCCGAACATGGGAACTGTATAAATACCCATTGCTGCCTGCCACCTCTAAACACGTGTGGTCTGTGAAAACCTCGAATCAGCTGGAGAAGCAACGTTATGTCATACTCGCGCTGCAGACGGGGGACGGAAAAATAAGAAACAACAAAATGCGAGCCACCTTGGTCATTGTAACCTGAGCGATGTCAAACTATACCTTAACCCACAATGTTATCCATATGGAAATTTGAATTTGAACATTGATCAAAATCAATATGCTCTACTCTACGAGATGTACGCAAACTTTCAAGCGACCTATTACAACAAAGAGGCTGAACCATGGCTGAGCAGGATTGACTTTTTAGAAAAAGCCCCCATCGTTGTCATTGACTGCTCAAAACAAAACGATTCTCTCAAGTCCGGCCCTGTTGACGTGCGTCTTGAGTTTGAATTGAAAACCAATATTCCGCCGCAACCCTCAGCATACTGCGTGATCCTCCATGATCGTATTGTCGAGTACAATCCATTTAGTGGTGGGGTTAAAAAATTGGTATAAAATCATGCCGATGATTCGCACCCGCATCAGTCAACATTGAGCTTATCGTCGATGTGCAGGGCTTCAAGAGACCCATCAACAAATTTGTCCCAAAGGGGGTGTCCACCGTCGAACTACACGATAAAAATGCCAAGGCGGTGATGCTCTCCTTCGACTCACCATTTGCATGGAACTCTCCACCGGCCAAGTACAAAATGACAAACAAGTGGCTGGAAAGCAATTTCCGTGGAATACGCTGGGATCACAGCGGCACACCGTACGAAGTAGCTAGAAAGACAATTCGAGAAATCTTGCGAGCAGTTCCTACCATCTATGCAAAGGGAGTCGAGAAATGCTCATGGCTGACACGATTCACGGATCCCGCAACAAATGTCATCGACTTGGAGACTCTGCACTGTCCATCGCTGCAGAAGTTGCCGAAAATCACAAACTCCAAATACCCGCATCATTCCTTCCACACGAAATACAATTGCGCCCATGTGAATGTAAAATCGCTGAAACGCTGGTTGAGTGTATACGAAGCATTGTGTGAGCGAGAGATTTTTTTTAATGAATAAAATTAAACATTTCGCTGAAAATATATTATGCGTATTTTTTATTCTACGATGAATATAGTTTGAATTTCTCCTTGTTTGATATGTCAATAAAACAGTTTTTTTAAAATACATTTTACATACTCAGCACTAAAAACGTCGAAAGCGATGACGACACGACTGTGATGCGGACGGCTGCTGCACTCAACGATGCTGCCCAACGAACTTTGTCTCTTCCACCATGCTCACAAGGAAACATTGCGAGGTCGATGTCTCTGATTTCGATGAAATTTGGCATGCTTGTAGAATGGGTAAAAATAGGCGACACGTATTTTTTTATATCGGCGAAACGCGATTTTTAAGGGTTGAAAAGCACCCTTGAAAATTAGGGTGTTTTTCGTTTTTCGTCGATAACGTTTCAACGGTACGAGATATGACAAAAACTTTAGATTGCAACAATGTTTATTTTTTCGTGTCCTATACACTGGAGAGGAGAACGATGCAGATAGCAACAAATTTCATATTATTTATTGTAAAAATGCAATTTTTTCAACCGTATCTCCGAGAATTTTTAATCGATTGGGATGTAAATTTGCATACAGCTAGAGAATGGAGAAGTGCGAATACAGATTTTTTCTTTTTCCGTTATCTTACAATTAAGGGGTTGAAACTGCCCGTCGATTTTTTTGCCGAGAGCATCTTATAATCGGCTAGTCTTTTGGCATTTTGGTCTAAACTCACGTCAATATACGTTCGCATTATGACGCAATTGCATATTTGTACCATTCCAGCCCCTCCCCGCCAACGGTCGCCCTCGCGAAAGGCAAACGTGCAAAGTTCTTACCGTGCGGCATGGACGAACGTTTCTAGAAATAAAAATGGGTTACAAAGAAAATACAATCAGTCACAATAGTCGATACACATTTTCTCGTTGTCGAAATAAATATAAAGTTCGAAGGGAAAAAATGTTGTATTTTTCGACTACTAGACGTTCATCATGATAATGAGTACAGCAACAAATGGCGTGTTGTTTATTGCAATAATTCGTGAATTACTGTGAAAAATCACTCGTCAGTATCCCACTCATATGGGCAGAAGCAAGGCTCGAAATCACGGACTGACTTCGTACTTCGGAAAGCAACTGGATTACAATTGTATATTTACGAAGAAATTCCACTCCGCTCACCGTATCGAAGGCATTATCTGCAGAGGTTACAGCGTTTTTGGGTTGCCGCTGCAACTCATGAACAGGATGATGCAAACATTTTTCTCAGCTTATATTGCAGCATAATTTAATCTTTATCTTTAACTTTAATTTCACAAGAAGCGGAACCAATGAACGAAAGAAATAAATCTTCGCAAAGACCGACTACGGTGCAAAGAGCGGCTCTCATGATAACCTTGAAATCGCCTTATTAAAGATTAATAGCAATTCTGGAAATAGCCTGTGTCGTCGCTGTTTATTTTGTGTGTATTTATCAATTGGGTTTCGAGTCATATAAATTCACTATCGATCATTCTTGCTTCAGTCACACGACGGAGAAGCCAGCCATACATTTTGAGTTCGAAATACAAATACAAATCTACGCTAATCCGGTGAATGTTATTCAACTTCTGTCCATAGCGATAAGTGCTATGAATTTGCCTCGCACCCCAATGACCAAACAGGAAAAACAGTTCAGTAAGGATCTAGACAACATGATCATTGAAGCGATGGATCAACCTATGAAAATGGAAGTCGAAACTGGTTTGGATTTTCTGTCACCAAATGAAATTCATGAAGCAGCCGTAATAGATGATGACAGTGAAGGAGACTGACACGGACAACGATACCTAGATCCAAAAATTGATGGAAATGTATGTATCCAAGATATAGAAGAATTGAGTTACGAATACGAGACAAGAGCTGTAGATTACTGGAGATCCGGGGCAATTGGGAATAGGAAGTTATCATCTTCCTATTCCCATTTCAATCGAGTTTCATCGAGTTTCATCGAGTTTCATTTCAAGTTCAATCGAAATTCAAAAAGGTGAAATCAGAGTCGCAGTTGCACCGGTGGGCCCGTAGTATAAATAAGGGTGGCACCTACAAAGAAAAGTTAACAAAGATAACTCACTACACGTTAAACAGTTCTAATGATGCTTTGGACAGAAGGCTGCCTGACCATGATATAGATGTTCGACGATGGGCCTTACGTGCACGAGAAATTGTAGAAATACCAGCCGTAAATTTCCAAGCATCGGCTTCTTGGCTAAGGACATTCAAAAACCAACATGGAATTGGGTCACGGAAGATTACTAAATATGTAACGAAACAACAATTATTAAACGCTGATACACTTCAAAACAAAGCTATCGAATTTATAGAAATGGTGAAAGTCAACATAGCCAACGTTGGGGCTGAAAACACATTTAATTCTGATCACAGTGGATTCAATTTAGAGCTACATACAGGCCGCACATTGGCGAAAGAAGGGCAGAAATCCGTTGAGGCAGTCGTGCAATCGAAAACATCAACATCACACAGTGATACTATACAGCCTTTGGTTTCTGCGACTGACAAACTTTTGACAAACACTTTAGTGGATATGTTGATCGTTTTAAACGAACCTACCGGCAAATTTAGTCTTCGAGTGGAACAAAGTATGTTCAGGGCTGAAAATATATTTCTATTGGTCTTCGAAATCTGGAAAATTGACGTCTAATCATTTCAAGCGAAGGTTCCAAGAAGTTTATATTCCCAATACGGGTCCAAAATCGGCAATACTTCTGGGTTCTTGGAGCGGTCAATGTCCAGCTCCATTTAAAGAAATGGATATGCAAGCGAAAGATATTAAAGTTTTAACCATTCCAGCAGGTAAATATATTGCACCAGTTTCATTAGTTCTGTAGACAATCAGTCCTTTAGATAATTAGTAATTCTTGCAGGTACGACTGGAATGATACAGCCCCTTGATGTTTATGGCTTCCGTGTATGGAAACACTTCGTCAAACACTTTTCAGACGCAGTAATATTATACAATTATGACGTCAATCTGCATTTGAGAGACAATATTGTTAAATTATCATCTCTTACACACAACCAGTTTTATTCTCCACGGTTTACAAAGCTTTTCAAATATGCGTAGTACAAAGGCGGGTACGAAGACGAAAGACCACCAAACTTCGAAAATCCGGGAGAATTTTGCTTTTCACAAAATGTACCGACATGCGATAAATGCGTCGAAGCAGCTATTATCACTTGTGCGTGGTGTAAGAAGTCTCTTTGTTTCAAACACTTTTATCATGACTATCATTATTGTAATAAGTATAATCCATAAAAAAACATTTCCTAAATGCGTAAGCGTGAGAACACTTTTCCCATTGTGTTGTAATCTTCAAAGGCCGTACGTGGCGGGGGAGAATTTCTTCGTAAATATACAATTGTAATCCTGTTGCTTCCCGAAGCACGAAGACAGTCCGTGATGCGATTCTTGCCTCTGCCCATATTAGTGGAAAACTGAAGGGTTATTTTTCACAAGATATTCACGAATTAATGCAATAAACAACACGCCATTTATTGCTGTACTTATCATTATCATCATGAACGTCTAGTAGTCGAAGAATACAACATTTTTTCCTATCGAACTTTATTTTTATTTCGGCCCGTACACGAGCTATAGAAAGAACGAAGTTGTTAAGGGTGCGTTAACCCCTTAAGAGTGTCGTTCCGCCAAAACGATAAAATGTGTATCGACTCTTTTGACTGATTGTACTTTCTTTGTAACCCACTTTTATTTCTACAAATTTTCGTCCATGTGGCACGGTAAGAACTTTGAACGTTGGCCTTTCGAGCGGGGGACCGTTGGGGAGGGGGTGGGGCTGGAATGTTACAAATATGCAATTGCGTCATACCACAAACGTATATTGACGTGAATTTAGACCGGAATGCCAAAAGGCTAGCTGATAATACGATGCTCTCGGCAAAAAAATCGACGGGCAGTTTCAACCCCTTAATTGTGAGATATCGAAAAAAGAAAAAATCCGTATTCGCACTTTCCCATTCTCTACAAAAAATTGCATTTTTGCAATAAACAATATGAAATTTGTTGCTATCTGCATCGTTCTCATCTCCAATGTATAGTACACGAAAAAATAAAGCATGTTACAATTTGACGTTTTTCCATGTCGCGTACCGTTAAAACGGTATCGACGAAAAACGAATAACACCGTAATTTTCGAGGGTGCTTTTCAACCCTTAAAAATCGGGTTCCGCCGATATAAAAAAATACATGTCGCCTATTTTTACTCATTCTACAAGCATGCCAATTTTCATCGAAATCGCAGATATCGACCACGAAACGTTTCCTTGTCAGAGACGATGGAACTTGACGCTGTTGTAATTTCCGTAACTCCATGGAGCGTTGTCCATAGCGCGCCAGCTGCAACATGCTCACGATGATGCGGGCAGCCGTTCGACGATCGTGTTCCAACGAATTTCGTATTTTCCACCATGGGTGCTCAGACTTGGAAAAAGTACATGCTGTTGTATTTTCCACCTTTGTATATCATCCCGAGATAATGATCACGTGCCGCTTGCCGCATACGCTCGAACGCTTCCACACCTTTGGCGAAGGCCTTCACAAGTCGCGCTGGTAAGAAGACGGTGAACTCATCCGTGATGTCCGTGATGTAGCGCTTCCCAAACTCGGTTTGCACGGCCCTCATGCCGGAGATTCTCGATGATCCCAGTGAACGCGGATTTCTGACAGCTTCTAAGTCGGAAGGAATTCCGCCATCAGGCTGACTTTGCTGATACTCGTAAAATCCATTTTCCACACTTATCTTTTTTCAAAAAATGTTCAAAGTTATTTTTGGAGATGTTGATGAGGCAGTGGAATAGTGCAGTCTGAGCTGGGTCCATAAAATTATTAGCTCCGATTTGTAACCCCACCACTCAACTTTTCAAACTTCTCCCCACGTTTCCAATAAAGAAAATCGGGTTCAAACTCGTTCGTGGAACGCGGTCCTCCTCCGACGTGGAAAGTTTCCCACGTCGTGACATTTTCCATAGTCTCGACGTTGAGGTAGGGGGCCATCAATGTGATCTATATTTGTGGCGTATTATGTTGCTCCATACATGGAATATATGATATCACTTCACTGTCATTGCGATGATGTTCTGCCAAACGATCCCACACTAAGCCACTATAATGACCCCAATATTTTAGGAGCAAGACCGTTTGAACTTGTTCGAGCCCGTTTTTGTTCGAGTCCAGGGGGTGTTTGGCCGGATGCACTGCATACATGCTCGCACATGTGAACATCTTGACGTTATATTTCGGAATATAACCAAGATCTCGATCGGATTGAAAGCTGTTTTTTTTGGAACAATGCCGTCTCTCATAGCCGCAGCTGCATATAAAGCATTTCATGACACCTTGAAAGGCCGTCGTTCATATGGCACCTACAGATGTTTATATTATCGAAAAATTTTCTAGCCACCCATAGTTGTTTCGCTCTCTCTCTCTATCTCTCTCATACACACACCCACACATACACACGCGCACACGTGCACGACTTCCAGTGACGTAATAAAAACGCTCCGACTGCAACGATAATACGTCAACAATTTGTATGATTATAATAAATCGTATGATTTTATGAGTTTTCGACATTTATGCGCCGCCCTATGGTGTCAGCGTCCCCGCCCGCCCCCCTTTATCACTCGGCGTCGCGTATCATCACGCCGCCACTCTCGGCTCTCTCACGCTAGACCCTCTCTGTGTGAACCCCGCCCGGCCGCGTGACGTCTTACCTCAATCCCGCCCGGTAGTCCCCCCATCCCGCTCGCCGCTGAGATTGCGGAGTTAGAACCGGCCTAGCTCTTCTACTAACGTCGATGAGAACATTCTAGATTTAATAAAGATAAAATCGCTGCTCGGAGAGAAAAAACGGTTCTCGGAGCCTCACTCGGACACTCCTGACATAACTGCCCCGCTTTCGCTTCATCTTACTTTCGTTCAGATCGGGTCGAGAAGTCTAACGACGCCCCGAAAACGACGGCAGGAGCATTGTTAATTTGACAAACATCAAATTGCTGCTAGCAATGGGTCTCGGAACCTCAATCGGATGTTCCAGATAATACTGCCCCGAATTCGTCTCCAATTTGATTGTACTTCCGGTCAGATTGGGTCGAGAAGTCTGTCGTAGTTGCGAGAACGACGGTAAGAGCATCGTTTATTTATCGAAGATAAAATTGTGGTTCGTCATTGTTCACGGAGCCTCGATCGGACATTCCGGATATTAGTGACCCAAATTCGTCTCCGATTTCATCTTATTAGGGTCAGAATGGGTCGAGAAGTCTAACGATGTTGCGAGAACGACGGTAGGGGCATTGTCTACTTAACTAACATAAAATCCGTCCTCGGAATTGTTCACGGACCCTCAATCGGAAATTCCCGATTGAGTGATAACGGCCCCAATTCATCTCCGATATTGTCTTACGTCCGGTCAGATTGAGTCGAGAAGTTTGACGAAGCTGCGAGAACGACGGGAGGAGAATTGTTTATTTAACAAAGACAAAATCGGTGCTGGGAACGGATCTCGGAGCCTTAATCGGACATTCCTGATATAACTGCCCCGAATTCGGCTCCGATTTCATCTTACTTCCGGTCAGATTGAGTCGAGAAGACTGACGGTGCTGCGATAACGATGGTACGAGCATTGGTTATTTAACAAAGATGAAAGCGGTGCTCGGAACGGTTTTCGGAGCCTCATTCGAACGTTCTTGACATTACTGCCCCTAACTCGTCTCCGATTTTATCTTACTTACGGTCAGATTGGGTCGAGAAGTCTGACGATACTGCGAGAAAGACGGTAGGAGCAATGTTTATTAAACGAAAATAAAGTCGGTGCTCGGAATGATTCTCGGAACCTCAATAGAGCGTTCCAGATATTTCTGCCCCGAATTCGTCTCCGATTATATCTTACTTCCGGTCCGATTGGGTCGAGAAGTCTGACGATGCTACAAGAACGATGGAAGGAGGATTGGTTATTTAACAAAGATAAAAACGGTGCTCGGAACGGTTCTCGGAGCCTCAATCGGAAATTCTGGATATTATTGCCTCGAATTTGTCTCCGATTTTATCTCCCTCCCGGTGAGATTGCGTCGAGAAGGATGACGATACTGCGAGAACGACGGTAGAAGCATTGTTTACATAACAAATATGAAACCGGCGCTCGGAATTGTTCTAGGAACCTCACTCGGCCATTCCTGATATTACTGCCCTTAATTCATCTTCGATTGTATCGCACTTCCGGTCACATTCGGTCGAGAACTCCGCCGATGCTACGAGAAACGAGGGTTTGAATACTGGCGAATTAACAGCGATAAAATCGATGCTCGGAATTGATCTTGGAGCGTCAAACGGATATTCCTGGTATTAGTGCCCTGAATTCGTCTCCGATTTGATCTTGATCCGGCTAAATTGGGCCGAGAAGCCTGACGAGGCTACGAGAACGACGTTAGGAGGATTGTTTACTTAACAAAGTAAAGTCGGCGTTTGGAACGGTTATCGGAGCCCTAATCGGACATTGCTGATATTACTGCCAGAATACATCTCCGATTGTATGTTACTTCCGGTCAGATTGGGTCGAGAAATCGGACGATGCTGCGAGAATGACGGTGGAGTATTTTTTGTATAACAAAAAGATAAAATCGGTGCTCGGAATTATTCACGTATCCGAAATCGGACACTCCTGAAATTACTGCCCCAAATTCGTCTCCGAAATTATCTTACGTCCGGTCAGATTGGGGCGAGAAATCTTACGATACTTCGAGAACGACGGTGAGAGCATTGTTTATTTAAGAAAGATAAAATCGGTGCTCGGATTGTTTCTCGGAAGCTCAATCGGACATTCCTGTCCGAACTGCCCCCGACTCGTCTGCGATTAAATCTTACTTCCGGCCAGATTGGGTCGAAAAGTCAGACGATGCTGCGAGAATGACGGTAGGAACATTTATGTTGTAATCATAAAATCGGTGCTCGTATCGGTTCTCGGAGCCAGAAGCGGACACTCATAATGTTACTGCCCCGAATTCGTCTCTGATTTTATCTTACTTCCGGTCAGATTGGGTCGAGAAGTCTGACAATGCTGCGACAACGACGGTAGAAGCATTGATATTTAACAAAGATAAAACCGGTGCGCGGAATTGTTCTCGGAGCCTCAATCGCACATTCCTGATAAGACTGCCCTGAATTCGCCGCCGATTTTATCTTCCTTCCGGATAGATTGGGTCGAGTGGTCTGACGATTTTGCGAGCACGACGGAAGGGGCATTGGTTATTTAACAAAGATAAAGTCGGTGTCCGGAATGAATCTCGGAGCCTCAATCGGACATTCTTAATATTACTGCCCTGAAATCATTTTCGATTTTGTCTTACTTCCGGTCAGATTGGGTCGAGAACTCTGACGATCTTGCGAGAACACTGCTAGCAGGATTGTTTATTTAACAACGTTAACATCCGTGATCAGAATGGGTCTCAGCGCCTCAATCAGAAATTCCAGATATTACTCCCCCGAATGCACAGTGGATATGTTACTTGCGGTCAGATTGGTTCGAGAAGTCTGACGATGCTGCGAGAATGACGGTAGGAGTATTGTTTATTTGACAAAGATAATATCGGTGCTTGCAAGGGTTCTCGGAGCTTCTATCAGACATTCCAAATAATCATGCCCCGACTTTATCTCCGTTTTTATCTTAATGTCGGTCAGATTAGGTCGAGAAGTCTGATGATGCTGCGAGAAACACGGTACGAGCATAGTTGATTTAACATAGATAAAATCGGTGCTAGGAATGGTTCACGGAGCCTCAATCGACACTCCTGATGTTACTTCCCCGAATTCGTCTCCGATTATATGTTACTTGCGGTCAGATTGGGTCGAGAAGTCTGACAATGCTGTGACAACGACGCTAGAAGCATTGATATTTAACAAAGATAAAATCGGTGCTCAGAAATGTTCTCAGAGCCTCAATCGGACATTTCTGATCAGTCTGCCCTGGATTCGCCTCCGATTTCATCTTCCTTCCGGCCAGATTGGGTCGAGAGGTCCGACGATGCTGCGAGAACGACGGTAGGACCATTGTTTATTTAACAAAGATAAAGTCGGGGCTTGGATCGGTTATCGGAGCCTCAATCGGACATTGCTGGTATTACTGCCCTGAATTCGTCTCCGATTTTATCTTGCTTCCGGCTTGATTGCGTCGAGAAGTCTGACGAAGCTCCCATAACGGCGGTAGGAGAAGTGTTCATTTAACAAAGACAAAATCGGTTCGCGGATCCCCAATCGGATGTTCCTGATAATACTGCCCCAAATTCGTCTCCGATTTTATTTTACTTCAGGTCACATCGCGTTGAGAAGTCTGTCGATGGTGCGAGAACGACGGTAGGAGCATAGTTTATTTAATGAAGATAAAATTGGTGCTCGTAATTATTCTCGGAGCCTCGATCGGCCATTCCAGATAATACTGCCCCAAATTCATCGCCCATTTTATCTGACTTCCGGTCAGATTGTGCCAAGAAATCTGAAGATGCTCCGAGAACGACGGAAGAAGCATTGTTTATTTAACGAAGATAAAATCGCTGCTCGGAGTGGTTCTCGGAAGGTCTATCGGACATTCCTGACAGTACTGCCCTGAAATAATCACCGATTAAATCTTAATTCCGGTAAGATTGAACAAAGATAAAATCAGCGCTCGGAATAGTTCACGGAGACTCAATCGGATATTCCTGATATTACTGCCCCGAACTTGTCTCCGATTTTATCTTACTTCCGGTCAGATTGAGTCGAGAAGTCTGACGATGCTGCGAACTCGACGGTAGGAGCATTGTTTATTTTCCAAAACTAAAATTGGTGCTCGGTATGATTCTCGGAGCCTCAATCGGACGTTTCAGATATGACTGCCCCGAAATTGTCTCCGATTTTATCTTACTTCCGGTCAGATTAGGTCGAGAATTCTGACGATGCTGCGAGCACGATGGAAGGAGCATTGTTTATTTAACAAAGGTGAAATCGATGCTCGAAACAGTTCTCGGAGCCCCAATCGGATATTCCTGCTATTAGTGCCCCGAATTCGTCTCTGATTTTACCTTACTTCCGGTCACATTGGGTGGACCAGTCTGACCATGCGGCGAGAACGACGGTAGGAGCATTGTTTAGTTACCAAAGATAAAATCGGTGCTCGAAATGGTTTTCAGAGCCTCAATCAGACATTCCTGACATTACTGTCCCGAGCTCGTCTCTGATATAACCATACGTCCGGTCAGTTTGGGCGGAGAAGTCTGTCCATGCTGCGAGAACGACGGTATGAGCATTGTTTATTCATCAGAGATGAAATTGGTGTTCGGAGAGATAAAATGGTCTCGGAGCCTCAATTGTAGATTCCTAATCATACTGCCCAGAATTCGTGTCTGATGGTATCTTACTTCCGGTCAGATTGGTTCGAGACGTCTAACGATTATGCGAGAACGACGGTAGGAGGATTGTTCATTACACAACGATAAAAGTGGTGCTCCGAATAGTTCCCGGAGCTTCAAGTGGACATTCCAGCTATTGCTGCCCCGAACCCGTCTCCGATTTCATCTTACTTCCGGTCAGATTGGGTCAAGAATTCTGACGATGCTACGAGGACGACAGTAGGAGCGTCGTTTATTCAACAACGATAAAATCGGTTCTCGGAATTATTCTCTGAGCCTATCGGACATTCCTGATATAACTGCCCTTAATTCATCTCCCATTTCATCCTACTCTTGGCCAGATTGGTTCGAGAAGTCTGACGATGCTGCGACCACGCTGGAAGGAGCATTGATTATTTCACAAAGATGAAATCGGTGTTTGGAATGGTTCTGGGAGCCTCAAGCGGACACTCCTGATATTACTTCCCCGAATTCGTTTCCGATTCCATCTCCCTTTCGGTCAGATCGGGTCGAAAAGTATGACGACGCTCCTAGAACGACGGTGGCAGCACCGTTTATTTGACAAAAGCCAAATCGCTGCTCGGAATGACTCTCGGAGCCTCAATCGGATGTACCAGATATTACTGTCACGAATTCATCTCCGATGTTATCTTACTTCCGGTCAGAATGGGTCGAGAAGTCTGAAGTTGCTGCCAGAAAGACAGTAGGAGCATTGTGAATTTAACAAAGATAAAATCGGTGTTCGGAATGGTTCTCGGAGCCACAATCGGATGTTCCTCGTATTACCACCTCGAATTCGTCTCCGTTTTTATCCTACTTCCGGGCAGATTGTGTCGAGAAATCTGACGGTGCTGCGGGACGACGGAACGAGCATTGTTTAATTAACAACGATAAAATCGGTGGTTGGAATGGTTCTCGGAGCCCTAATCGGACATTCCTGATAATACTAGCCGGAATTGGTCTCCTATTATATCTTACTTCCGGTCAGATTGGGTCGAGCAGTCTGAGGATAATGCGAGAACGACGTTAGGAGCATTGATTATATAACATAAAGGAAATCGGGGCTCGGACCGTTTCTCGGAGCCACAATCGCAACCTCCTGATATTTCTGCGCTTAATTTGTCGCCGATTTTATCTTACGTCGAGTAAGATTGGGTGGAGAAGTCTGTAGAGAGTGCTAGAACGACGGTAGCAGACATGATTATTTAATAGATATACAGAAGGTGCTCCGTATTGTTCACAGATCCTCAATCGGACATTCCTGATATTAGATCGCTGTATTCGGCTCCGACTTTATCTTACTTCCGGCCAGATTGGGTCGAGAAGTCTGACGATGCTGCGAGAACGATGCAACGAACATTGGTTATTGCATTGGTAGGAGCATTGTTTATTTAACAAAGATAAAGTCGCTGCTCGGAATAATTCTCGGAACCTCAATCGGACATTCCTGACATTACCGTCCCGAACTCGTCTCCGATTTAATCTTACTTCCAGTCAGATTAATCCGAGAAGTCTGCTTCTCGTCATGCTGCGACGAGGACAGAACGGTTATTTAACACAGATAAAATCGGTGCTCGGAACGGTTCGCGGAGCCCAAATCGGACATTCTAGATATTACTGCCCGAATTCGTCTGCGATTTCATCTTACTTCCGGTCAGATTGGGTTGAGAAGTCTGACGATGCTGCGGTAGAGACGGTAGGAGCATAGTTTATTTAACATAGATAACATCGGTTCTAGGAAATGTTCAGGGAGCCTCGATCGGACATTCCTGATATTACTGCCCCAATTCATCTCGAATATTATCTTACTTCCGGTCAGAATGGGTCGAGAAGTCTGACCACGCTGCGAGAGAGACGGTAGGAGCATTGTTTATTTAACAAACATAAAATCGGTGCTCGGAATGGTTCTCGGAACCTGAATCGGCCATTCCTGACATTACTGCCGCGAAGTCTTCTCCGATTGAATCTTACTTCCGGTCACATTGGGCCGAGAAGGCTGACCTTGCTGCGAGAGACAGTAGGAGCATAATTTCTTTTACATAGATAAAATCGGTGCTCCGAATTGTACTCGGCGCATCAATCAGACATTCATGATATTACTGCCCTGAATTCGCCTACGATTTTATCTTACTTCCGGTCAGATTGGGTCGAGATGTATACCGATGCTGCGAGAAACACGATAAGAGCATTGTTTGTTTAGCAAAAGTAAAATCGGTGCTCGGACCGGTTCTCGTAGCCGCGATCGGACATTCCGGATATTACTGCCCGTAATTCGTCTCCGACCTCATCTTACTTCCTGTCGGATTGGGTCAAGAAGTTTGACGCATCTGCGAGAACGATGGTAGGAGAATTGTTTATTTGACGAAGATAAAATCGGTGCTTGGAACGCTTGTCGCAGCCCCAATCGTACATTCCTGATATTACTGCCCGAAATCATCTGCGATTTTATCTTACTTCCGGTCAGATTGGGTCGACAAGTCTGACGATGCTGCGGGACAGACGGTAGGAGCATAGTTTATTTGACATTGATAAAATCGGTGCTAGGAAATGTTCCCGGAGCCTCAATCGCACATTCCGGATATGACTGCCCTGAATTCGTCTACGATTTTATCGTACTTCCGGCCAGATTCCGTCGAGAAGTCTGACGACGCTGCGAGAAGGACGGTAGAAGCATTGTTCATTTGACAAAAATCAAATCCGTGCTCGGAATGGGTCTCGCAGAGTTAATTGGATGTTCCAGATATTACTGTCCCGAATTCGTCTCCAATTTGATCTTACTTCCGGTCACATTCGGTCGAGACGTCTGTCGATGCTGTGAGAACGACGGTAGGAGCATAGTATACCCAACGAAGATAAAATTGGTGCTCGTTATTATTCTCGGAGCCTCGATAGGACATTCCAGATATTACTGCCCCAAATTCATCGCAGCCTGTATCTTACTTCCGGTCCGATTTCGTCGAGAAGTCTGATGATGCTGCGCAAACGACGGTAGGCGGATTGTTATTTAACAAAGATAAAATCGGTGTTCGGAATGGGTCTCGGAACCCCAGTCGGAACCCCCCGTCTCTGATTTAATGTATAATAAAATCGTCTCTGACGATGCTGCAAGAACGACGGTAGGAGCATTGTTTACTTAACTAACAAAAAATCGGTCCTCGGAATTGTTCACGGACCCTCAATCGGACATTCCAGATATCACTGCCCCAATTTACATTCGACTTTATCTTACGTCCGGTCAGAATGAGTCGAGAAGTTTCACGTAGCTGCGAGAACGATGGGAGGATGGTTGTTTATTTAACGAAGACAAAATCGGTGCTGGGAACGGTTCTCGGAGTCTCAATCGGACAGTCCTGATATATCTGCCACGAATACGGCTCCGGTTTTATCTTACTTCCGGTCAGATTGGGTCGAGAAGTCTGACGATGCTGCGAGAACGATGCAACGAACATTGGTTATTTAACATAGACAAAAGCGGTGCTCGGAGCCCCGATCGGACGTTCCGAATATTACTGCCTCGCATTCGTCTCCGATTGTATCTCACTTCCGGTCAGATTCGGTCGAGAAGTCTGACGATACTGCGACAACGACGGTAGGAGCATTGTTTAGTTAACAAAAATTAAGTTGGTGCACGGCACGGTTCTCGCAGCCTGATTCGGACGTTCCTGATATTACTGCCCCTAACTCATTTCCAATTGTATCGTACTGACGGTCAGATTGGGTCGAGAAGGCTGACGATACTGCGAGAAAGACGGTAGTAGCATTGTTTATTTAAGGAATATGAAACATGTGCACCGAATTGATCTAGGAGCCTCAATCGTACATTCTTGATATTACTGCCCTGAATTCGTCTCCGATTTTATTTTACGTCGGGTAAGATTGGGTCGAGAATTCCGCCGATACTACGAGAAACGAGGGTATGAGTATCGGCTAATTAACAAAGATACAATCAGTGCTCGCACTTGTTCTCGAAGCCTGAAACGGATATTCCGGATATTCCTACCGTGACTTCGTCCCCGATTTTATCTTGCTTCCGCCTAGATTGGGTCGAGATGTCTAACGAAGCTACGCGAACGATGGTAGGAGGATTGGTTATGTAATAAAGAAGTCGGTGCTCTGAACGGTTCTCGGAGCCCCAATCGTACATGCCAGATATAACTGCCCGAATTCATCACCGATTTTTTTATACTGCCGGTCAGATAGGGTTGAGAAATTTGACGACGCTGCGAGTACGACGGTGGGAGCATAGTATATTTAACATAGATAAAATCGGTGCTAGTAATGGTTCACGGCGCCTCAATCGGACATTCCTGACAGTACTGCCCCGAACTTGTCTCCGATTTAATCTTACTTCTGGTCAGAATGGGCCGAGAAGTCGGACGATGCTGCGAGTACAGCGGTAGGAGCATTTTGTATTCAACAAGTTGTTGGTTGAAGATTCGGCTTCAGTCCGGCCTATAGAGGTTTTCCAAGGTCAGCGATGGAAATCAAAGATGCTTTCTACGTTTCGACCCTTTGGCTCGGGTCCTCTTCAGAATTTATAATTCTCTCTATAAATTTGGATACACAAATTTTACAAATCGGTTTTGAAGGGATAAATAAATTCATGAATATTTTGTGTTATGATTGTCTCATAAAATTGTTGTGTCGTCTTGTATACCTGTTATGTTAACTTGGTTTTAGTTATAATTATATTGTTTTAATATGAATAAGTTCTTGTATTGCGTTGATTCTTTTTATTTATCGGTGTTTGAGATGAATGATGTGTGAAAGTGTAGTTTATTTTATTGTGGAGTTACACAGAAATGAAATATAAGAAATGACTATCCTCGATGTTGTTGATGTTTCTAGCCTTTGTTTATATTTGGAAGGATGTTTCAAGAGACAGTATTTATGGATGTAAATACTGTCTTGTCAGAGTATTCTCAATGTGTGGAAAAATTTAATCGTTTTTTTGCGATGTTTATCATCTGTAAGGAAATCATAATTATATGGAAGTTCGTGTTTTATTTGTGAAAATTTAATGTACGTGATTGGTTTTCGTGAAGTATTAAGTGACTGTGATGGTTGCCTATTGAGTTTGAGATTTTAATTCTTCCAAAATAAACAGAAACTCGACATTTACATTTCTCAGTTACATATTGTGATGTGTGATCACAGAGAGTTCAAGAGAAACTGAGTAGTGTCTCGATTTCGTGAAACTTACTAGAGTCTTTTTTTTTGCGGAGCGGGGGAGAAAGATCCTTTCGGCAGTGTTGTATCCCCGGCTCGAGAACCCGGGATAGGTATTTTTGGGATCGTTGCGAAATTAAGAGTTGGAACTCAAGTTCGTTGAATAGGAATATAAGTTAATTACTGGGCTGGTCTTATAATTGAATTTACAGTGTGTCGGTCGTACCTTAGGACCGAACCGTTCAAAAGCCAACCAAGGACTAACTACTCCCTGGTAACTTCTCATAATTGTCGACTCTGATTGTCGCAATTTGCCCTAGATCGAACATCATCCGATGCTTCGTCAGGACGTGTCGCAAAGTGTCTTTTTGACGTTTGCATTTTGGCAAAAGTGTGACTCTTTCGCAAGGAGGATGCGAAACGGTCTGGAATGCCGTTTCGCAAATACTTTCTCGACCGTTCGGTCGTTTCGTTGTATTGCGTAAATCATCGGATACAACATCCCTCCCCCTTAAAAGATCAAATTCCTCCTGGGATTTGTTTTAATGTTCGGTCCTCCGGTTTACAAATTTCTATTTCCATTTTCCCTTGTGATTATCCCAGATCTATATATCGTTATTTTTCTTAAAATAATTCTCGCATACATATAGTACATTTTCTTTTGTATACATTTTCGTGTGTTCGTTTTACACGGAACTCGTCGAGGATATGTTTCGCTTGATTTTTAATCTCAATTTTGGCACGGGCAGCTTCCTTTTTGCTGACTGTGCGTTGCTTGATTGCGCCGGCTCGGCGCCGCTTTGGCCCTCATTGTTGACGGGTTTCCACGCGTGGTTCATACGATAATAGCATATACAGGCTATTCCAAGTATTATCAGCGCGATTGCGCTTAACGAATAATTACCTATTATATGTCCATATGTTCTAGAATCGCTTGATTCCGCTTTTAGTTTATTTTTTATGGTTTTTAAACGTTCGCCGATCCTGTTTAATTCTTTTGGATCGTTTATAATTTCGTGCGGTAATACAATTTTCGTCGATGTATGATCGAGTATGTGCATATCTGTAGACAAGAATGATAAATTATATTGTGTTAGGAAATCGGCGTGTTCGTTTTGTCTTATTTCGCCGACTGTTTCTAGTCTAAAACTAGGGGCGGTGACGGAACATTTTCCGTCCAAAGCCAGAGTCCCTGCACCCGTAAGCGTTGCGTATGCGGTTGGTTGTTTTCCGCAGTGGATGAGCAGTGTTTCGGGCTCTGGTGTAACGTATAGCCTCCTACCATGGCGTTCTAACGCAATAATTAGAGTGCTATTTATCTGAGCGACTCTTCGGTCGCAATTTGCGTATTTATCTTTAGATGCGATATATAATGCCACCTCGCACGATGCGCAAATATGAGCGGGACGCGCTGCTTGCTTTGGTCGGCAATAATAGTGTGACGCTATAGCTTTACAATTTCCTAAATCATTTTTTGTTATATGTAGGCAAGATTCTCTCGTGGCTTCTACCGCGACGAGGTCATTTTTTATTTCTATAAATTGATAACTATGATTTTCTATTTTGGTGGGCAGAGGATAAGCTTTGCTGATTTTATATTCCTCAGTGCCAATTAACGGTATTTTTATTACAAGTACAATGTATGTTTTTGTACTATACGCGCCTACTTCTGATAACTCCAATAACTTTGGCATTTCCGCGTAATTTATCGCGGTAGGGAACGTATGCCCTATCGGCACATTGGGTAAAGCGTCAGTCAAATAGTTCGTCAATTGTCTTGGCGATAATATGCTTGGGCTCACCATTCCTCTCGTGTCTCCTATTAAAAAGTTAACTACTTGTCGTACGTCGCTTAGTACAGACTCTACAATGAGGCTCACGGCCATCATTCATTCATCCATTTGTTGCCGGACGTTTTGGTCGTTGTACTGGTTGACGACTCTTTGTTTGATCTGTTGCACGAGAGCTTGTAGCACCGTCTGATTTTCTTCCAAACGAATTGTTGATCGATTAAAAAGATCTATTGTGGAGTCCAAAATTTGCACATTTCCTTTTAAGGCATCTTCTACTGTTTTTTGCCTTTTATTTATTTCCTTTATTTCGTCGCTGATTTCGGATGCGTCTTGTGCATCCATATTTCCTGTTATTGCTTTTATTATTCCCCCCAATCCGTCTATCAAACCTCGTCGATAACGACTTTTTTGGTTTCCTGTTATGTCGTATGCGGCTTGTAGTTTAATGACCTCTTTCTCTTCATTTCTGCAATGTTCGCGTTTTGTGCTTCGACAAGTCGCTCGTTTAATGCGTGAACGGCGACATTTTCATTCTTGTTTCGACTTTCGACGGAAGCCGATCGCCTTTTACCTCGGTGAGTATTCGTTCTTCCTCTGTCTTCTTTATTTACCTATTATCTCGCTTCATAATTATTATTATTGTTTTTTTTTTTGTTTTTTTTTCCAGACATGGATTACTCGCGATGCGCAGGAGAAACGGTCGTACTCGGAGGTGAGGAGGACGGTCTAGAATTCGTTGTGGTATGTAGACGAATTCTCTTTCCCGTTTTTTTTTCCTCGGAGGAGATTCTCTTCCTCCTAAATAAAACAATGTGTTTTTTTTCTTTTTCTCACAAGGAACATCCCTCAGGTGTCCGCCTCCGATTTTGTTGAAACTCATATATGTGATAGAGCATCAAAAATTTTGAGACACGTATTTTTTTTTATCGGCGGAAAAACGGTTTTAAGGGGTGAAACGCGCTGTTACGTCATGACTCGCTGCATCGCACTCACCGAATAATCCCATCAACACTGAACGATACGAAGAACATCAAGCAGGGAAACGAAAGCCTTTTCTGCACCACAACAATTATTAAGTCACCCCGATTCTTACCGGCGCACAGCCTACACAAGACTCCACTCCAACCCACGATAAACTACCCGAGGACCAAGATGCCACGGAGAGATCAACTCTTCAACTGACCACCCCGCGAAATTCCACCACCCATGGCGCATGCCCAAGCCTATAAGAGGTATCCGAATATTCTATATGAAAAATGCCGGCACCGAGAAAGTACGTTTTGCTGTTAAAAGCTAAGATCAATATTCAATAATCGTAAAATCCGGAATACAAGCAAAATCCACTACGCGCACGATAACGAAAGAGTCACCGCTGAGTCAGGCCACCCCTCGGTGGGTTAAACGTGGAGGCGCCACCCAGACGACATGAGGACCACCCACAGCACAGCACCCAACCGAACCAAAGAAGTGGCACTCCTGGCCCACTTCCTTTTACTGTCCAAAAATCATAAAACGGGAATACAAGCGGTATCCGCCACGCGTATCGCGACGGGAAGGTCACCCCTGAGTCATACGTACCAGGGATACGAAGGTCCTTCAAGAGCGCCGACGCGTGGAAGTCCTTTCGAGAAAAGACCACCCCCAAAAAGGGGATATAAAAGGAAGGACCGGGAACGAAATAACGCAGTCTTAATCTGGAGAGCAGTCGTGCAGTCTTAATCTGAAGAGCAGTCGGGCAGTCTTCATCGGGTGCGGAGTCTTCATCGGGTGCGGGCAGTCTTCACCCCAGCCTCGCGGCCGTCGTTACGCAGCAGTCAGTCGCGGTCAAAGTCTCAGTCTCAATCGTTCAAGTCTCCATCTCGACCTCACAGTCGAAGTCTCAGTCTCAATCGCAAACCCGAAGACCAAGTCTTCGTGAACAACCAGTCCAGCAGTCACCGTCTCAGTCTCAATCTCAACCTCACGGCTAAAGGTACCGTCACCGAAGTCTACTAGTCAAAATCCAACAAGCCCACTGTACGTATCGTCCAGTCGTGTTTCAACTACCAATATCGGTCAAAGACTCTCCTCAAAAGAAGTCTCAACCCATCGCGAAGTGTTCAATTGCCAAATCTAAAACCCTTACACCACCACCGTATCTTTCGACCTCAAGACTCTGCAACATCTATCGAACTATTAAGTACATCTAAACCACAACCGCTGTAATCAGTGGCCGCCAAGAAAACTATATTCCCATCTTAAACATTACAATCATTTTGACTATTTAATCGTGTGTAAATGTTGTAACTATTTAATCTCGTGTAACCATTGCGCGAACACTAGATACCGTTCGCCTCACGTGTTAATGTCACAACTATTTAATCTTCATGTAATCATTGTGTGAACATTATACCGTCGGGACATTGTAACCCTCATAATTCGAATGATAAAACGATACTTCCGGTAAACGAATTGATAACCACGATTATTAGACGACCATTGGAACGAAAGGAACATA
This sequence comes from Ophion costatus, assembly GCA_951751655.1. Classification (NCBI taxonomy): domain Eukaryota; kingdom Metazoa; phylum Arthropoda; class Insecta; order Hymenoptera; family Ichneumonidae; genus Ophion; species Ophion costatus. Next base: position 28,712,465 of record OX632360.1, read on the forward strand.
CGGCGAATAATCCACAAATAAATGGAGTAAGCAAAGCATTTATGCAAAGGTCTCGCATTATTCGATCTTCCTCGGGGTCCAACTCATATCCAACCGTCATTCTTCCCATATCAAAGACGTGACTTCCGTCCCTGGGTAAAGGACTTAATTGTCTTGACCCGAAAGCGAAGTCAACACCGTGTTGCGTCCTCTCTAAGAGTCGATAAGTTCACGGGGACGTAACACAAAAGAAAAATTTTGGTGTCAGAAGTGGGATACAAAACGCTCTCGATATGGGAAAGACAGAATGACCACACAAAGAACCCCAGTAAAGGGATCCGAAGAAATAAATCTGTTACATAAAGAGGACGGAGAACCCCTAGAAGATATTCCCAAATCAGCAGTTCGCCCCTCCGGCATAGCCAATCTACCAACTCTTGGAGCTAATCACCCTCATCTTAATGAAAATCAATCCACATCCTCCGAACCACGGAGATCAGAACAACGGCTAGGACAGCCAAATCAAAATCTTAATCAAATTCAACAAATCACAATCAGAAATATGCCTGATATTCCTGTCTCAATCAAATATGCCCTTGAAGCCGTTCCGATTTTCGACGGACATAATATTCCATTGGCTCATTTTCTAGAAGGATGCGAGGAAGCACAGCAGATGATGCCTGTGGATGCACAGCAGAATCTTGCGCTAATATTGAGAAATAAATTAAGAGGGGAAGCGAGACGCGCTGTTCACGGCGTGAAGCTTCAAGCAATATCAGCTTTTGTCAAATTTCTTAAATCGCTATACGCCCCAGCAAAATCAATTTATCAATTACAAGGCGAGCTCGGACGAACTTTTCAAGGAGAAAATGAAAGTGCTTTGTCCTACGCCAATCGCGCTAAAGAACTCGGGAATAAAATCTTTGAAGAATACAAAGCTAATCAAGAAGGAGAACTTAGTGCAGAAACAAAGAAAACTTTAGACGATGACCTAGTAGATTGTTTTATACGAGGACTAAAACCCGAAATAGAAAATAAGATAAAAAGAGACCAAACTTTCGAGGAAACAATGAAAAACGCGATCAACATAGAACGACAGTTAAGAGCAAGAGATGCATTACGAAACGTACGACCTCCAAGGACCTTCGATTCTCCAGGGCCGCAATATCAACCTAGAGATCGTATCCACCACATTCAAGCAAACACCCCAATCTGTCAACTATGTTCACGAAGTGGTCACATCGCTAATCAGTGTTATAAATTTATTAATACATTTAAAAATCAGGTGCAACCATTAACCCCACGAGAAAACAATTTCGCACCCCAAATTCAAAACAGTGGACTAAATAGAACCCAATTCCAAGGGAATTATATCCAAAGAGGAGCTAGTGAGCCCCGCGACGGAAATCCGCCTAATAGATCACCAAATAACGCTGCATTTAAACCTACCATTATTTGCCGCTATTGTAAAAATCCGGGACATGTAATCGAAGAGTGTCGTAAAAGAGAATACGCAAATTCACTCAGGAATCAAGAAATAAACCGACGATCCCCAATTCCGGAAAATTTTACTGTAACACGAAATTCCCCAAAAGTAAAATTCCAAACTGAAAACGTACCAACAAAAAATTCGTTCGTGCGCAGTATCAGACATGCCGAGCCAGAAGAAAATCAAGAATGTCCTCGACGAGTTGCCGTCGTTCTTTTAAATCGCACCAGCAATGTGCCTGTAATTTCCGTCGAATCTCAGGATTTCATAGATACGACACTTTTAATGATCGATACAGGTTCCGCGCTAAATCTAATTAAAGATTGTAAAATTTCGCCCGGAGTGGAAGTAGACAGAACTGACATTATTAGAATCAGTGGAATAACAAAAAACTATGTTAATACATTGGGAAGAGTTCAAATTCGAATCTTAAATTCAACCGTAACTTTTCACCTGGTTACGAACGATTTTCCAATCGAAGATGACGGGCTAATCGGGAGTGAATTTTTCAACACACATCATGCTGATGTATCATATTCCGAGAAATGCCTTAAATGGGGGAAAAATAATTTTCCATTCGTCAAACTTGAAACTTGTCACGTCGCGACCAAATGCGTACAATGTCTTTTTAAGCCTAATACGCACGATAGCGGAATTCTCATTTTTCGACGGATCTGAATATTTTCTTTAGAGTTAGGCCTACCACGGCGGAAACGTAGCCTATCCATAATAATATAACTAAGCGTTTCTCGTACCTTCCCACGCGAAAGTGTAGCGGTCTTAACGATATCGAGAACAAATATACAAGCGGGAATATTTCGAACAGTCTCGTTGTAATCCGAACAGAGTTCGAGTACCAAAAATACACGAAGGAAACCTTCGGGTTACAAGGATGACGAACACATGAAGCGACACGCAAGAAATGCGTGATGATATTCATAAAGACGTGAATATATAACGACGCAACGATACCGAATGCTCACGATCATCCAAGAGCGGAAAAATGTCCAAATCCTTAAAAAATATACACTCGCTAGGAGAAAATCCTCCGACCCAGGAAGTTGCTGCAGTCATAAAAAACTGCGTTGATATTTCCCATGCGGACTCGCGGGCCTCGGTCAACAAGCCCTATCTCGAGCGTGCGTTCTTGGCGCCGACAAGGCCCCTTTTTCGTCTATATTTTTCCGCGCTCCAGATAAAGAAGCGCTGCTCCAATTCTCGGAAATAGAGCGACGGTTGTGGCTATCGCAACCTACTCCTCGCTCCCACTCTCATTCCAACTTATACATATTTTCCACCAATCCAAAAGAATGCACCCCCAAATGTGCACCCTCCCAGGGGGCCAGTCTCCCACCACCTCAGCATCCCAATTTTTCCTACATCCTAGAAGAAGAAAATGACCAAGTCAGTCTTCCGGCAACTACGATCACACAAACTTCTTTTTATCGAGTCTCAATCCGAGACTCCAGTCAAAATCCAGCGAGCTCATATCTAGAGTTCCTTAACCGATATCCATCGCGTTGAATATTCAATTCCTTTCTTGTAAAGCGTACGTTGTCTTGCAACTCGAGTTTATACAATTCTTGTACTTCGAAAGTTCTCTAACAGTCACGCGATAATCTTAAGAATTTTGACATTTGTATTACGCGCAATATTTCATTGTATTTTCCATTCTCGAACCGCGAAATCCACGAACACTAGAATCTGTGTCACCGAACATTTGCTGTATCCGTCACACACACACCCACACCATCTGCGAGCGTTCGGGCCATCGACGAAGGGCCCTTAGTTTTACAACCGTACCTGACACCCAAGCGACTGGGTCAACGCCGAGACGCATCAATGTAAGCGAACACATTTTCACCCTTTCGTCTTCAATTTGTATCTTTAAAATAATAGGATCAACCCATACGGCTGATTCTAATAAATTACGAGTCAATCGAACACAAGTGTCACAACCGTTATTTTCAACGATTGGATCATCCACGAAATTCTTTAAAATTATCCTTTCCACCAGCACGTCCCCTTTTTAACCCTCATCCCGTGCTATTGCGCTAGGCGTAGGCAAGAAAGAGGGATACCACACATATATATATATGCCCACGTCCCCTCAGGACGTGACATATAATTTTTGGGGGCTCGTCCGGGATTATTTAAAAAGGGAATGTGCCTTTGCATATTAATCTCATGGATAAGGAATCAACTTGCGAGACACTAGATCTAAATATAACTGAGGACTTGTCGTATACAGAACCAAACGAATCAGTTGACACCGGTAGTTCAGGTTATGCTCTGAGGGGATCAAACCTTCCACTATTTCCTGGTCTTGTACCTCCCAGTAGATCTTCAAAACGACCAGATTTACCCCGAAAAGGCGGAGCCATGAACCCAGAAACCGCAACTTTGAGTATAAACGACTTGATGTTGATAAAAGACGTTGTTAAGATAATCCCAGAGTTCGATGGGAAAAATGTTCCGTTTTCGGATTTCGCCGCCGGGTGTGAGGACGCAAGGGAAGTGGTTTCCCCTGCGGCCGAAAAGTACCTGGTGAAGATGATCCGGAATAGATTGTTAAACCCCGCTAGAGAAATGATCCACGCGTCAAAATTCGAGAAAGTACAGGACCTATTAGGATATCTTAAGAAGCTTTATGCACCCAACAAAACTGAAATGCAACTAGTCGGAGAACTCAGTGCTATTTGCCAAAAGAAGAACGAAACTGTAGCTGAATATTCTATGCGAATTAAAAGGAAAGGAAAAGAGATACTTGATACAGAAAGACCATCAGATAACAGGCTAGAAAACGAATATTTCAAGAAAAGAATGGACGATTATTTCCTCTCGTGTTTCAAGCGTGGATTAAGGGAGGAGATCGAACAGCGACTCCCCCTTTGCGATAACATTTCCATTGCTATCGATCATGCAGTTGAAATTGAACGCGATCTTGAAGCACGACGGGAACTACAGTCGGCCTCGAACAAATTAGAAAACTTCCCTCCCCTCAAATCAGTTAAAATCTGTAATATCTGTAAAAAGGATAACCACACGTCGGAAAATTGTCGTTTCTCGTTGCTCACTTGCCAATTATGCAAAAACCAGGGCCATAGCGCCGACCAATGCAAAAAGAAACAGGACGAATGGGAGGTATTGACCTGCCAGGTGTGCAAAGGTGCCGGGCACAGCGCGGATAAATGCCATTTAGGACAACGGTCCCCTATAGTATCCTGTCAACTGTGCAAGACCTCGGGCCACATGGCCCCTGATTGCCCTACTCGTAATAAATCTCTTAACCCTTCAGAGGACCGTCCGCGTTTTGAAAGCGTTCCCGAGTGCCAGTATTGCCACAATCGTGGGCATACCGCAGACAATTGCTTCAAATTAAAAAATAACCCTTCGAGTCTCGAATGTCAATTTTGTCACAACCGCGGACATACCGCGGACAATTGTTTCAAGTTAAAAAACAGTAGCTCCCCCAGCGTCGAGTGCCAGTTCTGCCGCAATCGTGGCCACACGGCAGATAATTGCCCCAAGTTAAAAATAAACAGCGCTCCAAGCATTGAGTGCCAGTTTTGTCATAACCGCGGACATACCGCTGACAACTGTTTCAAACTAAGGAACAGCGCAGCTCCGAGTCCCGATCAACTTACATGCCGTTATTGCAAACGAGAAGGGCACTCCTTAGCAAACTGTCGGACTCTCGAATATAACAATAAATTGCGAAGCCAGCCGGGAAACGGGTTGAACACCACTCGGACGGACGCACCGAGTGGCCCGTCCCCGACAGAGCGTCCGGTTCACGCGATAGCTTTAGGCCAGCCGAACGGCGGTACCCAACTTATACAATAGAAGCAGAAAAATTCGTCACGCTACCCTCGGTGTGTATCGGAGCACTACCAGAAACAGGGAAAATTTCAATGCTATTAGATAGTGGTGCCGTTCCAAATTTGATCAAAAAGAAATGTACAAAAGGTTTCACCGGAATTGATGAAAATGATATCATAAGATTAAACGGAATATCTGCACTACCAGTCTTCGCGCTAGGTAGTGTGTGGTTCCGCGTATTAGGTTTCGCAACGCTCTTTCACATCATACCAGACGATGTGCCACTTCCTTATCCAGGGTTGTTGGGATCCAGATACTTCTTTGAAACGAAATCCAAAATTAATTACGAGATAGAATGTTTCGAGTGTGGAAATAATCTATGGCCTTTTGAAAAACCAAACGAACGCGTTGAGGAAATCGAAATTCCCGCACGTTCGGAAACCTCCTTCCATGTGAAAGTGGTGGATAGCACGATGAAAGAGGGATATATCGCCCCTTTCATAGCCCCTGAAGGTGTCTATGCCGGCGACTGCCTGGTGACAACCATCAACGGGAAGGCTCATTTGAAGGTTTATAATACCACTAGTGACGCCGTAAGGTTAATCGTGCCGGTCGTAAGACTGCAGGCTTTCGATACGGTCGAAACCTTGTCAGCAGACGAGATTGAATCATATTCTTCGAAAATTTCAAATCCTTTCAATTCTTCTATTCCCAGCGTAGATCGCATGACGACTACGTTGTTCCAGGGTCCTTCCGCGGCCCGAAAAAAACGCTCGACCAGCCGAGTCGAGATCAATCCTTTCAATTCTTCTATTCCCAGCGTAGATCGCATGACGACTACGTTGTTCCAGGGTCCTTCCGCGGCCCGTAAAAAACGCTCGACCAGCCGAGTCGAGATAAATCCTTTCAATTCTTCTATTCCCAGCGTAGATCGCATGACGACTACGTTGTTCCAGGGTCCTTCCGCGGCCCGTAAAAAACGCTCGACCAGCCGAGTCGAGATAAATCCTGTCAATTCTTCTATTTCCAGCGTAGATCGCATGACGACTACGTTGTTCCAGGGTCCTTCCGCGGCCCGTAAAAAAACCTCGACCAGCCGAGTCGAGATAAAACCTTGCCATCGCTATAACGAAAACGATGACCAAGGAAAAACAAAACAAACCTCCAGTAGTGAGGAAAAAACTAAACCAAAAACATATAAAAAACGAAACAAGAATTCAATTAGAAAGGAAGATGAAATTGTCGAATCAAACAAAGGTAAAAATGTAAATTCAATCTCCACCTATCAGACAGCATCGGATAAAATAAAAGACAACTCGGAGCGTTCCCAAGTAATAAAATCTCTCCTACGCTTAGAGCACCTCGCGCAAGACGGATTAGAACATGTCGAAAAAATCATTGAAAAATATTCAGATAGGTTCCACATAAAGGGTGAGCCTCTCGAAGCAACACATGTTCTCCGACACAAGATCCCCACGGTCGACGACCTACCGATCAACACGAAACAGTATAGGTTTCCCCAGGCGCTCAAAGGCGAAGTCCAGCGACAAGTGGACGAGCTATTAGGGACGAGGGTAATAGACCATTCAGAGTCTCCTAACAACAGCCCTGTTTGGATAGTACCGAAAAAACCGGACTCCAGCGGAAACAAACGCTGGCGAATGGTAATCGATTTCCGCGCATTGAATGAAAAAACTATTGGCGATTCCTACCCATTGCCAAATATCACAGACATCCTCGATCAACTAGGGAACGCAAATTATTTCTCAGTATTCGATCTCGCTTCCGGGTTCCATCAAATCGAAATGAACCCCGAAGACAAACCAAAAACCGCGTTTTCGACCCCACACGGTCATTACGAATTCGCGAGAATGCCTTTTGGGCTTAAAAATGCCCCGGCAACATTCCAGCGCTTAATGGACATTGTACTCAGCGGACTCCAAGGGGTATCGCTTTTCGTGTATTTGGATGATATCGTGATTTACGCCAAAGATTTGGACGAACACGAGAGGAAAATTCGCGAATTAATGGAACGTCTGCGTAAAGCAAATCTCAAATTACAACCAGACAAATGCGAATTCCTCAGGCCAGAGGTCAACTACCTCGGCCACATAATCGGAAAAGACGGCCTGAGACCAGATCCTAACAAGCTATTGGCCGTAAAAGATTTTCCAGTCCCCAAAAACGTCAAAAACATACGCCAATTCCTAGGCCTAACCGGTTATTACCGTCGATTTATCAAAGACTTCTCAAAAATTGCAAAACCCTTAACTCATCTTCTAGAAGATAAAGTCGATTTTGAATGGAAAGACGAGACCCAGAAAGCTTTCGACATACTCAAGGGCAAATTGTGCGAAGCCCCAATCCTCCAATACCCGGATTTTGAAAAACCATTTATCATAACGACAGATGCTTCGGGCTACGCCTTAGGCGGAGTCCTCTCACAGGGAGAAATAGGCAAGGATAAACCCATTGCCTACACATCCTGTGTACTACGTGGCGCAGCTCTTCGTTACGACACGTATGAAAAAGAAGCAATGGCGATTATTCACAGCGTGAAAGCTTTCCGTCCCTACATTTATGGTAGAAAGTTTACTCTCGTCACCGATCACAAACCCTTGGTTTGGTTTAAAACCGCCAAAGACGCAAACACACGCGTTCTAAAATGGCGACTCAAGCTCTCTGAGTACGACTACGACGTCGTTTATAAACCTGGAACGTTAAACGTAAATGCCGACGCTTTGTCGCGTAACCCAGTTGAGCAATCGGAAGAGGTTAAAACCATTCCCCACTACGATCGGAAACAAAACGAAATGTCGGCAGACGCATGGCGAAAGGCGGTACACGAAATACTCGAAATTTCCGACAGCGACGAAAATCCCACAAGATTTACCACTCAGGTAGAAATCCACCCGCCGCCGCGATCAAATGAAATAAACGTCATCACTCGCTCTCGAGCGAAGAACGATGAACCCCCCGTTCCAGATGGAGACGATCGGCAAGTGGAAGGCACACTTGTCGAGGAAACATCAACAAGGGTCAGCGTGCCTACGCCCGAAGCCACAGATGCACGCCCTAAGACCCACTACCCTCCGCGCCGAGCTCGAAAAGCCATAAACTACGAGGAGAGTAGTAGCGAGGAAACGGAGGCCGAAATAATAAGTCCCGCACGTGTTAGGCGATCCACTAAGGGCATCAACCCCAAAACAGCTGAGGTCCCCGACCGGCGCCAAGCACCTCCCGCCATTTATTCCGGAAACTCCTCCATTCCTAACTCCGATGATCCAACAGATTCAGACTCCAGTTCGATTGACTCAAAACTTTCCGATGAAAATCCTCCAGTCAAAGAAATTAAGAGGCCAGAATTAAAAATTGCTAATTGCGTCAGTACGAAGGAACAGTTCCAATTTCGGAACGACAATCTAGTCTATTTCATAGACTCAACAGGGAAACCTTGTGACCCTGGAGGACAAAAACTATTAGAATCCAATAAGTTCCCCATCTGGAAGGATCTGTCGTTAGGCCGAGCCTACAGCAAAAAGGTTGGAAAAAAATATCACATCGCTTTGGTCATTAAGGGAGAGCAGTCTGCATCGCTCGCTTTAATAACCGAAAGAATTAATCAGAGCATGGAAGAATTAAAGTCGATTTGCGAAACACTCGACCTCCAGTCGATCAGCTTTTGTCATTGCCAACACGTCGAGCACTTAATATGGACAGATGTGCTGAATATCGTAAAAGATCTATTTAAAGACAGTCCGGTTAAGATACTGATCTGCCTCGGAACTTTGCGCTACGTACCAATCGAAAAACGTGACTCCATTTTCTACGAAATGCATAACTCCCCAATCGGGGGCCACAAAGGGGTTTCCAAGACTTACAATAGAATCAAACGCGACTATATCTGGGAAGATTTAAAATCGGACGTTCAAAGGCGGGTGCAGCAATGCTTGGAGTGTCAGCTAAAGAAGTTAGTCAGAGTCAAGACAAAGCAGCCGATGATAATAACAGACACCCCAGGTACAGTTTTTGAGAAAATTTCAATGGATATAGTAGGTCCAATGCAACGGACGTCCAGCAAAAACGAATATATCCTCACAATTCAAGACCATCTGTCAAAATATTGCATTGCAATTCCACTTCCAAACGCACTAGCGACGACAATCGCCGACGCATTCATAAAGAGGTTCATATGCGTCTTCGGCGCACCAAAAGCACTCCTGACGGACCAAGGGAGTAACTTCCTCAGCGGCCTCATGCGAAGAGTAGCAAAAAGATTCCGAATTAAGCGATGTCGAACGACCGCATTTCATCCCCAATCGAACGGATCGCTGGAGAGGTCTCACCACTCTCTAGCCGAATTCCTTAAGCAATACACAGATAAGGATAACGAATGGGATCAATGGCTCGAATTAGCAATGCTTTCCTACAATACAAGTGTCCACGAAAGCACCAAATACACACCCTTCGAGGTAGTTTTCGGTAAATTAGCACGAATCCCATCAAGCGAACCGCTTAGGGAATCGGATCAGTTACCTACGTATCGTGGATATTTGATCGAATTGATCACCCGTATAAACGGAATCAGGACCCTCGCCTACGAAAATCTAGTCTCATCAAAACATCGCTCAAAAAAATATTATGATAAAAACGCGAATCCCAAGAATTTCAAAGTCGGAGATTTCGTTTTCCTCCAGAAAGGGCCCAAACCAGGGAAACTCGGAGATCATTACACGGGACCTCATAAGGTCCTGGAAAAAATAGATAAGGGCAACGTAAAGATCCAGTACCAAGGCAAGCCACGAGTCGTGCATGAAAATAGATTACGATATTCGCACATCAACGCCGAAGTAAAGCCTAAAAGAAAACCCAAACCAACGAGAGTCGACGACTCCGAATTTTAAATTAGCAAGTAATCAATTAATAATATTTATTCCATTGTTTTCAGATGATCGCTACCCATTTAATATGGCTCACTTTTTAATCAACTCTGCCGTCAGCATGGTGGGGTATGATCGAGGATCGAGCCCGTCGAACATTCGACTTGGGCAGATGTAATTAATACCATGAAAAGAGCATTCAAGAACAATCAAATCAAAATATAAATATGTTTGGGAACTTTGCAATATGTACCGACTGAACAAGGCGATCTCATTTTCAACAAAATGCACAAGTCCCCAATCGGAGGACACAAGGGTGTCACAAAACCCAATTTTAATCCTAATTGAATAAATAATCATAATAATGACCTTGTTTTTCAGATGGCCGTGATCAACCTATTCAGTAACATCTAACCATATCACCTTTGCACTTGTAGCCAGAGAAACAGATTAAATTTTTAGTTACAGTATCCTCAGTGCCGAACACCCGAAATTGTTTATATTCGAAACTCGCCGAACTAACTGTTTCATAATTCAAAAAAAAAAATCCCCATCGCAAACCTACATATAATCGCTTACGTCAATTCCAAATTCATATACGTAATCATTAGGAAATCATCATATTACGATATGCATACCCAACAGAGTAACATAAGGCATCAAAATTCAAAACTCGCTGAACTAACTGTTTCATAATCCGAGAAAAATGTCCAGTCGCAAACCTACATATAATTGCTTGTACCAATTCGAAATTTATATACGTAGCCATTATATTATATTAGAAAACCATTATATTAAGATACGCCTACGAAGCAGTGAAAAGGGGGAGCGTCATATACTCCAAAATAGTTTGATAGTAGCGATCCAAGCCTCGGACAAATTGTATACAATTTAATGAAGACGCCAGACTATATGGCGATACTTGTAGGCGAACAAGTATACGTTATTCAATTTATTATAATAGAAGTAGCCTGACCAGGTTAAAAGAATGTTGCGATCAATTGCCTGTCGCTCGTGAGAACGCAACACATCCCCTTACTTCTCGAACGAATATATTACCAAACAGGCGAAACAACCTGCAATTCCTTACTTCCCCCATATTACCTTTTTGGAAACACCTAGTACAAGTTCATTCCTGTTCCGGTCGAAGCCACACCACCTGCAATCATGAAATCAACGACGCAGTCTACTTGGCGATACACCAACCCAACATCACCCAACATCATGTGGGATCTATTCCAAAGAAGATATCGACAACGTACGAGAATGTGTAATGTTTCCCGTAGAAAACCCGCTGTCCTAAACAATATGGCACGGGGCATCAGTGGTCTAAACACTGTCAACCAGGGAGCGAAGTTGTTGAATCTCCTGGATAACAACAACCTACTATATCAAGCGGACTCCACCTAAAATCGCACCTGAAAAAAAAAAAAAAGGAAAATTCCTTCCATTCGGTACAGCAAACGCTGGTGTCACCCGGATGTTACCCATTGTGGAAACGATCATGCTCATCGGAGATCCATACATGCAGCCTACATACTGTGTACGGCCGGTCGGTCTACCTCGTCGGTGCAGTATAGGACTCGGTTACGCACCTCCTGATGCACCTGGCTAAACGACCTAAGAAGAAAACGTCAGCCATGAAACTGGGCAAGAACTTCATAAACTCGTCACAGCTCCTTCTGTCGAACCAAAGGGTCATGCCAAGGCCAACGTTGCAACACCCGATCTCTACAATAACGTCTCTGATCGTTCAAGGTACGATCAACCTCCTAATCTACGTTCCTTTCCCTTGAGTTCGCACGAGAAGACTTTCTAGTATCAAAACAACCACTCTCATAATGCTCAATAACCTTTTTCTCTATCCTCATTATTATTGTTCTTTTAACCTTGTCAAGTAAGATGAGTTGTAATAAGTAAATAAGTATATATGCATAAGGAAAAAGAAAGAGAAGAAAACGCGCACCTATTATATATTTCATAGTGAAGTAAAAAGGTATATATACATTAAAAAAAAACTTTCTTGTAAGGCGATAATCACATTTACACCGCCATATTAGACAACAATCTTCAAACATATTTAAGTCACATTGTAAGTCGATCAATGACAATGCCAATTGATACTATCGTGCCACTAAATTTTCGGTTGCAACCCTCAACGAACCTGATCGAGCGAGACGCTCAATCCTCAAGGGGGGAGGTGTCACGTCGCGACCAAATGCGTACAATGTCTTTTTAAGCCTAATACGCACGATAGCGGAATTCTCATTTTTCGACGGATCTGAATATTTTCTTTAGAGTTAGGCCTACCACGGCGGAAACGTAGCCTATCCATAATAATATAACTAAGCGTTTCTCGTACCTTCCCACGCGAAAGTGTAGCGGTCTTAACGATATCGAGAACAAATATACAAGCGGGAATATTTCGAACAGTCTCGTTGTAATCCGAACAGAGTTCGAGTACCAAAAATACACGAAGGAAACCTTCGGGTTACAAGGATGACGAACACATGAAGCGACACGCAAGAAATGCGTGATGATATTCATAAAGACGTGAATATATAACGACGCAACGATACCGAATGCTCACGATCATCCAAGAGCGGAAAAATGTCCAAATCCTTAAAAAATATACACTCGCTAGGAGAAAATCCTCCGACCCAGGAAGTTGCTGCAGTCATAAAAAACTGCGTTGATATTTCCCATGCGGACTCGCGGGCCTCGGTCAACAAGCCCTATCTCGAGCGTGCGTTCTTGGCGCCGACAAGGCCCCTTTTTCGTCTATATTTTTCCGCGCTCCAGATAAAGAAGCGCTGCTCCAATTCTCGGAAATAGAGCGACGGTTGTGGCTATCGCAACCTACTCCTCGCTCCCACTCTCATTCCAACTTATACATATTTTCCACCAATCCAAAAGAATGCACCCCCAAATGTGCACCCTCCCAGGGGGCCAGTCTCCCACCACCTCAGCATCCCAATTTTTCCTACATCCTAGAAGAAGAAAATGACCAAGTCAGTCTTCCGGCAACTACGATCACACAAACTTCTTTTTATCGAGTCTCAATCCGAGACTCCAGTCAAAATCCAGCGAGCTCATATCTAGAGTTCCTTAACCGATATCCATCGCGTTGAATATTCAATTCCTTTCTTGTAAAGCGTACGTTGTCTTGCAACTCGAGTTTATACAATTCTTGTACTTCGAAAGTTCTCTAACAGTCACGCGATAATCTTAAGAATTTTGACATTTGTATTACGCGCAATATTTCATTGTATTTTCCATTCTCGAACCGCGAAATCCACGAACACTAGAATCTGTGTCACCGAACATTTGCTGTATCCGTCACACACACACCCACACCATCTGCGAGCGTTCGGGCCATCGACGAAGGGCCCTTAGTTTTACAACCGTACCTGACACCCAAGCGACTGGGTCAACGCCGAGACGCATCAATGTAAGCGAACACATTTTCACCCTTTCGTCTTCAATTTGTATCTTTAAAATAATAGGATCAACCCATACGGCTGATTCTAATAAATTACGAGTCAATCGAACACAAGTGTCACAACCGTTATTTTCAACGATTGGATCATCCACGAAATTCTTTAAAATTATCCTTTCCACCAGCACGTCCCCTTTTTAACCCTCATCCCGTGCTATTGCGCTAGGCGTAGGCAAGAAAGAGGGATACCACACATATATATATATGCCCACGTCCCCTCAGGACGTGACAAACTATAGTTATTCCTGCACGCACAAGAGGACATTTCTATGTACGCGTAGCCAACCCCGAAGTCAGAGAAGGATATTTACCTAAATTAAAAGTATCTGAAGGAATATATCTAGGGAATGCGCTGGTTACCAATAATAAAGGCAAGGCGCATCTCTATCTAATTAATACTACGGAAGAAGAAATTGAGGTCGCTGTACCTGTTCTAGAGTTATTACCATATGAACTCATATCCAACGCTTCGCAGCAACAAGTTGGAGGTGAAACTAAACCGCCCTCGTCACAAGACAATAAAAGGGTGGACGAAAAAGAAAATCAATATCCACTGAATCGCACTGCATCTAATCCAGGACCTACGACAAGGTCCTCTAACTCTGCCCATTTATTCAAAATCGATTGTCAAAATCCTATGGTAACTGAGACTACTAATTCAAGTGACCCTAAAAATCGAATCCAACAAATACTAAATCTGTTACGCTTAAACGACCTCAACCAAGAGGAGCAAGAAAGTGTTAAGCGTCACGTTGAGGAATTTCAAGATCGATACTATCTCCCAGGGGAAAAACTTATGGCAACAAGCGTCATCCAGCATCGAATATCTACAACGGATGAGCTACCTATCAATACTCGCCAATATCGCTACCCGCCCACTCTAAAAGAAGAAATAAATCGTCAAGTCAATGAATTACTAGATGGGGGAATGATACAACCCTCTCAATCTCCATATAACTCACCAGTGTGGATTGTACCTAAAAAGGCAGACTCCGAAGGAAACAAACGTTGGCGAATGGTTTTAGATTACCGAGCGCTCAACGAGAAAACTATTACGGACGCATACCCGCTTCCACTTATCAACGAAATCTTAGATCAACTCGGAGGAGCCATGTACTTTTCAACTTTTGATCTCGCTTCTGGATTTCATCAAATTGAGATGCATCCAGAGGATCGCCACAAAACCGCTTTTTCAACACCCTACGGTCATTACGAATTTGCAAGGATGCCATTTGGATTAAAAAACGCACCTGCAACATTCCAACGTCTCATGAATCAAGTTCTAACAGGAATACAAGGCTCCGACGCATTCGTATATTTAGATGACATAGTGATATACGCATCGACATTGGAGGAACACGAACTAAAAATCGAACGGTTGATGAAGCGACTACGAGACGCGCAACTTAAGCTGCAGCCGGATAAATGCGAATTCCTTCGACCAGAAGTTGTATACCTAGGCCATGTCATCACTAAGGCAGGAGTACGACCTGATCCATCAAAACTAACGGCAGTCAAAGAATTTCCACAACCAAAGAATACCAAAAATGTGCGACAATTCTTGGGACTTGCTGGATATTACAGAAGATTCATCAAAAACTTTTCGCAGATCGCAAAACCACTTACCACGTTATTAAAAAAGGAATGCACCTTCCGATGGGATGCACCACAACAGGAAGCTTTCGAAACACTACGAGATCTACTATGTCAAGAACCAGTACTACAATATCCTGACTTCACACAACAATTCATCGTCACAACAGACGCTTCAGGATCAGCAGTAGGAGGGATACTAAGTCAAGGCATTTTGGGAAAGGATCGTCCCATCGCCTATACTTCACGTGTTTTAAACGAAACAGAGCAAAAATATAGCACGTATGAAAAAGAAGCCGTCGCAATATTGCATTCAGTATCACAATTCCGACCTTACCTGTACGGAAGACGCTTCAAACTTGTAACGGATCATAAGCCACTTGTATGGCTACATACGTCAAAGGATCCTACATCACGATTAACTCGTTGGCGACTACGACTTGAGGAATATGATTATGAAGTAGTGTACAAGGCTGGCAAGACAAATGTTAATGCAGATGCACTATCGCGAAACCCATATACTGAAAGGATACCAAGGATCCGAACAGAACAAATTCACCCTATAAATAAAAGAAATAAATCAGACACTGAAGAGGATGAACAGGAGGAATTAGACGACGAACCATTGACTAAAAGACTACGAAGAAGCATCACGCAGAGTTTAAACAGGAAGGAAAAGAAATCGCAAGAACTACCCGCTCAACTACCCTTAAATGATGAACCAATAGCTAGACGACTACGAAGTGCCGGGAAAGGTATTGGAGCAACAGTTACTGAACCAGTCAAACGAACTGCAAGGCGCATATTGAGAAGATTAAGAAATCAGCAGGGCAACGTGCAAGATCAACAGGACGAGACAGAATCAACAGACGCAACGCAGCCACAGGAAGAAGAGAAAGAAGAAGCAGTGACCAAATTAATATGCGAAGAAAGCCTCTATACATCAAGTGATGAGTCTGACGAAAATTATTTTGATCAAGTCGACGGAGCTTCGGAATTTAACAGCAATGATGACTCAGAGGACGAAGAATGTCAGATAAAGAGAGGAAAAGATTCCCTTGTACCAAAAACCAACCACTTGCCCATTGAGGTAAAAGAGCAACTATTTATGAGAAAAGACAATTACCTGTACTTTGTTTCCGAGACAGGAGAACCCTGTGATGAAGGATCTAAAGCCTTATACGAAAGACGAGCACTACCAAAGTTCTCAAATGCAAAAATCGGAGAAGTCCAGGCCGTGAAAAGTAACTCCAAATTCCACGTCGCCATGATAATAAAGGATGGAAATGGAAAACTATTAGGACGACAGGAATTATCGAAAATTTGCAGTAACCTTGGAAGACTCTTGCGAAGAACTAGACTCTCTACCATCAGCGTAGCCAAAACCAAGGAAATTAATGGAATCAGCTGGGAAAACTTTATCGAACCCATACATAAGAACATCAAGGATATACCAATGCAGTTGACAATTTGCCTAGGGCAAATCCAATATGCAACAAAAGACAAACGCGAGGATATAATGGAAGAAGCACATAACTCAGCACTAGGAGGACATAAAGGAGTAACCAAAACATATAATCGAATACGTCAACGTTACTACTGGGAGAATATGAAGGAAGAAGTACAGCAATTCATTAGCCACTGTTTAAAATGCCATCTAAAAAAGTTAGTACGAGTGAAAACCAAACAACCAATGGTAATCACAGACACACCGGATTGCGCGTTCGACAAGATAGCTATGGACATAGTCGGACCGCTACCCATAACAAGGAAAGGCAACGAGTATATACTTACCATTCAAGATCTACTGACTAAATACTGCTTAGCAATTCCATTAAGAAGAGCTACGTCAGCAAACATCGCAGACGCATTGATAAAGAATTTTATATGCATATTTGGAGCACCGAAAATAATACTAACAGACCAAGGAGCTAATTTTCTGAGTAACCTGATGAAAGGCGTGGCAAAAAGATTCAAAATCAAGCAATGCCGAACAACAGCATACCACCCGCAGTCAAATGGATCATTGGAACGATCGCACCATTCGCTGATAGAGTACCTGAAACAATTCATCGACAGGGACAATGAATGGGATGACTTATTGGAATTAGCTACATTCTCCTATAACACCAGTATTCACGAGGGAACCAAACACACCCCGTACGAGCTAGTATTTGGAAAACTAGCCCGACAACCATCTTTTGAACGGGAACTCGAGGAAGAGCCACGAACCTATGGGGATTATTTAACAGAATTAGCCACCAAATTACATGACATTCAGAGGATCGCAAAAGAAAATCTGATCACAGCAAAGGAAAGGTCAAAAAAATACTACGATAGGAAAATAAAACCACAGGAATTCAATCTAGGAGATAGAGTATTCCTACAAAAAGGCCAGAAACAGGGGAAATTCGGGGATCACTACACTGGCCCACATGAAGTTTGCGAAATCAAGAGAGACGGAAATGTGAAAATTAAAGTAGGACCTGAAACCCAAGTAGTCCATCCAAATCGACTCCGCTTATCACCTCTAGATTTGAGAGAAAGCAGTAGTGAAGAGTAAACAGATTCAAGTACTCTTTAAAAACCCCTTACCATACCATAATACCCACAACGCTTCTTCAACCTCCACTTTCTCAAACTCCTAAACCACGACCCGACAATCCCACCCAAATCCTCAATAACCTCCCAAGGAACAAAAGAGATCTCAAAAATATCAAGAAATGAATATTTCCAAAACCTTGTAAATTGAAGCAGAATTGATCATAAAACAATGAACAAGCCACTTTGCAGAGAAACAACATACATTCGTACACATGAATGGACTACCTGAAGGATCACGCCACTTCCTCAGGCCACACTATCATCCTGAACTAGGACCAACACTACCAAGCCGACTGGACATTCTCTACAGGTCGTGGTGCATCAGCGGCAGAGGCTGGTTCCTGACCTCTGCGCATCTATTCATCTGCGACACGTGCCACTACCAATACTTCACCGAGTCAACTGAGTTCGAATACTTACATGATCACACCTTATTCTACTCAGTTGTCCCGTGCAACCTGGACTGCATAAAGTGCGGCGAGACACCACTGTCAGTTACCTACGCCGATAGTTGCAGGTCCTGTATCTTACAATTCTTGTCATCATGGAACGAACTAGACAGATTCCACATCGTACATGTAGACAGAAACCCCTGTCCATTTGGACCGGAACCCGTTCCGCCAAGTCAGCCTCCAGAAATCGACCTTCATCAAGCTCTAACGAATACACTACCCCCGCAAATCCCTCACGCTCCAATCCTAAGCCCAATACCCGACAACCCCACGTCGAGACATCCTCCCGAGGAAAACCAGCACGGGTCTCCCGGAGAAGGAAACACCCCTACACCGCCCGCTGGGTATACGCCCATATTGAAACAATCACAACATTCTTGAACACCATGTTAGATGGAACCTTCCAACATTGCGACCAAGGCTGGTGGGATCAATATCAGAGAGAAGCAACGGAAGATCTAGAATCCATTAAATTGAAGAAAACGATTACGATAACAAAAATCACTACCGAAACTACTACTATATCACCAGAATAATAAGTACAATTGGTAACCTCGCGAGAACTCAATAAGAATCAAACCACGGACGACACCAGGAGACTAGTCCTATTCGAAGCAATGGAGGTATTACGGAAAAACTACATGGAAACTATCAACCAGACGAGGTAACACTCCCAAGACGCGAGTACGAAAACCTAAATCGCACGAGGTCGTGCGAACGGTCATTGCTATCATGCCCGCAATGCCCGATCTCAAGGGGGGAGGTGTTACGTCATGACTCGCTGCATCGCACTCACCGAATAATCCCATCAACACTGAACGATACGAAGAACATCAAGCAGGGAAACGAAAGCCTTTTCTGCACCACAACAATTATTAAGTCACCCCGATTCTTACCGGCGCACAGCCTACACAAGACTCCACTCCAACCCACGATAAACTACCCGAGGACCAAGATGCCACGGAGAGATCAACTCTTCAACTGACCACCCCGCGAAATTCCACCACCCATGGCGCATGCCCAAGCCTATAAGAGGTATCCGAATATTCTATATGAAAAATGCCGGCACCGAGAAAGTACGTTTTGCTGTTAAAAGCTAAGATCAATATTCAATAATCGTAAAATCCGGAATACAAGCAAAATCCACTACGCGCACGATAACGAAAGAGTCACCGCTGAGTCAGGCCACCCCTCGGTGGGTTAAACGTGGAGGCGCCACCCAGACGACATGAGGACCACCCACAGCACAGCACCCAACCGAACCAAAGAAGTGGCACTCCTGGCCCACTTCCTTTTACTGTCCAAAAATCATAAAACGGGAATACAAGCGGTATCCGCCACGCGTATCGCGACGGGAAGGTCACCCCTGAGTCATACGTACCAGGGATACGAAGGTCCTTCAAGAGCGCCGACGCGTGGAAGTCCTTTCGAGAAAAGACCACCCCCAAAAAGGGGATATAAAAGGAAGGACCGGGAACGAAATAACGCAGTCTTAATCTGGAGAGCAGTCGTGCAGTCTTAATCTGAAGAGCAGTCGGGCAGTCTTCATCGGGTGCGGAGTCTTCATCGGGTGCGGGCAGTCTTCACCCCAGCCTCGCGGCCGTCGTTACGCAGCAGTCAGTCGCGGTCAAAGTCTCAGTCTCAATCGTTCAAGTCTCCATCTCGACCTCACAGTCGAAGTCTCAGTCTCAATCGCAAACCCGAAGACCAAGTCTTCGTGAACAACCAGTCCAGCAGTCACCGTCTCAGTCTCAATCTCAACCTCACGGCTAAAGGTACCGTCACCGAAGTCTACTAGTCAAAATCCAACAAGCCCACTGTACGTATCGTCCAGTCGTGTTTCAACTACCAATATCGGTCAAAGACTCTCCTCAAAAGAAGTCTCAACCCATCGCGAAGTGTTCAATTGCCAAATCTAAAACCCTTACACCACCACCGTATCTTTCGACCTCAAGACTCTGCAACATCTATCGAACTATTAAGTACATCTAAACCACAACCGCTGTAATCAGTGGCCGCCAAGAAAACTATATTCCCATCTTAAACATTACAATCATTTTGACTATTTAATCGTGTGTAAATGTTGTAACTATTTAATCTCGTGTAACCATTGCGCGAACACTAGATACCGTTCGCCTCACGTGTTAATGTCACAACTATTTAATCTTCATGTAATCATTGTGTGAACATTATACCGTCGGGACATTGTAACCCTCATAATTCGAATGATAAAACGATACTTCCGGTAAACGAATTGATAACCACGATTATTAGACGACCATTGGAACGAAAGGAACATACGGCGAATAATCCACAAATAAATGGAGTAAGCAAAGCATTTATGCAAAGGTCTCGCATTATTCGATCTTCCTCGGGGTCCAACTCATATCCAACCGTCATTCTTCCCATATCAAAGACGTGACTTCCGTCCCTGGGTAAAGGACTTAATTGTCTTGACCCGAAAGCGAAGTCAACACCGTGTTGCGTCCTCTCTAAGAGTCGATAAGTTCACGGGGACGTAACAGCGCCCTCGAAAATAGAGGTGTTTTTAGTTTTTCGTCGATAATGATATCGTTCTCATCTCCAATGTATAGTACATGAAAAAATAAACATTGTTGCAATTTGAATTTTTTTTATATCTCATACCGTTAAAACGTTATCGACGAAAAACGAAAAAACATCCCTATTTTCGAGGGTGCGTTTCACCCCTCAAAACCGTTTTTTTGCCGATAAAAAAAAATACGTGTCTCAAAATTTTCGATGCTCTATCACATATATGAGTTTCAACAAAATCGGAGGCGGACACCTGAGGGATGTTCCTTGTCAGACGGCACGGGTTCCCAAGAGGGCTCGCTCATCCTCCAAGGGATGGTGGCGGCGGCTCTTTATTCAGCACGCCGTCGGTGTTTGCCGCCGTCGCACCCGGGTCCGGGCCAACCTCCTCAAGATTTGGGCCGAGGATCCGGACAGCTTGGAGGCCATGGAGTGGGGCTGGGAACCCGCCGACTTATTCGGATTGTGGCGGCTGTTTTATGACAGCCCGGAAGAGGGTTGGTGGATCAGCCGCCCCACCATGTGGTGGCTGCACGCCCTCTTCCCCTCCCCTCTGGGGTTCAAACCGGACCCCATTTGGGTGTTCGGTTAACTTATGTAACGATATACCACCTTTTTCCCACGTATTCGTGTGTTTGTTTATTTTATTTTTCCCTTCCTTTTTTCAGGGCGTAATGCGGGAGAGCCATTGTGGCCTCCATTAATTATAAGAATCGCTTTCCGCACTTCATGTGCGATGTATATATATTTCCTCTCCTCTCTTCTCACCTTTTTTTTTTTTGATGACGGGCCTTTCTTGCGGTCGAGCCGCGGCCCCCTCCTGTCTCCGCGCCTACCCGCTGGCCATCGCGACGGCTAGTGGGTGATATATTTTTTTTTGCGATTCACGTGTACGCGTGCTTGCTTGCGTCCGCGGCCGATACGGTAGGTCTCACCTGCCTCTCGGCTTCGGACCGTGTAAGGCCCTACCCACTTCGGAGTGAGCTTGGCCGATCTGCCCCTCCTCACGGTCTCGTCGTAAAGGAGGACTTGATCACCCGGGCGGTACTCTATTTTACCGGCCGTGTGATCATATTGATGCTTCGATTTTTCCTTACCCTTTTTCAGGTTTTCTTGTGCTTGTTGCCATGACGCCCTCAGGCGCTCGCGTAATTCCGCTGCGTAATCGTCGTATGAATACGTGGCTCGCGGAATTTCTCTCAGTGCGGTTGGTAATTTAGCCTCCGTTCCGAACACTAATTCGTACGGCGTAATACCCGTATCCGTGTGTGGCGTGGTATTGTATGTGAACATAGCGTATGGTATCCATTCGTCCCAGTCCCTTTGATCCTCTCGTACGAAATTTTTCAGGTATTCTGCAAGGGTCCTATGTGATCTTTCCAGGGCTCCATTTGATTGTGGATGGTATGCCGTGGTTTGCAATTTTTTTATTTGTAGGAGATCACACATCTCTTTAAATATTTTGCTTAGAAAATTTGTGCCTTGATCCGAGAGGATTTCAGACGGAGCACCAAATTCACAAATAATTTCCGTTACAAGGGCCTTTACTATTGTATTGGCTTCTTGGTTTTCTAACGGAATTGCTGCGCTATATTTTGTTAGTAAATCCTGGAAAGTCAGAATATATTTGTTGCCTTTTTCGGTCACCGTCAAGGGACCTACTATATCAACAGCACATTTTTCGAACGCTCGGCTTGGCGTGTCTGTGATTACCATCGGTGCCTTCTTAATTTTTCCCGATTTATTTCGCTGACATTTGTCGCACTCTTGTATGTGTGCGGTGACGTCTCGTTTCATTCCCGGCCACACATATCGTTGACGTATTCGCTGCAGCGTCCGTGTGATGCCTTGGTGCCCACCTAGAGGGGCATCGTGATATTCTTGTATTATTTTTGCTCTGTCTGCCTTACTTGGGGTGGATACGCCAATGCTGCAGTTTTCTTCGTCGCTCGCGCTCGTGCTCGCGCATCGCGACTCTTTTACCTCATGGGGAGATTCCCCCTGTGCCGCGCTTCCCCACGCGGCCTCTTCTTCACGTGCTGTCTCGTAGCACGGCGAGTCGTATACTCGGCCTCTCCTCTTTGTGCGGACATTCGTAACGCTGTCTTTCTTTTCGTGCTCTCTCTCTCGGGTGCTCTCGCTCGTGTTGTCATTGTCCGATTCCGTATTGTCGGACTCGGTTTCTTCTCTCTCGCTTTCATAACGGCTGGCGGCCATACTGTATTTCTTTGTTTTCTCTCTCGCGCTGCCGCGCGGAGTCTTCTTTCTTTCTCTATTTAATTCTTTCTTTGTTGTGCTACCATGCTGTTGTGTACTTTTTTCTACCTCTTGCGCCTGAGCTCGTGTCAAGGCATATATACGACTTAACGCGTCTGCGTTTGTGTTTGATTTTCCCGTTTTATATTGGATTTTATAGTTGTACTCTTCCAATTTTATTCGCCATCTCATTAGCCTTGATCCTGGGTCCTTTACGCTGAATAACCATGTCAATGGTTTGTGATCCGTTATTATGGTGAATTTTGTGCCGTAAATATACGGTCGAAATTGATGTACTGCCCATACGATTGCAAGCAGTTCTTTTTCTGTAGTCGAATAATTGGTTTCGGCCTTGTTGAGAGTTCGACTTGCATAACATACGGGTAAATGCTCTCCAATTTTCCCTTGGGACAGGATTGCACCGATTGCCTTATCTGAGGCATCCGTTGTCACGATAAACGGTTTCGTGAAATCAGGATACTGGAGTATGGGTGCTGTGATCAGGGCTTCCCTTAAATGGTCAAATGAGCTTTGGAATAATTCGGACCATTCGAATTTGACACCTTTTTTGATCAAATTCGTCATTGGTTTTGCGATCTTGGAAAAATCTTTTATAAATCTGCGGTAGTACCCGGCAAGTCCCAGGACTGATTGTATTTCTTTTACATTTCTCGGTATTGGAAAATTTTTTACCGCTTTTAGCTTTTCGTGGTCAGGCTTTACCCCGACTTCTGTTATTATATGACCGAGATATTGCGTTTCCTTTCGCATAAATTCGCATTTCTTTGGTTGTATTTTTAAATTAGCTTCTCTTAGCCGCGTCAGCACTTCGCGTAGTCGCTTGTCGTGCTCGGCTAGTGAGGCTCCATGTATGACAATATCGTTCAGATATACGTAGCATTTTCGGCCTTGCAAACCGGCCAATACTGCGTCCATTAATCTTTGGAACGTAGGAGGTGCATTTTTTAAACCAAATGGCATTCGATTATACTCGTAATGCCCCAACGGCGTTGAAAAAGCCGTTTTCGGTTTGTCTTCCTCCGCCTTTGGGATTTGATGAAATCCCGAAGCGAGGTCGAGGGTCGTGAAGTACTTTGCCTTTCCCAACTGGTCCAGTTTCTCTGCGATATTGGGCAGTGGGTAAGAATCACCTTCCGTAGCCTCGTTTAACTTCCGAAAGTCAACGACCACCCTCTTTTGGACTATTCCGTCCGCATCTGGTTTTTTCGGCACTACAAGCAATGGAGCATTCCATGGGCTCGTGCTTGGGCGGATTATATCCTCTTCTAGCATTTGTTGTGCCTGTCGCTGAATTTCTTTTTTGTGGTCCTCCGGCAGTCGATAAGGTCGCACTTTTATCGGCATTGTCCCGTCCTTGAGCGGTATCCGATGCTCGACTGCTTTTGTACAACCCGGTAGTTCTCCTACGAGATGAAATACGTCGGGAAATTCCTCGCAAATTTGTCGCAAAATCGTTTCTTCTTCCGCGTTCAAATGCGAGTTCCCCTTAATCTCGCGTCATAATTTTTCCAACCTTTGCTTTCGTAATTCTGCGATTTTTTCGACGTCCTGATGCGTTTCCTCTTCTTTCTTCTTTTTGACGCATTTTTCTTATCCCAGGCTAATTTTGTCGATTTCCAATTTTTCCAGTTCGACCGTAGGTCTTTTGATAATTTGCTCTTTCTCGAGCACGTTCATTATTGTTACCGGGCAAGTGTTTGCCTCTGCCTTCACGACGGCTTTTCCCATCGTAACACCCTTTTGGATTTGCTGTTCCCTTGTAACTCCTTGGCCTTTTCCCATCGTCCTCGCCTGCACTATACATTCTGTGCGGGCGGGTATTTTTAAGTATTTCGTACCGTGTACAAACGGTATTTTGTGCCCTTTAATTTCTATCATTTTTCCTTTTAGTATGTTTATTCCTTTTTCGACTATACAGTCCATTCCAAGGAGTCCGTCTACTGCTAACCGTACTTCCTTGCCGACCACGTGGAACTTGTGCGTCATCACAGCGGCCGGGGTGTCCAGTTTCAACTCAGCTGTGCAGAGGGTACGGAACGCCTTGCCCCCGAGGCCGTGGAGTTCTATGACCTCGTCCCCGATGGGTGTATCTGGATCCAACTCATTCGCCTTTACAATGCTGCACTGGGCCCCTGTGTCACACCGGAGCGTCAGCATTTTTTCGCGAGCCTGTTTTGACGCTATATGTAGGTCACTGGCGTGTACTCGCGGCAGCTGAGTGCTGACGTGGTAAATTCGTCTTGGTGCCTTGTCGTTGTGTACATATGGCTTTCCAAGTAGAATGTCCATTATTTTTCTTTGCGGTTTTTTTCGCTTGTTCACTTGAACGCTTTTTGTTTCTTTCTCTATGGAAAGAACGCCGACTGCTAATGAACTGACGGTTCTTTTGGGCGTATTTTCTTGGGTTCTTTCATTTGGCCTATATTCATTTTGTTTTCTTGGGAACTTATAGTTTGGCACATAATTGTAATGCTTCTGTGGGTTTCTCGGGCCTTGCCATCCTGGCCTTCTTCTACAGTCGTTATATCTGTGACCCGGTTTTTTGCAATAATTGCAAATTATTTCTGCTTGATGAATCGTTTTCATTGGCACTGGCAAGCTATAACGCGCTTGCGTATGCGCCTGATGCGACGCGGGCCTTTGGAATGGGAACGATTATCGCCCCTCGTGGGCGTGTGACGGTGCGGATTGTCCGCTACTGTGGGAGACGCTCTTCGCGATTGTTTTGGTCCCTTCGACCGATTTTTCCTCTTCGATTGCTCCGCGGATGGCTTCGCCCAATTCGCGGTACCCTCGTGACCTTACTATTAGCTGTAAGTCCTTGCGAAGTCCATGTTCGAAATTATTCAGGGCAAAATGCCTAATTAACTGTTCGATTGCTCTTCGACCAGATTCCGAATTGACCATGGGCGTCCAACCCGTGATTAAATCCATCATTATGGACTCGACGCGGTTTGCCTAAGCTTGTACAGTCTCGTCATGTTTTTGTCTACAGGAATTGAATTCGATTTGTAGCGCGGGGACTGTTCGCTTCGCCTCGTACAGTGATTTTAATAATGTCAGCAAATCGTCGAACGTCTCTACGTCTTTGTACCGCAGGTCTGCCGCGGCCTTGCCTTGCAATTTGAGATGCAATATAGCCTGTAATAAATCCGCGACATTTTCTGCGCGGACTCGAGTCGACGCGTATTTTATTACTCGTATAAAATCTGTAACGTCTTCTGGTTTGGAGGCGTCGAATACGGGAATGCTCATTCGAGCCTCTTTCATTGACATATAGTCGTCGTGTTCGGCCATTATTACTGTCCGTTGATTTAATAACGTAAAATCTTGGCGATTCAATTCGCGATTTCTTTCGACTTCAACTGGATTAAATGTTTCGTCAGCACTGGACGACGCGTCTGACGAATTGTGTTCCGAAGGCTGATTATGTTGTCGCTTCGGATTTAAATATTTCGCGTACGTTACGGGAGTCAAATCTAATTTTTCTGTGCGTGGATTTTCCCTACGACGCTTTTGGCCTAAATCACTTTGACCGTCGTAAATGACGACAGTGTTAAAAAACGAATCTAACGATCGCGATAGTTCGTCTCTCCCGGGCAATCGATACCGGTCTGCTTTTTCTTCGTTCGACATAGACGAATTCTCTGGCTTTGGAGGATTTTGATTTACGAAATGTTCCGTCACTTACAGGTAGATGATCGCAAGATGCATGCTGGTTGATGAACTGCTGATCGTCCTGTTCTTCGTTCCTTTGTTTCGTACACTGCTTCTGGGTACGATTTCTCCGATTGTTGAGTCCTTCTTCCGTTGATCCTCGGGATCCGGGTTTTCTGGGATTGGCTCTGCTTGGCTGTAGCAATTCCTCTGTATTCCTCTTCCGACTCGGTCGGGCTGGCTCACTCGAGCACACGGGTTGACTCGGTCACTCGTTTATGGTGCTTGAGTGGTAGTTGTGCGTGTGCACACACAACGAACGAACTTTTCGGCAGATCCCACCGCTGCCACCAATGTTGTATCCCCGGCTCGAGAACCCGGGATAGGTATTTTTGGGATCGGTGCGAAATTAAGAGTTGGAACTCAAGTTCGTTAAATAGGAATATGAGTTTATTACTGGGCTGGTCTTATAATTGAATTTACAGTGTGTCGGTCGTACCTTAGGACCGAACCGTTCAAAAGCCAACCAAGGACTAACTACTCCCTGGTAACTTCTCTTAATTGTCGACTCTGATTGTCGCAATTTGCCCTAGATCGAACATCATCCGATGCTTCGTCAGGACGTGTCGCAAAGTGTCTTTTTGACGTTTGCATTTTGGCAAAAGTGTGACTCTTTCGCAAGGAGGATGCGAAACGGTCTGGAATGCCGTTTCGCAAATACTTTCTCGACCGTTCGGTCGTTTCGTTGTATTGCGTAAATCAGCGGATACAACAGCAGTGATGTGTCAAGAGGAATAAAATCAGTGCGTCATGTCAGGAATATTAAAATTAACTTATAGTGTCAATAATTTTTAAATTGGTATGTCCAGTAAAGTATTGTAAAATATTTATAATCTTTATATAATAGAGTTATAGATCGAGCTAAGTTTTTGTATGTCAGTTCTAAAATTTATGGCGTTGGCGTGTGCCTTAATTTGGATCAATTCTAGGATTAGTCTTTTTTTTAGCCAATTTTCGTTGTTTAAAATATTTACTTTGTCAAATTGAAAGTCATTTTATTGTTCTATTGCCTGTTGTGCTAAGGCTGTGTGTATTGCAGTAGTGTGTTTTAGGCTATTTTTGTAATCCTTTATTCTGGTCTCTAGGTATCTTTTGGTTTGGCCGATGTATGTGGCATTGCAATCCTTACAATCAATTTTGTAAATTATGTTGGATTTTTGGTTGTTATTTATTTTGTCTTTGGTGGAGCCACTAATCGATAAAATGTTGTGTTTATTGTTTGTGACTAATGTTATATTGTTTTGTTGGAAAAGACGAATTAGTTGATGATGGATGTTTTTTGTGTACGGCAGATTTATTAGTCTGGAAGAGTCAAAATTGTTGTTATTCTTTTCTTGATTGGTGATAGTGGAGAGTCGGTGTTTTATTGTTTTTTCTGTGAAAGAGATCGGATAGCAATTTTTTGTCATCGTATTACTAATAAGTTTGAGATTTTCTTTGTGAAATGAAGGATGAGATAATTTTATTCCTCTGTCAACTAGCATGTAGAATATGGCTTTTTTTTGGGAAAGTGGATAGTGTGAAAAAAAATTCATGAATCTGCCTGACCAAGTTGGTTTCCTATACCAGTATGTGATACTTGAACTTTGTTTATGGATTAGCAGTAAATCGAGAAACGGGATTTTTTTGTCTACTTCATTTTCCGATGTGAACTGTAATTTTGGGTTGTATGAGTTGAAAATCTTTTTGGTGGATTCAATTTTGTCTGTGGGTAGAGCATTAATAATATCATCAACATATCTTTTATATAATGGTAACGAAAGCTTTAACTTTTCTAGACACTTTGCTTCCAGATCAATCATGACGATGATAGACAGTATTGGAGCAAAAGGTGAGCCCATTGGTAACCCTGAGACTTGTTGGAAAATTTTATTTTGAAATGTAAAGATAGTTGAGAACATGATGTATTCTATGCCTTTAATTATTTCGTCTAAAGGAAATGTTTTTGCAAATAGATTTGATCATTTTTGAAGGCTTTGAATAACAAGTTGTAATGGGATGTAGGTATATAGAGAAACAACATCAAATCAGACCAATTTGTAGTTGAGGCGAATTGAGATATTAGCGTGTGAATGTTTTAGGTGGAAACTATCTTTGACATGTGAATTAGTCTTATTGGTTAATTTAGAAAGTTTGGATTGTATGAATTCAGCTAGTTTATGTGTTGGACTATTTATTGATGATACTATTGGACGAAGTGGATAATTATTTTTATGAATTTTTGGCAAACAATAGAGACGAGGTAGGTGGCAATTTTTAGCTTTTGAGTATTTGAATTTTGTTTCATCAATGATTTTTAAGGTCTTCCATCTGGAGAGATGCCTTTTTGTATAATGTTGATCGGATTTTTCTTTGATTATTTGTACGTTGAGGAATCTGCGAGTAAATTATGTGTTTTTGTAATGTAGTCTGATTTGTTCAGAATGACTGTTGAATTTCCTTTGTCAACTCGTGTAACTAAATGTTGAGGGTTGTTTTTTGAGAATACGGACGTGTGTTTTATGATTTGACTAGTTTTTGGAAATGATGTTGGAATATTTATTTTGCTTAGAATTTTGTTGAATCTGGTTCTAATTTCAATTTGTCTGGGTTTGTCGAGTAAAAAATCCAATTTGGACTCAAGTTCAGAGATTGATTTGTGGATGTGAGTTTTTATGTTTGAAATTTTGAAGTCAGGACAACAACACTTTTCACCTAGAGACAAAAATGTGGAAATGTGTAGCGGAATATCAATGTTGGAGAGATTTATAAGCCATTCTTTAGTTTTATTTAATGTGATTGTCGAATTTATATTATTCAGAGGATCAGTGGAAAGATTATTATTTGTGCCCTGTTGTCTATTAGTAAGAGTTGAGTATAAGTTGTTGTGATTTTGTGTTGTTTGATCTTTGTTTTGATTATTTAGCCGATGTATCTTGTTTTGGTTCAGATGTGTTTGTGATGATATTGTTCTTAAAAATTCGTCATGATTAAAAGTGTGACAATGTATGTTCTTGGTTCGTTGCGATTTAAGATTTTGGAGTTTTTTTTGGTGTTTTTCATATGAGAGTTTTGATAATTTGTTTAGTTTTATTTGTTCCAAAGTGAAAAAGTTTTCTTTGAAATTGTTTGGAGTTTTGTTGATTGTTTTTGCGTTCTTTTCTATTTTTTGGTTTCGTATTTTTACTTGAAGGTTGAGGTCATCAATATCTATGTTTAGTAGTGATTTGTGGAGTTTGTGTGTTATTTTGTTAAGTTTTAATTTTCCTTTGTTACCGCAAATTTGAATATTTATGTGTTTGGAAAAAATGTGTATCGGTATCAGACCTTCTTGTCTCCATTTGAGTAAGAAACGAAGTTGCTGTTTTAGGCGATTCTTTGTAGCAGCGTCGCGTTCCCATTTTTTTTTGTGGAAACGCGAAACTGCTACGAAGAATCGCCTAAAACAGCAACTTCGTTTCTTACTCAAATGGAGACAAGAAGGTCTGATACCGATACACATTTTTTCCAGACACTTAAATATTCAAATTTGCGGTAACAAAGGAAAATTAAAACTTAACAAAATAACACACAAATTCCACAAATCACTACTAAACATAGATATTGATGACCTCAACCTTCAAATAAAAATACTAAACAAAAGAATAGAAAAGAACGTAAAAACAGCCAACAAAATTCCAAACAATATCAAAGAAAAATTGTTCACTTTAGAACAAATAAAACGAAACAAATTATCAAAACTCTCATATGAAAAACACCAAAAAAAGTCAAAAATCTTAGATTTAAACAAACTAAGGACATACATTGTCACACTTTTAATCATGACGAATTTTTAAGAACAATAACATCTCAAACACATCTGAACCAAAACAAGAGACATCGGCTAAATTATCAAAACAAAGATCAAACAACACAAAATCACAACAACTTATTCTCAACTCTTACCAATAGACAACAGGGCACAAATAATAATCTTTCTACTGATCCTCTGAATAATATAAATTCGACAATCACATTAAATAAAACGAAAGAATGGCTTATAAATCTCTCTAACATTGATATTCCGCTACACATTTCCACATTCTTGTCTCTAGGTGAAAAGTGTTTATTTCCTTACCTCAAAACTTTAAACATAAAAACTCACATCCACAGATCAATCTCTGAACTTGAGTCCAAATTGGATTTTTTACTCGACAAACGCAGACAAATTGAAATTAGAACCAGATTCAACAGAATTCTAAGCAAAATAAATATTCCAACATCATTTTCAAAAACTAGTCAAATCATAAAACACACGTCCGCATTCTTAAAAAACAACCCTCAACTTTTAGTAACACGAGTTGACAAAGGAAATTCAACAGTCATTCTGAACAAATTAGACTACAGTACAAAAACACAGGATTTCTCGGAGATTCCTCAACGTACAAATTATCAAAGAAAAATCCGATCAACATTATACAAAAAGGCAATAACAATATTCTCTCCAGATGGAAGACCTTAAAAATAATTGATGAAACAAAGTTCAAATACTTAAAAGCTGAAAATTGCAACCTACCTCGTCTCTATTGTTTGCCAAAAATTCATAAAAACAATTATCCACTTCGTCCAATAGTATCATCAATAAATAGTCCAACACATAAACTAGCTGAATTCATACAATCCAAACTTTCTAAATTAACCAATATGACTAATTCACATGTCAAAGATAGTTTCCACCTAAAACATTCACTCGCTAATATCTCAATTCGACTCAACTACAAATTGGTCTCATTTGATGTTGTTTCTTTATATACCAACATCCCATTATAACTTGTTATTCAAAGCCTTCAAAAAAGATCAAATATCTTTTCAAAAACATTTCCTTTAGACGAAATATTAAAGCCATAGAATACATCATGTTCTCAACTATCTTTACATTTCAAAATAAAATTTACCAACAAGTCTCAGGGTTACCAACGGGCTCACCTTTGGCTCCAATACTGTCTAACATCGTCATGAATGATCTGGAAGCAAAGTGTCTAGAAAAGTTAAAGCTTTCGTTACCATTATATAAAAGATATGTTGATGATATTATTATTGCTCTACCCACAGACAAAATTGAATCCACCAAATAGATTTTCAACTCATACAACCCAAAATTACAGTTCACATCAGAAAATGAAGTAGACAAAAAAATCCCGTTTCTCGATTTACTGCTAATCCATAAACAAAGTTCAAGTATCACAAACTGGTATAGGAAACCAACTTGGTCAGGCAGATTCATAAATTTCTTTTCACACCATCCACTTTCCCAAAAAAGCCATAATCTACATGCTAGTTGACAGAGCAATAAAATTATCTCATCCTTCATTTCACAAAGAAAATTTCAAACTTATTAGTTATACGATGACAAAAAATTGCTATCCGATCTCTTTCACAGGCAAAACAATAAAACACCGACTCTCCACCATCAACAATCAAGAAAAGAATAACAACCATTTTGACTCTTCCAAACTAAAAAATCTGCCGTACACAAAAAACATCCATCATCAACTAATTCGTCTTTTCCAACAATACAATATAACATTAGTCACAACCAATAAACACAACATTTTATCGATTAGTGGCTCCACCAAAGACAAAATAAATAACAACCAAAAATCCAACATAGTTTATAAAATTGATTGTAAGGATTGCAATGCCACATACATCAGCCAAACCAAAAGATATCTAGGGACCAGAATAAAGGAACACAAAAATAGCCTAAAACACACTACTGCAATACACACAGCCTTAGCACAACATGCAATAGAACAAAAACATGACTTTAAATTTGACAATGTAAAAATTTTAAACAACGAAAATTGGCTCGAAGAAAAACCGATCCTAGAAATGATCCAAAATAAGGCACACTCCAACGCCATAAATTTTAGGACTGACATACAAAAACTTAGCTCGATCTACTCTCTATTATATAAATCTCGACTCTATTATATAAATATTATAAATATTTTACAATACTTTACTTGACATAACCATTTAAAAATTAATGACACTATAAGTTAATTTTAATATTCCTAACATGACGCACCGAGTTTATTCCTCTTGACTCATCACTGCCGAAAGGATCTTTCTCCCCCGATTCGCAAAATAGAGGCTCTAATCAGCTTCACGAAATCCAGACACCACTCAGCTTCTGTCGAACTCTCTGTAATCACACATCTCAATATGTAACTGAGAAATGTAAATGTCGAGTTTCTGTTTATTTTGGAAGAATAGAAATCTCAAACTCAATAGGTAATCATCACAGTCACTTAATACTTCATGAAAACCAATCACGTACATTAAATTTTCACAAATAGAACACAAACTTTCGTATAACTATGAATGCCTTACAGATGATAAAAATCGCAAGAAAACGCTAAAATTGTTCCATCCATTGAGAATACTCTGACAAGACAGTATTTACTTCCATTAATACTGTCTCTTGAAATATCCTTCCAAACATAAACAAAGGCTAGAAACATCGACAACATCGAGGATAGTCATTTCTCATATGTCATTTCTGTGTAACTCCACAATATAATAAACCACACTTTCACACAATATTCATCTCAAACACCGATAAATAAAAAGAATCATCGCAATACAAGAACTTATTCACATTAAAACAATACAATTATAACTAAAACAAAGTTAACCAGTTATACAAGACGACACAACAATTTTATGACACAGTCATAACGCAAAACATGCATGTATTTATTTATTCCTTCAAAACCGCTTTGTAAAATTTGTGTATCAAAATTTATAGAGAAAAATATAAATTCTGAAGAGGACCCGAACCGAAGGGTCGAAACGTAGAAAGCATCAATTATTTCCATCGCTGACCTTGGAAAACCTTTATTGGCCGGACTTCAGCCGAATCTTCAACCAACAATTTTCATCAACACGGCCGCACACACCTCTGACTCACTATATTTAACAAGGATAAAATCGGTGCTCGGCATTGTTGTCGGAGCCTCATTCCGACATTCCTCGTATTACTGCCTCAAATTCGTCTTCGATTTTATCTTACTTCCGGGCAGATTGGGTCGAGAAATCTGACGGTGCTGCGGGCATGACGGAAGAAGCATTGTTTATTCAACAAAGATAAAATCGGTGCTCGAAACAGTTCTCGGAGCATTAAACGGACATTCCTGATATTACTGCCCCGAATTCGTGTCCGATTTTACCATGCTACCGGTCACATTGGGTCTAGAAGTCTGACGATGCTAACAGAAGGACGGTAGGAGCATTATTTATTTAAGAAAGATAAAATCGGTGCCCGGTATGGTTCTCGGAACCTCAATCGAGCATTCCTGACACAACTGTCCCGAACTAGTCTCCGATTTAATCTTACTTCCGTCAGATTGGGCCAAGAAGTCTGACGATGCTGCGAGAACGACAATAAGACATTGTTTATTTAACAGAGATGAAATCGGTGCTCGGAGAGATAAAGTGGTTCTCGCAGCCTCAATTGGAGATTCCTGATAAAACTGCCCGGAATTAATCTCCGATGTTCTCTTACTTCCGGTCAGACTGGGTCGTGAACTCCGACGATGATGCGAGACTTACGGTAGGAGAATTGTTTATTTAACAAAGATGAAATCGGGGCTCGGAATGGTTCTAGGAAGCTCAATCGGACACTCCTGACAATCCTGCCCCGAACTCGTCTCCGATTTAATCATACTTCCGGTCAGATTGGGCCGAGAAGTCTGATGATGCTGCGAGAACGATGGTAGGAACATTGTTTATTTAATATAGATAAAATCAGTGCTCAGAACGGTTCTCGGATCCTCAATTGGACACTCCTGATGTTACTGCCCCGAATTCGTCTCCGATTTTATATTACTTGCGGTCAGATTCGGTGGAGAAGTCTGACGATGCTGCGAGTACGACGGTAGGAGGATTATTTATTTAACAAAGATAAAGTTGGTGCTCGGAACGGTTCTCGGAGCCCCAGTCGGACATTCCTGATATTACTGCCCGAATACATCTCCGATTTTACCTTACTTCCGGTCAGATTGAGTCGAGAAGTCTGATGATGCTGCGAGAACGACGGCAGGAGCATTGTTTGTTTAATAATAATAAAATCGGTGCTCGGAATGGTTCTCGGAACCTCCATCGGACATTCCTGACATTACTGGCCCGAACTCGTCCCCGATGTAATCTTACTTCCGGTCAGATTGGGCGGAGAAGTCTGACGATTCTGCGAGATCGACGGTAAGAGCATCGTTTATTTAACGGGGATGAAATAGGTGCTCGGAGAAAAGCAAAATGGTTCTCGGAGCCTCAATTGGGGATTCCTGATAATACTGCCCGAATTCGTCTCCGATTTTTTGTTACTTCCGGTCAGATTGCGTCGAGAAGTCTGACGATGCTGCGAGAACGACGGCAGGAGCATTGGTTATTTAACGAAGATGAAGTCGGTGCTCGGATCGGTTGGCGGAGCCTTAATCGGACATTCCTGATGTTACTGCCCTATATTCGTCTCCGATTTTATCTTACTTCCGGTCGAGGGTATGAGTATTGGCTAATTAACAAGGATGAAATCAGTGCTCAGAATTTTTCCAGGAGCCTCCATCGGATATTCCTGACAGTACTATCCTGAACTCTTCTCCGATTTTATCTTGTTTCCGGCTAGATTGGGTCCAGAAATCTGACGCAGCTACGAGAATGATGGTAAGAGGATTGTTTATTTAACAAAGATAACGTCGGTGCTTGGAACGGTTCTTGGAGCCCCAATCAGATATTCCAGATATTACGGCCCCGAATTCATCACCGATTTTATCTTACTATCGGTGAGATTGGGTCGAGAAGTCTGACGATGCTGCGAGAAAGTCGGCAGGAGCATAGTTTATTTAACATCGATAAAAAAGGTGCTGGGAATTGTTCACGGAGCCTCAACCGGCCATTCCAGATATTGCTGCTCCGAATCCATGTCCGATTGTATCTTACTTCCGATCAGATTGGGTCGAGAAATCTGACTATGCTTCGAGAACGAGGGTAGGAGGATTGTTTATTCAACAAAGATACAGTCGCTGCTCGGAACAGTTGTCGGAGCCTCGATCGGACATTCCTGATATTACTGCCCTAAATTCGTCTCCGATTCTATGGTACTTCCGGTCAGATTAGGTCGAGAAGTCTGACGATGCTACGAGAGCGACGGTAGGAGCATTGTTTATTTAACAGAGATAAAATCGGTGCTCGGAATAGTTCCCGGAACCTCAATCGGACATTCCTGATATTAGTTCCCTGAATTCGTCTCCGATTTTATCTTACTTCCGCTCAGATTGGGTCGAGACGTCTGACGAAGGTGCGAGAATGACGGTAGGCGTATCGGCTATTTAACAAAGATAAAATCGGTGCTCGGAATTGTTCTCGGAGCCTCAATCGGACATTCCTGGTATTACTCCCCTGATTCCGTCTACGATTTTATCTTACTTCCGGCCAGATTGGGTCGAGAAGTCTGATGCTGCGAGCATTCGCTATGCAGCCAATGCTGCTTTTGTCGTGCTCGCAGCATCGTCAGATTCTCGACCCAATCTGGCCGGAAGTAAGATTAAATCGTAGACGAAATCAGTTTTTTAAAAATATATCAAAGTGTTAAATTTAACATTTTGTTTTTAAATAAAACAAAAACTAATTTTGTTAAATATAACAAAGATAAAATTGGTGTTCGAAATGGTTCTCGGAGCCTCAATCGAACATTCCTGATGTAACTGCCGCGAATTCGTCTCGCATTTTATCTTACTTCCGGCCAGACTGGGTCGAGAAGTCGGACGATGCTGCGAGAACGTCGGTAGGAGCATAGTTTATTTAACATAGATACAATATGTGCTAGGAATTATGCATGGAGCCTCAATAGGTCGTTCCAGATATTACTGCTCCGAAGTCATCAACGATTTTTGTTCCTTCCGGTCAGATTGGGTCGAGAAATCTGACGGTGCGTCGAGAACGATGGGAGAAGCATTTAACAAAGATAAAATCGCTGCTCGGAATGGTTCTCGGAAGCTCAATCGGACACTCCTGACAGTACTGCCCCGAACGCGCCTCCGATTTGTTCGTTCTTCCGGTCAGATTGGGCCGAGAAGTCTGACGATGCTGCGAGAACGATGGTAGGAACATTGATTATTTAATATAGATAAAATCGGTGCTCGGAACGGTTCTCCGATCGTCGATTGGACACTCCTGATGTTACTGCCCTGAATTCGACGCCGATTTCATCTTACTTCCGGTCAGATTTGGTCGAGAAGGCTGACGATGCTGCGAGAACGACGGTAGGAGGATTTTTTATTCAACAAAGATAAAGTCGGTGCTTGGAACGGTTCTCGGAGCCCTAGTCGGACATTCCTGATATTACTGCCCGATTTCATCTCCGATTTTCCCTTACTTCCGGTCAGATTGAGTCGAGAAGTCTGATGATGCTGCGAGAACGACGGCAGGGGCATTTTTTATTTAACAAAGATAAAGTCGGTACTCGGATCGGTTGTCGGAACCTCAATCGGACACTGCCCTAAATTCGTCTCCGATTTTATCTTATACTTCCGATCAGATGAGTCGTCAAGTCCGCCGATGGTACGAGAACGAGGGTATGAGTATTGGCTAATTAACATGGATAAAATCAGTGCTCAGAATTGTTCTCGGAGTCTCCAACGGACATTCCTGATATTACTGCCCTGAACTCGTCGCCGATTATATCTTGTTTCCGGCTAGATTGGTTCCAGAAGTCTGACGAAGCTACGAATGATGGTAGGAGGATTGGTTATTTAACAAAGATAACGTCGGTGTTCGGAACGGTTCTGGGAGCCCCAATCAGATATTCCAGATATAACTGCCCCGAATTCATCACCGATTTTATCTTACTGTCCGTGGGATTGGGTCGAGAAGTCTGACGATGCTGCGATAAGGGCGGTAGGAGCATAGTTTATTTGACATTGATAAAATGGGTGCTAGGAATTGTTCACGGAGCCTCAACCGGCCATTTCAGATATCACTGCCCCGAATTCATATAGGATTGTATCACACTTCCGGTCAGATTGGGTCGAGAAATCTGACGATGCTTCGAGAACGACGGTACGAGGATTGTTTGTTCAACACAGATGAAGTCGGTTCTCGGAGCTCTGGTGGGACATTCCTAATATTACAGCCCGAATTCATCTCCGATTCTATGGTACTTCCGGTCAGATTGGGTCGAGAAGTTTGACTATGCTGCGAGAACGACGGTAGGAGCAATGTTTGTTTAACAGAGATAAAATCGGTGCTCGGCATAGTTCCCGAGTAGTATAACTAGGCCGGTTCTAACGCAGTTTGTGGGGGGAGGGAGCGAGGGGGTACGGTGAGAGGGCGGCGGGAGAGAGGGGCGATGGTGAGAGCGACGAGGGCCAGAGGCGCAAGGGCTAAAGGGTCGACGGCGAGAGGGGGTGGGTGGGAGGTGGCCGGAGTGGGGCGCGGGGCGGAGAGTGGGGGGATGGACGGCGAGGGCGAGAGGGTGGAGCGAGGGGAAGGGCGAAAGGGGAGGGAGAAAGAGGGTTGGTGCGAGGGGGAGGGGGAGGGTAGGAAGCGATGGGGGCAGGGAGCGAGGGGCGAGCGAGCGATGGGGGCCGTGCGTGCGCGCGCGCGCGTGTGTGTGTGTGTGTGTGCATGTGCGCGGGTGCGTGTGTGCGTGCGTGGTGGCCTTTCAACGCCCCCTAATTTATGATATGCAGCTGGTTCCATTGCGAAAGACAATGTCAAGATGTTTCCGCCCCATCTCAAAGCTCGCCGACACTCGAAACAGGTCCTGACAGGTTTCTTGCAAAAGCGTGCATGCATGGGTGCGTGTGCGACAACCATATATGTGTCGGAAAATTTTTGATAATATGAAAAGGCTAGGCGCCACATGGGTGGTCTTTATTTATGACATGCAGCTGCCCTGCTTCTATCTCGAAGACAATGTCAATTGCATCCGCCCGGTCTCAAAGCTCGCCGACACTCGAAACACATGCTGACAGGTTCCTCGGGAAAACGGCAAACTTTAGGGATCTATCGTAAGGGCCGTTGGCGCCGATGCGCCACTTGAGCTGCAGCTGCACTGTTGAAAACAGAAGTCTCATCGAAGTCTCGAGTTGATTCCGAGATATAACGTCAAGATGTTCGCATGGGCGAGTATGTACGCAGTACGTCCAGCCAAGCACCCCCCGGACTTGACTAAAAATGAGCTCGAACAGGTCCCAAAGGTTTTGCTCCTAAAATATTGGGGTAAATATGTGGGCTTATGGTGGGATCGTTTGCCGGAACATCATCAGAACGACAGTGAAGTGATGTCATATCTTCCATGCATGGGGCATCATAGTACGCCACAGATGAAGGATCGATTTGATGGTCCCCCACCCCAACGTCGTGACTGCGAAAAGTGTTGCGAGGGGGGAAATTCCGTACGTGCGGGGTTCTTCGAACGTGTTTGAGCCTGTTACACATGCCTATGATTGGATAAGTGGGGAGAAGTTTTTAAAATATGAGAGGAGGGGATACGAGGGAGCTTATGATTTCGTGGACCAAGCTCAGACTACACTATTCCACCGCACCATCAACTTCTCCGAAAAGAACTTTGAAAAAGAGTGAGAATGGATCTCTCAAATATCAACAAAGTCAGCCTGATGGTGGAATTCCTCCCAATGAAGAAGCTGTCAGAACTCCACGTCCATTCGTGAAGGCCCGGCAGAAACGAGTTCAACAGCAGCCAGCATTATCACCATCGTAGAGTGCAAGGACTGTTTGCATCACAGTCATCATCATCATCGTAGAGTTTTCGACGCTCGAGTCTGAGTATGGTGGAAAAGAACGCTCGTGAAGGCCCGGTGGAAACAACGAGTTCAGCGGCAGCTGGCATCGTCACCGTCGTAGAGTGCAAAGACTGTTTGCATCACAGTCATCATGGTAGTTTTCAACGCTTAGGGCTATGTAAAAATGTACAAAAAAAACTTTTTCATCGAACATAATGTAAAAAAGAAATTTCGTCAAACTGTATTCGTAGTAAATATAGGAAATAAATGGAGAGAACGATATTTGGTCAAAATGTTTTTATTCATTTTAAAAAAATCTCTCGCTTACACAACGCTTCGTACACAGAGAGCCAGCTTTTCAACGACTTTACATTCGCTTCGGCGCAATTGTATTTTGTATTGAAGGAATGATGGGGACATTTAACGTTTGCGTTTTTCGGCAACATCTGCAGCGAGGGACAGTCCAGAGTGTCCAGATCGATGACTTTTGCTGTGGCATCCGGGAATCTTGATAGCCATGCGCATTTCTCGAATCCCTTTGCATAGATGGCGGGAGCTCCTTGCAAAATTCGTCGAATTGTCTTTCGAGCTGCTTCGTATGGTATGCCGCTGTGATCCCAGCGTATTCCATGGAAATTGCGTTCCAACCACTTGTTGGTCATTTTGTACTTGGCCGGTAGAGAGTCCCGGGCAAATGGTGCGTCGAAGGCAAGCGGCAGCGGTTCAACATCCTTGTCGAGGAGTCTGATGATGAACATCTCCTTTAGGACAAATTCGTTGACGGGTCTCCTGGTGCCCTGTACATCGACGATAAGCTCCATGTTTACTGATTCGGGTGCGAATCATCGGCATGATTTTATACCAATTTTTTAACCCCACCAATGATTGGATTGTACTCGACAATCCAATATCATGCAGTATGCCGAAGTTTGCGGCGGAATATTGTTTTTCAATTCACATTCAAGTCGCACGTCAATAGAGCCGGACTTGAGCGAATCGTATTGCTTTGAACAGTCAATGACAACGAGAGGGGCTTTGTCTAAAAATTCCACCCTGCTCAGCCATGGTTCAGCCTCTTTATTGTAATAGGTCTGCCGAAAGTTTGCATACATCTCGTAAAGTAGAGCATATTAATTTTGTTCAATGTACAAATTCAAATTTGCATATGGATAACATTTCGAGTTGAGGTATAGTTTGACATCACTCATGTTCCAATGATCAAAGTGGCTCGCATTGTGTTGTTTCGTATTTTTCCGTCCCGTCTGCAGCGCGAGTATGACGCGTGGGTTGTCCAGTTGATTTGAAGTTTTCACAGACCACACGTGCTTGGAGGTCGCAGACAGCAACGGATATTCATACAGTTCCCATGTTCGGAAACTCATGGAGATTGGTGCGTCTTTGGCGAGATACTTTAACAGTTGAATTTTTCGTTGATCTGAGACCGTTACATACGGTACGAGCGATTCTATTTCATGCAATACGAGTTTGTTGTCTTCTGCGGCCGTTTGTACAATGGCATTGGCGTCGGTCTTTGATCTCGTGAGAATCAACTCGTGCTTGGCATTTACGACAATTTTACGACAATCTTCGGCAATGCCGAGGAGCATGCTGAGAGGTAGACAGACATCAATGTTTCCCGACACATCTACAATCTGCTTGGTCTCTTCGACATCGAGCCATCCACTGTTCTCGAGCATAGAACTTTTGGCCGGTGAGAGAGATGAGTATCCCTTCAATCCACTCATAATGCCGACATTCTTAATACGATCGATTTCTATGGCATTCAATTCATATCGCACTTCCTCAAACAAATGACACATGGCATTGTTGACAGGACTTGTAGCAGTGGTTGGCGCCCCGTCGCGCTTGGATAATTTCCCACATCTGTGTAGGGAACTCTTGCTTGGGAGGATGGAGAGGTCTTGATGTTGGATGGCAATACGGATTTCATCGCTGTTATTGAAGGTGGAAGATGCATATGGCTGATGCGCGTGTATCTCGCAATGGATGATGGACTCATCAAAGACCACGGCCGCCCTAATGATTACAATTTCTTCTTCCATCTCACGCAACAGATGCACAGAGCACAGACTAAATCATTTTTTACACGCTTTCGCCACGCACTTTGAGACCCTAATTCCTCAAGAGTAGCACGTTTTGAGGTGTTAGCACTTTGGGCGCTGGCCGACGACTGATTGATTTTATCCATGGTCGTTTATTGTTATTGGAAGATCTATTGAAAACAACACCCATCACGACTTTATATGCAGGCGTATGGTGATTACTTCACCGCGGAAATTTACCAAATCACCGTCTTGATCCACTATGCGAAGCTGTATCGCATCAATCGTTCGGCACGTGATTGGCAGATAAATTACGTGGGACGGAACTTCAATGATCTTATAGCCCGGTGGCACGGATGGAAAAAACTCGTGAATTGTGTGCACTTTTTGCCCGTTAATATAGGCACCGGCGGTAATGTTGCACTCAACGCGTAGGGCGTTCACTTTGAGAATGGCCACTGGAAGATCGGATTCGTGTCTTTTATTGGCTTCCAATTTGCGTGCGGTGAAGCCTAGTAGATGTCCAATAGAATTTTTCGGTTCAAAATTTACCTTCACAATCACACTCGATCTCACTGCATAGCGTATTATTGTTGGGTTTAATGCTGATTTTGATGTTTTTACGTGAGAACTCTGCTTGTACAAACGCCTCAATATCCTCTAGTTCATAACTGCCCGAAGGTATCGTCAACACCTCATCTCCCACGTAAAGTTTATCGTGGTCAACGTCAATAATGGGTTGAACGTTAACAATTCCACGAGACCGAGGGTATAATTTTTGTGTGGCGAGAGTTCGATGGGGGGAAAGTAATGCGCCTCGAGTATGGATGGTGAGCCAGATATGGTCAACGTTGAGCTATCATCCATGGTGCTAGTAAATTGACAACTGAATTCTCCACGTCATTTCCCCCCTATATATAGTGTCTTAGTATATGTAGTATAGTAGTACTAGTATATGTAGTACCTTATATATGTATAGTCTTTGTGCTGCAATTGTCGAGAAAGAAACTTGAGGCACAAATGTCCATATTCAATC
Source organism: Ophion costatus (assembly GCA_951751655.1). Lineage (NCBI taxonomy): Eukaryota > Metazoa > Arthropoda > Insecta > Hymenoptera > Ichneumonidae > Ophion > Ophion costatus. The sequence goes on from OX632360.1 coordinate 28,755,193, forward strand.
GTATCATATTCTTGATATCTAGTATAATTATAATTAACGCTACCAACACGAAAATATCTCATGAGTTCGGATGGTGATGGAAGATTGCCGAAACTATTAAAGTACACGACTTTCCATCCGGTCTTTTTATAAGCGACCCAGTGTGTTCCAGGACCGATATTTTCGTCCACATTCACAATCGCTGCTTCACATTTGAGGGGTCCACTCGCCAGCAATGTATCGCGCATGTAAACTCTACGAAAGTGCGGAATTTTTAGGATTTTCGCATATTTGAGTAGGTTGCGGTCGGTGAGGGGTCGGCGTGGTAGCGTAACTTCTAGTTTTTTCCCTTAATATGAAGGCCCAATCCCTGCTTATATGTTTTCATATGTAGACCCCGACCTAATGCAATCGCTTCAATTGTCCGATTATGACGCTTACTTTCATCCAATTCACGTTTAGCTGCTCGAGCAGCATTTACCGCTTTAGCTACACTAGCCGCACCACCTGACAAAGCACTCGCAGCGCTTAGACCCGCAAAAATGGGCACGAGGAACGGCAATTAACCACCATTTTTTTGGGGTACAGGTAGAACCGGAGGTGTGCGGACTTTGCCACCTTGCATCTGTACAGCTGCAAGAGCACTCTTCAGAGCTGATTTAATAATCTTATGCGGATCATTGCTTTGAATCATTGTCTTCTTTGCAGCACCAATTATCTTTTTCAAACAAACGCCACGCCCGCGAGCCTTTATCCCCATACCAAATTTTCTCTTTGTCTTCATAATACTAGCCACACCCCAAGCACTGGCTTTTTCGCCGATACTAGCGTCTCACGCGGTAACACGTTGCCAAGCCTGTTCAGCCAACTCTTTATCCGCCAAATGTCTCACTTCAAGATTATCCGGATTTTTCGAATACGCAATATCGTGTTGTTTGCAAGCCGTATCCAATGGATTAATGCCGGGATCACCACGAGCGAGGCGTTTGGCCAACTTTGCGCCTGGTCCACAATACTGATTCCCCGGCAGATATAGCTCAACGGGGAGTTTGTTGATTAGGCGATTGACCAAACCCTTACCACTCTTGCGATGCACGATCATGTCTAAAGACAATATGCGACTGACGGATAATCCCTATAAGAATGCTATTTATATAATTTCGCCGTTAGTCGTGTGTGAGATGACGTCCAGGAAGCAAACTATTGGAGATGGACTTCCCGTGATAAATTTCGACGAGTTTGTCGCAGACGGTGGGAGGAAAGAAAAACGTCATGGGAATTTATTGCCGGATAGCACACGTGCACTGTTCTGCGGTCCATCCAATTGCGGGAAAACCAATGCCCTGCTCACTCTCATCATCTATCCGAATGGCTTGACATTTGAGAACATTTACTTGTATTCCAAATCGCTGCGGCAGCCAAAGTATAAGTTGCTCGAACGATGACTCGAACCTGTGAGTGGAGTAGCGTATCATCCATTCGAGGCGCATGAACAAGTGATAGCGCCAAGTGATGCGCGATCCAACTCTATATTCATCTTTGATGATATAGCATGCGAAAAGCAGGATAATGTTAGAGCCTACTTTTCCATGGGAAGACACGAGATTGTCGACAGTTTTTATCTTTGTTAGACGTACTCTCGTATCCCCAAACATCTCGTGAGGGATAATGCAAATTTCGTGATGCTTTTCAAGCAGGATGATATGAATCACAAACACGTGTATAACGATCATGTTAATACGGATATGACTTATACATGCGTCAAAAACATGTGCATGAAATGCTGGAATTCCAACAAGTATGCATTTATCACGATTGACAGGGATAGCGGTATTAATGACGGTCGATATAGACAAGGTTTTGATTATTTTCTAAGCATTGATAAATGACTCATCACGGGTGGTTGAAGAGACAGTATTGTGCACGCCTTGGCGGTAACAACATGAAGAGCGAACAACTGTTGCGGGAAAAAGATGTATTGCGCCAACTTGCCAAGGCGAGCGATGCAATCAGACGAAAGCATCGAATGATGAAAATTGGCAAAGAGAGTGATGAGCAGAGAATGCGAAATGTCTTTAAGCCTCTCACCGGCAAGTCCTTCGCCGGCTCACCGTTTTTGTACGACACCGATTTCTCCAATGGTCTGACTATTCAGACCATTGGTGAAATTGGTGTCGTACAGAAACGGTGAGCTGGCGAAGGAGGAAATCGAGGATGAAAAAGCCGACGATAAAGAAGGAGATACGATAAATAGTGTGAAACATGAATTGAAGAACGAGACACACGATTCCTTCAAGAGTGGAACACAAGATTCTTTCAAATCGATATATGAGGATGATGGTGATGACTCGCAAAATGTCGATGAGCTGATCAGCGAATATCTGCTGCTGTTACGAACACATAGAAAAGCAAGCCTGGATGTATCATATGGTGTGCGGTATCTTTCAAACAACCGATTAATGATTGGTGATTCTCCGATAAATTTCGACTCTCAACATATTTGTGTGGGAGATGTGAATTATGCGAAAACTGTTGGATTAACTGAGCTGCTGTTTAAAAAAGTTCCCAATATCGAAGCTCTCACACCAGACGATTTGAAAAACTATGAAAAACTTGTCATTGCGACGAATGCGCACAACAAATTTTACAAGCCTAGTGAGGCCATCCGACGTAACACCAGCCAGAAATTCAACACATATCGCAAATATAGTCAATCATCATGTGGGACAAGGTATGCCAAAGTATAAGCTAGCTAGAAAAATCACCCAATTGGACTATATTTATTGGCACAATCCAAACGAGCTAGTAGATCGTCTTCGCTTACTTCTCGCATCACAAGCAGCCGGAAATTCAGCCCATGCGAATGAAATTATATCGATTATCGAGGAATTGCGTGAAGCTGAAATCATTTATTAACTCGACATCGGGGAATTTACGCATTATCAACATGAGTGTCGATGTGTTTGGACGCCAATTGCGTAAGAGTGTACTCCTCAGTAAGTATTGTCCTCCAGGCCGACCTGGGCTTGGGTTTAACCCGATGGTCATTATGACGTGGGGCAGAAACGATTGTGCAACATTGCTAATCCGAAGGGGGAAGACGACGCCATCACTCTAAGTGCTTTACACAAAAAATCCCGAACTACCATTAAGAACATTCGCACAGAAATTAATGAGAGTAGCCAGTTGCTGGTTAATGGACTTGAAGCTACGATAAGAGACATTGCAAAGATTCTCGAGGCCGATGTCAAAACTCTACAAGACTTGGCGATTCGCAATTCAAACGTCATTGCTGAATTGGACGCACAACTTAGTGGACTGGAGAATGAACGAAAAAAGGGGCGCTCTCGTGCTGGAACTACATAAGCCTGCTCGACGAAACTATCCGCGTCGACATGTGGACATCCGTGGCTTGGATGAGACCTGGCAAGCTGATCTGGTCGATATGTCATACGCGCGGCACAACTCCAAACGCAAATTCCTCCTCACCGTCATTCATACCTTCTCAAAATTCGCCTGGGCCGTGCCTATGCTGAGTAAGAGTGGTCCGGATGCAGCCGCCGCAATGAAGTCGATACTCCTTGAGGGACGCATACCGCAGAACTTTCACGTTGATCGGGGAAAAGAATTTTACAAATGTGACTTTAAGGCCCTCATGAAGCAGTACAATATTCACATGTATTCAACATATAGCAAGTTGAAGGCATCCATTTGCGAGCGTTTCAATCGTACATTGAAGAATAAGATGTGGATGCAATTTAATCTTCGTGGTAGCTCTAAGTGGATCGATATTCTTGATAATCTAGTAGCCGAATATAATGATTCTGTATACCGCACCATTGAGATGAAACCGAGAAATGTCATCGCGGAGAATGAGAAGGAAATATTGCGGCAAGTTTTCAATAAGACTCAACCGCCAATAAAAACACCGCGGAAATTCACCATTGGCGATAAAGTGAGAATCAGCAAATTTAAGAGTGTTTTCGAAAAGGACTACACGCCAAATTGGACAACCGAATTATTTACGGTATCTCGTGTGAAGAAAACGCATCCAGTGACGTACCACTTAAAGGATCATAAAGATGAACCGATCGCCGGTGGTTTCTACGAACAAGAGCTTCTCCGTGTCAAGTACCCCGTTATCTATCTCAAAGAATTTTTTTTAAAGAAGCGCGGTCATCGAATGTTTGTAAAATGGCTGGGTTTCGACTGTCACGAGCCGTTCTTTTCATTTTCTTTCGAGAATTTCGCAAGAGCGGCCGTGCCTCGTGCCTTCCCAAGGTGCGGTGACCTCCGCGATCACCAGGAATGTGCAGAGTCGGGGTGGTGTGAGTTTGACTGCGTTCGACCACTCAGGGCTCGATCACGCGGTGCTGACGGAGCGGAGTCTCCTTTTTCGTTTTCTCTTCACTTTTCCATCCCCGCTCTCCAACAATAATTATAACCATTGTTGAAGAGCGAGAAATACTTTTCTCCCAATTGAGTCTCCAGTAGAACTCCGAACCATCGAGTACTGGGAAAAAGGCTCCTACCCGTTAGCCTTCGCATAGCGTGCCGTAAATCTCGCGGATACAGTACAACCCCTTTGTAACCGTCGTTTAGTCGCGTGGGTTGTTAGCTGTCCCGTGAAGTTGCTCGCGTCGCGAATATAAGTCTCGGGCCGATAATTTTAAGATCTTTTAATATTTCCTTAATTATACTAAATGTAGTTTGGTCTCATTTCATTATACCGGTATTCTTATTATTTGGCGATAGTCGCAGTACGTGCGCTGAAGTTAAATTAGCAATAAATTTTCCGATCAATTGTATTACTTCGATAACACTCTGCGAGTGTTACACTATCAACAATACCATCTCGTGCCTGCGCGTCATTGTGTACCACCTCCACGCAGTCACTCGCAGTGATTCAGCGACATCGAAGTGTAAGTCGCTCATATCTATATTGTAACGTTTGTACGGTGTGCGGGAGAGTGTATGTGTAGGCATAAGAGTGTGTGTGTAGGACGTCGCACCGAGGCTCCTTGCGCTATCATATGTCAGACTCGCGTCAGCTATTCGCCTTTTAAACGCGCGTTATATCGCATTCCTTTTAATTTTCTTTAATCTATATTTGTATTTTCTCATTACTTATTGGTATAATATACGTTAATTATCGGTTGGGTGAATCTATGTATTATCGTTATTTTCCTATTTCACCCATTTCAGGACACAAAATAAGCGGGCCCATATGGGACGCAAAGTAGAGAGGGCCCACATAAATAATTTAACTCGTGCTTCTCGCGAGTAGAGTTGTGGGGAAATAAATACCCCGTGCCTTCGGCACGTAACACGACAATGCCCACAATAGTTGGATAAGTAAATCTGATTTGTAGTCGTCAATAAAAGAGGCCAAAAACATTTAGACTTTTATGACTCTCTTTCTACCCGTCAACGCGGTGCGCTACAACAGGCGTTTTCTCTCCCTCCAATCCCTTCTTCCCCCCACTCTCGAAGAGTGTATGCGGGAAATAATGCGTACACATGGATTACAACAGCCGTTTCCTTTACTTACAAAAGTCCATTTTCACAAAATCAAATATTTACAACAAACAAGTTTTACATCGAGTTAATATTTACAAAAACGTACACAATTTTCACAAGTTTTATAAATCAAGTATTTACAAAAATGTACACACTTTTACATCGAGTTTATATGCGTGATAGTTTTTTACAACGGTATGCTGTAATGCTCCCATGGTAGGGTCTCAGAGGTCCCAGGTATGATACCGCTTATCATCATGAGGACTCAGAACGATTTTCGTCTCACGAATGGTGTAGACCTTGTGCAACTTTGATCGAATGCACGTTTGACTCCGGCTCATTTCAATGGCTTCCTTCAAGCATTGGGCATAATCGTCAAACGTTATTGTCCTAAAGTAAGCGTCATAATCGGACAATTGAAGCGATTGCATTAGGTCGGGGTCTACATCTGAAACCATATAAGCAGGGATTGGGCCTTCATATTAAGGCAAAAAACTAGAAGTTACGCTACCACGCCGACCCCTCACCGACCGCAACGTACTCAAATATGCGCAAATCCTAAAAATTCCGCACTTTCGTGGAGTTTACATGCGCGATACATTGCCGGCGAGTGTACCCGTCAAATGTGAAGCAGCGATAGTGAATTTGGACGAAAACGTCGGTCGTGAAACACACTGGGTCGCGTACAAAAAGACCGGATGGAAAGTCGTGTACTTTAATAGTTTCGGCAATCTTCCATCACCATCCGAACTCATGAGATATTTTCGTGTTGGTAGCGTTAATTATAATTATACTAGATGTCAAGAATATGATACGATTGAATGTGGACTCGTGCCTCAAGTTTCTTTCTCGACAATTGCAGCACAAAGACAAATATACACTATATATAGGGGGGAAATGACGTGGAGAATTCAGTTGTCAATTTACCAGCTGGATGATAGCTTTACCAGTATGGATGATAGCTTAACGTTGTTACTTTACCAGTATGGATGATAGCTTAACGTTGACCATATCTGGCTCATCATCCATACTCGAGGCGCAATACTTTCCCCCCATCGAACTCTCGCCACACAAAAATGATACCCTCGGTCTCGTGGAATTGTTAACGTTCAACTCTATTCCCAATATTGACGTTGACCACGATAAACTTTACTTGGGAGATGAGGTGTTGACGATACCTACGGGCAATTATGAACTAGAGGATATTGAGGCGTTTGTACAAGCAGAGTTCTCACGTAAAAACATGAAAATCAGCATTAAACCCAACAATAATACGCTATGCAGTGAGATCGAGTGTGATTGTGAGGTAAATTTTGAACCGAAAAATTCTATTGGACATCTACTAGGCTTCACCGCACGCAAATTGGAAGTCAATAAAAGACACGGATCGGATCTTCCAGTGGCCATTCTCAAAGTGAACGCCCTACGCGTTGAGTGCAACATTACCGCCGGTGCCTATAATAACGGACAAAAAGTGCACACAATTCACGAGTTTTTTCCTTCCGTGCCACCGGGCTATAAGGTCATTGAAGTGCCGTCCCACGTAATTTATCTGCCAATCACGAGCCGAACGATTGATGCGATACAGCTTCCCATAGTGGATCAGGACGGTGATTTGGTAAATTTCTGCGGTGAAGTAATCACCATACGCCTGCATATAACGTCGTGATGGGTCCTGTTTTCAATAGATCTTCCAATAACAATGAACGACCATGGATAAAATCAATCAGTCGTCGGCCAGCGCCCAAAGTGCTAACACCTCAAAACGTGCTACTCTTGAGGAATTAGGGTCTCAAAGTGCGTGGCGAAAGCGTGTAAAAAATGATTTAGTCTGTGCTCTGTGCATCTGTTGCGTGAGATGGAAGAAGAAATTGTAATCATTCAGATGCCCGTGGTCTTTGATGAGTCCATCATCCATTGCGAGATTCACGCGCATCAGCCATATGCATCTTCAACCTTTAATAACATCGATGAAATTCGTATTGCCATCCAACATCAAGACCTCTCCATCCTGCTAAGCAAGAGTTCCCTACACATATGTGAGAAATTATCCAAGCGCGACGTGGCGCCAACCACTGCTACAAGTCTCGTCAACAATGCCATTTGTCATTTGTTTGAGGAAGTGCAATATGAATTGAATGCCTTAGAAATAGATCGTAATAAGAATGTCGGCATTACGAGTGTATTGAAGGGATACTCATCTCTCTCACCGGCCAAAAGTTCTATGCTCGAGAACACTGGATGGCTCGATGTCGGAGAGACCAAGCAGACTGTAGATGTGTAGGGAAACTTTGATGTCTGTCTAGGGCTCAGTATGCTCCTCGGCTTTGCCGAAGATTATCGTAAAATTGTCGTAATTGCCAAGCATGAGTTGATTCTCACGAGATCAAAGACCGATGACAATACCATTGTACAACCGGCCGCAAAAGACTACAAGCTCGTATTGCATAAAATAGAATGGCCCGTACCCGTATGTGACAGTCTCGGATTAGCGAAAAATTCAACTGCTAAAGTTTCTCGCCAACGACGCACCAATCTCCATGAGTTTCCGAACATGGGAACTGTGTGAATATCCGTTGCTGCCTGCGACCTCTAAGCACGTGTGGTCTGTGAAAACCTCGAATCAGCTGGAGAATTCACGATGTGTCATTCTCGCGCTGCAGACGGGACGGAAAAATACGAAACAACACAATGCGAGCCACTTTGATCATTGTACCATGAGTGATGTCACACTATACCTCAACTCGCATTGTTATCCATATGGAAATTTGAATTTGAACATTAAACAAAGTTCATATGCTCTACGAGATGTATGCAAACTTTCAGCAGACCTATTACAACAAAGAGGCTGAACCATGGCTGAGCAGGATGGAATTTTTAGAAAAAGCCCCCCTCGTTGTCATTGACTGTTCAAAGCAAAACGATTCGCTCAAGTCCAGCCCCGTTGACGTGCGTCTTGAATTTGAATTGAAAAACAATATTCCGCCACAAACTTCGGCATACTGCATGATCCTTCATGATCGTATTGTCGAGTACAATCCAATCGGTGGTGGGGTTAAACAAGTGGTATAAAATCATGCCAATGATTCGCACCCGCATCAGTCAACATGGAGCTTATCGTCGATGTAGAGGGCTTCAAGAGACGCGTCAACAAATTTGTCCTAAAGGAGATGTCCATCGTCAGACCCCTCGACAAGGATGCTGAACCGTTGACGCTCGCCTTCGACGCACCATTTGCATGGGACTCTCTACCGGCCAAGTACAAAATGACAAACAAGTTGTTGGAACGCAATTTCCATGGAATAGGATGGGATCACAGCAGCATACCATACGAGGCAGCTAGAAAGACAATTCGACGAATCTTGCAAGGAGCTCCCGCCATCGATGCGAAGGGATTCGAGAAATGCGCATGGCTATCAAGATTCACGGATGCCGCAACAAAGATCATCGACTTGGAGACTCTGGACTGTCCATTGCTGCAGAAGCTGCCGAAAATGACGAAATCCAAATGCCCCATCATTCCGTCAACACGAAATACAACTGCGCCCATGTAAATGTGAAATCGCTGAAAAGCTGGTTGAGTGTATACGAGGCGTGAGCGAGGGATTTTTTTCAATGAATAAAAAACATTTCGATGGAAATATATACCATTTGTATGCTTTATTCTCACACGAAACCACATTGAATTGTCAACACCTTAGCATTACATTTCGGAATGAAACCGAGACGTCGATGTATTGAGACTTTTTTTTCAAGAGTACAAACTCATGAGAGTTACAAGTTTCAAGTACAAGAGAGAGTACAAGTTTCAAGAGAAAAACCAAGTTCAAACACGTTCGAAGAACACCTGCATGGCTGGATGCACTGTGTACATACTCGCACATGTTGACATCTTGACGTTATATCTCGGAATAAAACCGACACCTCGATGAGACTTCTTTTTTCAAGAGTGCAGCTCAAGTGGTCCATCGGCGCCAACAGCCCTTGACGATAGATCCCTAAAGTTTGCAGTTTTCCCGAGGAACCTGTCAGGACCTGTTTCGAGTGTCGGCGAGCTTTGTGAGCCGAGATGGATGCTAACATCTTAACATTATCTTCGAGATAGAAGCAGGGCAGCTGCATGTCATAAATAAAGACGACTCATGTGGCGCCTAGCGTTTTCCTATTACCGAAAATTTTCCGACCCATATATGGTTGTCACACACGCACGCACGCACGCACGCTTTTCCAAGATACCTGTCAGGACCTGTTTCGAGTGTCGGCGAGCGTTGAGACGGGGCGGATGCGACTGACATTGTCTTTCGGAATGGAACCAGCTGCATGTCATAAATTAGGGGGCTTTGAAAGGCCGCCACGCACGCACGCGCACGCATGCACACATACCCACAGACACACAGGCACGCACACCCACACACACGCACGCACGCACGCACCCGCGCGCACACACACACACACACACATACACACACGCACGCACACACACACACACACACACACACACACACACACACACACACACACACACACACACACACACACACACACACACACACACACACACACACACACACACACACCCGCACACACACACGCACACACACACACGCACACACACGCGCGCGCGCACGCACGACCCCCTAGCGCCCTCGCCTCGCTCCCTACCCTCCCCCGCCGCCGCTTCCCCCGCCCTCCTCCTCTCTCACACCCCCTTCCATCAACCCTCTCTCCCTCCTTTTCCCTCCCCCTACTACCTGCCCTCCTCTCGCCAACCCAACTTTTTCCCTCCCCCTCTCTCCCTCGCCCGCTCTCCCACCCCCAAAAAGTGCGTTAGAACCGGCCTAGATATACTACTTTCCCGGAACCTCAATCGGACATTCCTGATATTGGTTCTCTGAATTCGTCTCCGATTTTATCTTACGTCCGCTGACATTGGGTCGAGACGTCTGACGAAGCTGCGAGAACGAGGGCAGGAGTATCGGCTATTTAACAAAGATAAAATCGGTGCTCGGAATTGTTATCGGAGCCTCAATCGGAGATTCCTGATATTACTCCCCTGATTCCGTCTACGATTTTATCTTACTTGCGGCCAGATTCGGTCGAGAAGTCGGACGATGCTGCGAGCACGACAAAAGCAGCATTGGCTATGCAGAGTTTCCCTCGAATGCTCTGTGATCACACATCGCAATATGTAACGGAGAAATGTAAATTTCGAGTTTTGTTTATATTGGAAGAATCAAAATCGCAAACTCAAGAGATGACAAAAATCGCTAAAAAACGATGAAATTTCTCCATCTATTGAGTACTTTCTAACAAAACAGTATTGACCTCCGTCAATACTGTCCTTTGAAATGATCTTCCAAACATGAACAAAAGCTTGAAGTACCAACAGTATCGAGTAGAAAAAAATAAAACTTCTGAAGAGGACCCTAACCGAAGTGTCGAAACGGAACGTAAACATCGTTTATTTCCATCGTTGACCTTGGGAATACTCTATTGGCTGGACCGAAGCCGAATCTTCAAAATAGCGATTTTTTTTTTGCTGCGAGCACGACTAAAGCAGCATTGGCTATGCAGCCAATGCTGCTTTCGTGGTGCTCGCTGCATCGTCAGACTTCTCGACCCAATCTGGTCGGAAATAAGATAAAATCGTAGACGGAATCAGTTTTTTTAATAATTAAAAAGTTTTAAATGTAACCTTTTGTTTTCAAATAAAACAAAAAATAATTTTGTTAAATATGACAAAGATAACATTGGTGTTCGGAATGGTTCTCGCAGCCTCAATCGAACATTCCTGATGTTGCTGCCCCGAATTCATTTCCGATTCTATCTTACTTCCGCTCAGATTGGGTCGAGAAGTCGGACGACGCTTCGAGAACGACGGTAGGAGAATTGTTTATTTGACAAAAATCAAATCGGTGCTCAGAATGAGTCTCGGACCCTCATTCGGATGTTCCAGATAATTCTGCCCCGAATTTCTCGCCGATTTGATCTTACTTCCGGTCAGATTGGGCCGAAAAGTCATTTTGGCAGAGCATAGTTTATTTTACATATATACAATCGGTTCTCGGCGCCGCAATCGGGCATTCCTGATATTACTGCGCCGAATTCATGTTTCGTTTTTATCTTACTTCCTGTCACATTGGATTGAGAAGTCTCACGATGCTGCGAGAATGACGGGAGGAGCATTGTTTGTTTAACAAAGATTAAATCAGTGCTCGGTATTTTTCACGGAGCCTCAATCGGACATTCCTGACAATACTGCCCCGAATTCGTCTCCGACTTTATCGTACTTACGGTCAGAGTACGTCGAGAAGTTTGACGATCCTGCGAGAACGACGGCAGGAAAATTGTTTATTTAACATAGATATCATAGGTTCGCACAATGGTTCTCGGAGCTTCAATTAGACATTCCAGATATTAGTGCCCCGAATTCGTCTCCGTTTTTATATTACTTCCGGTCAGATTGGGTTGAGAAGTCTGACGATGCTGCGAGAACGACGGTAGGAGGATTGTTTATTTAACAAAGATAAAGTCGGTGCTCGGTACGGTTCTCGGAGCCCCAGTCGGACATTCCTGATATTACTGCCCGAATTCATCTCCGACTTTACCTTACTCCCGGTCAGATTGGATCGAGAACTCTGATGATGCTGCGAGAACGACGGCAGGAGCATCGTTTATTTAACTAAAATAAAATCGGTGCTCGAAATGGTTCTCGGAACCTCAATCGGACATACCTGACATTACTGGCCCGAACTCGTCCCCGATGTAATCTTACTTCCGGTCCGATTGGGCCGAGAAGTCTCACGATCTTGCGATCTCGATGGTAAGAGCATTGTTTATTTATCGGATGAAATAGGTGCTCGGAGCGATAAAATGGTTCTCGGAGCCTCAATTGGGTATTCCTGATAATACTGCCCTAATTCGTCTGCGATTTTATGTTACTTCCGGTCAGATTGGGTCGAGAAGTCTGTCGATGCTGTGAGAACGAGGGCAGGAGCATTGTTTATTTATCAACGATAAAGTCGGTGCTCGGAGCGGTTGTCAGAGCCTCAATCGGACATTCCTGATATTACTGCCCTAAATTTGTCTGCGATTTTAGGTTACTTCCGATCAGATGAGTCGTCAAGTCCGCTGATGCTACGAGAACGAGGGTATGAGTATTGGCTAATTAACAAAGATAAAATCCGTGCTTCGATTTGTTTTCGCAGCCTCCAACGGCCGTTCCTGATATTAATGCCCTGAACTCGTCTCCGATTTTATCTTGTTTCCGGCTAGATTGGGCCCAGAAGTCTGACGAAGCTACGAGAATGATGGTAGGAAGATTTTTTATTCAACAAAGATAACGTCGGTGCTTGGAACGGTTCTCGGAGCCCCAATAAGATATTCCAGATATTACTGCACCGGATTCATGACCGATTTTATCTTACTGTCGGTGAGATTGGGTCGAGAAGTCTGACGATGCTGCGAGAAAGTCGGTAGGAGCATAGTTTATTTAACATCGATAAAATAGGTGCTAGGCATTGTTCACGGAGCCTAAACCGGCCATTCCAGAAATACCTGGAATGGCCGGTTCCAGAAGTTCCAGAAATATTTGGAATGGTCGGTTCCAGAAATTCCAGAAATATCTGGAATGGAACTGCCCCGAATTCATCTCCCATTGTATGTTACTTCCGGTCACATTGGGTCGAGGAATCTTACGATGCTTCGAGAACGACGGTAGGAGGATTGTTTGTTCAACAAAGATAAAGTCGGTGCTCAGAACGGTTCTCGGAGCCCCAGATAATACACTCGCTAGAAGAAAATCCTCCGACCCAGAAAGGTGACCCTGTTATAAAAATGCGTGCATATTTTCCACGTGGAATCGCGGGCCGCGGTCAACAAGCCCTTTTTCGAGCGTACGTTCTTGCCACCGACAAGGCCCCTTATTCGTCGCCGTATTTTTCCATCTGCCCAGTTAAAGAACCGCAGCTCAAATTCCTGGAAATAGAGCGACAGTTGTGGCTATTGCATCCTACTTCTTGCTGTCACTCTCATCTCGACCAATAATGAGAGTTGTCACCCATTTTCCACCAATCCAAAAAAAATACACTACCAAAAGTGCACTCTTCCAGAGTTTCCTTCTTCCACCACCTCAACATCCCAATTTTTTCTACATCCTGGAAGGAAAAATCGTCAGGTCAGTGTTCCATCACGGCTCGTAGAAGTCAGTCTCCCAACAACTATCATCGAAACAACTAGTACATCTATTCCCTGACAGCAACCGCGAACTTTTTATTCAAGTTGTTTAACGGACAACACCACTGCGACCCCCTATTTTTTTGCCATTTTTCAAGAATTTTTTTTTGTGGGAAAAAAATAGATATTCGAAAAAAAATTTTTCGATTTGTTCGTTGTTTATTGAAGATACAAAAAAAAAAAATTCAAATTTTTCACGCCCCATGGTGACGAAGGGGAAAGTCCCGCGTCAGGCACTGTTGCCTCTGCAGTGGTTCGCGGCACGCAGCAGAACTCTCTTCAAAGTCGATCTGAAAAAAAATACCGAGTGTTTTCGTTAATAATATGATATTTTGAAGAGAAGTACATAGGGATTTGAAAAAATATTGATTTTTAAAAAATAGGCACGCTTTTGGAATTAAAGGACGATTTTCGAGCAAAATTTCTCGTCGAAAATAGGCTATAACTTTTTTTATTATTGAGATATCGGAAAAATCCTATGTACTTCTTTAGATAATCTAGTTTTATTGATGCAGTCCAAATTTGAAGTCAATCGGATAAAAATTGCACGAGTTCTGCTGCGTGCCGCACTCAAAAAAGTGGTTTTGAGAAAAACGCGTTCAAAGTTTTAGGTTTGTTAATTTATGCGATAAATTGGCAAAACATTTTTTTACCTTCAATCAGCGATGCCGGCACCATATAGCTGGCCTTCAAGAAGCAAATCATTGTCCCTAGCATCTTTTCTCGAACTTGTAGAGGCGCTTCTTGCCTCTTATGCAGCGTCTGTGAGCGAGCGCTCCGCCAGCTCGATCCGCGCTGCGTCGGTTTCAACGCAAAAATTGAAACAATTTGGGCCGATAGTTATCCCCAACGTCTCCAAAACTTTCATGAGGCTTCTCAGGCCATCATTGAATAATAATACCGCGATATCAGCTGCAATATCGACGATTTATTTGCTCCCGGACTGACACTTGTGGGGGATACCCAAACTGATTTGTTGTCGCTTTCATTGTTGTTTTGCGTGAAGCCGCCCAAAGAACGCTGCAGCAAATCGTCTCTGCTCAAATTTTCGAAGACTGGCGTAATTGCCTCCAATACTTCCTCAGGAAGAGGCGGGTTATGGCGATATTCAGAAATATTACCGCTTGCGACCGCTCGCTGCCACGAACACCACGACTCGGCTCCCTCTGGGCAATCGTCATGTTGTGGCTCACTATCTGTGGATATTTTATGTTTGATAGTTGCCCAAATTGCCTTCCTCATTTTTTCAACATCATCGCTGTTCCTCCGAATAGCCAAGCCGCAATATGTGCTCAACTCGTCAATCAATATTCCGGTGAGCTTTCCTCTGCCAGACAATCCTTTTTGTTTTTTCACGATTTCGGGAAGTCGCGTCCCCATACGTTTTTGGACATGTTCGATGCCCTCTTTTTTTTTATCTCGAAACCGTCGTATGGATCGCTATTCGCTATACCTGCCGACCCTGAGGCGCGCAGCTGCGCGGGACCCCGAGCGTCACGGAGCGCTGCACCGCTCCACAAAATATTCAATATCTCCGAAAATAATTATTTTTTCGACCTGGGTCCAACGGCGTCTTAATCTTAAATATATTTTAGATTTTTCTAGATGGTTTTCAAAAAATCGATTTTTCGAAGCCGTCACAGTGGTGTTGTCCGTTAAGTCCGAACTCTGTAAAAGCGCGATCTTTTAAGAATTTTCTTGAGTGTCGACGTAGAACGTATTTCAAATTACATTGCGTAACACATCGTTTAATTTTATATTAGTCTCGCGATGAAAATATGGAATTGAAATTGTATCTCCGTGAACCATCGGCTCCTTGGTCTCTGTAACCAAGGCGTACGCACTTAAGCGGTCCGGCCTATCTGGGCAGGCCTCCGAACTCGATACAGCGTAAACCATCCGTTGCATCTACAGCAGACCAGCCAATGTAAGCTAATTGTACTTTTTTTTATTGAATTAACCAGATTGGTTAATTTTAATAAACGCAGTATTAATAGGATTTTGAGTTGTCCAATTCATCTAATTTATTTAGATCACTACATTGTCCCAACTCTTGCATGCACTATCCCTTCTTACACCCTGTTCCCGAGCTATTGCGCTAGGCGTACGCTAAATGAGGGAACCGCGATAACCATATGACACGTCCTTTCAGGATGTGACATATAATTTTTGGGGGCTCGTCCGGGATTGTAAAAAGGGTATGTGCACATTTTTTTTCCTTGCCAATTACCTTAAGGGGACCCGGCGGTCTAGAGCACGAAAATTTCACCCATTTTCACGATTTTCTTTGCCATTACAAATTTAAAAAACGATGTTTCAACTTTTCGGGCTTATTACTACGTTTATTGAGCATACAATTTTTTTTTTTTATTTTAAAAACAATATTTATTATTATAAAAATACCACTGAAGATGACCCTTTCGAAAAATCGGACCCGGACGGCGTAGGTGATTTCGAGACTTCTACTCATCTGAAACACAAAATTCAAGAAGAATCTTAATCAGATAGAGTGCAGTTATGGTCGGAACTAAAACAAATCGAAAAAAATAAAAATTGACAAAATGGCGCGCTTTTGAAAAAAAAGTTCGTAAAATCGGGTCTTTTTCACTAGTTTTTTAGTATAAACAATAGGAAATTATTCAAATAAAATTATGATTCTAGTTCCAACGATAGCCATACATATTGTGAACAACATATCGAAATTTCAAGTGATTCGGTTGAATAGTTTTGTTGTTTTCACCACCGCCTTGCCGAAAAAAGTCGTTTCGAGATAAATGAGTTTAAAGTTTGAGGTACAGATATTGTCAAAAATTGAGCAAATTTTGAATACTTACAGTTAATCCGCGGTTCCGGAACCATATAGGGTCCCTTCGGAACGTTCGTATTCCTCGATTTGCTCACTCCTTTCATTGTTTCGAGCTGTACGAGCCTCTTTGTAGTTGTCGGTGCTCCTATGATTGGCGCTTGATACTCGCCGCCCGTCTCGGTCTCGCGCGAGTTGCTCCGCTTGTGGCCCGATTGTGATGCCCATGGTCTCCATTATTTTTAGTAACGATGCGAATCCTTCGTTGAATATGCAAGCGGAAATATAGGTGGCCATATCAATGATTTTTTTGCCGGCAAACGGATGTTTCGGCGCAAGGTGCCACGCACAAGCGTTGAAACTTTCGTTATTGTTCTGCGTATTACTGCCAATACACCTTTCCAATAATTCTCTGCTGTCAATTCTTCATAAATAGGTTTCAATATTTCTTGTGCTTAATCGTCCAGAGCAGGTGGATGCTCGTCGGTGTCTAAAGTACCTGCAGCCTCAATTTGACGCCACTTGCACCACGATTCGGAACCTGGAGGACAGTACGAGTGTTGCGGATTTTCATCTGTAGAAATTTCGTGATAATATGCGACCCACATTTCACTTCTCATCCCTTCTGTAGAATCTGAATTACGTCAAATTGCTAGACCGTAATAAGTCGACAGATTTGCAATAATTTTTTCGTCAATTGTTGACGCATCGGTGCTTTAACTCTCGATCTTTTAACTTTCTGCTGTCTTTTTTTCCTCTTCTTTTTCTGTCAATTTCTTTGTTGCTTTTTTTATTTGTGCATGTTTTTTTTCGCATCAAGAGCACGTTTGTACAAACGTTTTTTAACATGCAAAACACATTCTTTTTTGCAAACTACAAAATCATCTCCGTAAGGCTTTGTGTCTAATAAGGCTTTGAACGTTTTCGTGTCGCCGTCTCCGATATAGTTTGCGTATTTCACGTTGTATAACTCTTCCGATCTCTCGAACATTTCCACGATGCCGTCTACCTCCATTTTGCCAGCACTTCCGGTATGATTTGCGTCACAGTGATCTTCATGCTCTCGATACCACGCTTCATATTCAATCGTATCCTCTTGGCCTTTCCAATTTGAGCAGCCTTGACATATCCTGCATTTGATGACAACGTGTAAAATTTTGTTACTGTATTTCCCTATTAACGAGACAATACCGAGGAGCGATGAGAATTCACGTTTCGCCCACGATCCATCACCAGACACAGAAAGTTCATCCGCGGGATGCCCTGCTTTTACATTCAACTCGACTTCTTCTTTCAATGCTTTTTTGAAAACGATTTTCGCGACGGCTTGAACTGCAATTTTTATATTGTCCACGATGCTGTAATATGTACTATTACAAATTCCTTGTCCAAGATCCATGAGACCGCAGAAATTTTTCATACCTTCAAATCCTACTCCAAGCATTCTCAGGGCGAGAACAAGTAGACGGTCGATTTCAAACGCCTTATCGATTAACGGCGAAGACAAAATAAAAGTTTCTTTACACCCACACTTCACAAAGAGCTTGAATCCTAGAGCACGTTGTCCGTTTTCGCTAAAAGTGACTGCACCGTTACGATCTTTACACTTCAACAACTGCTGCAACGTGAAAAATATCACGGTGAATTCGATGATGCAATAATTGAAAGAAGGATTAACGTTTACTTCCAATTCCTCATTGTCTTTTAATTTTTTCGCAGACGTGCTCGTAAAATCAGTCTTATTTTCGATAGTGAATCGATTGCCCTTGAAAGATCTTTTACGCTCGATAAAAGATGGTCGTCTAGAAGAATCGCCGCCTTGCTTTCTATCCATATTTTCTGATATTTTATTTAAAACTGCTCAATGTTGCTTCGTCAAGACGAAATGTTGTACTGATCAAGTCAGGGGAAAGCCAAATGACCGTTACCCTTACTAATGTTCAACAATAGGTATACATATTTCGGGGAGGGGAAGGGTATATATAGGTATATATTTTCGGAGAAGGGTCGGGACAACTGCCGCGCTCCGAGCGCTAGAACCACTAGGAGCGCGTGGACCGCTCTCTACCTGGTTAATGGGCTGTAGAAGCTATAATATTGGGAATTTCTGCATGAAAATTTCACAGTATATTCTTAAGATACTATACTTTCGAAATATCGAAGAAAAAAAATCGATTTTTTGAAATCTCTTGATTACCGGGTCCCCTTAATGGACAAGAAATCCACATGCGAGTCGTTAGATTTAAATATCACTGAAGATTTAGATTCAGAATCAAACGAACCAGGCTAATCCCGTAGTACAGCGTACGCTTCAAGAGGATCATACGCAAGCTTGTTAGCTGGTCTCAATCTTCCCACAAGATCCGTTAAAAAATTAGCATTACCACCAAAAGGAAGTTCAGACAATTCAAGCAATATGGCTCTCGGAACAAATCAATTAATTTCTTTAAATCAAGCCGTTAGCGTTGTCCCAGAATTTGACGGAAAAAATAGTCCCATCTCAGAATTTACGACCGGTTGTGAAGATGCTACAGATATGCTTCCAGCCGAATCAGAGAAGTATTGAGTAAAATTATTGAGGAACAAATTAAAAGATCTAGCCAGAGAAAGTATATATGGAATCAAATTCGAGACAGTAAAAGAACTCGTAGATTTTCTAAAAAAAAATATACGCGCCAATCAAATCTGAGATCCAGTTGTTGGGAGAACTTAGCAACATCTACCAGGCAAGCGGCGACAACGTTATGGAATTGGCCACGAAAATTAGGTAAAAGCCAAGAGAAATATTAGGAGCAAAAAAATTAGCCAACAATGGGGAACAGGACCAATTGTATAGAAGACAAATGGACGAATATTTTTTAACCAGTTTCTAACGTGGATTAAAAGAGGAGATCGAACACTGACTCCCACCGTGCGTAGACATGCCCACCGCCATCAATCACGCGGTTAGAATCGATCGCGATCTCAAAGCTCGAAGGGAATTAGAGTCGCGCCCCACCAAGCCTGAAAGAGTTGTGCCAACTAGGCCTGTGTGGATATGCAATATTTCGCCATGCAATATTTATCGCCAACGAATGTCAGGAAACCGCTAACAGTCAGAGGCCTGTCACGTGCCAAATTTGAAAAAAAAATAGGTCATGCCGCGGACAAATGTTATCACAATCCAAAATCCTACACAATTACTTGCCAATTATGTAGAAAACCAGGGCAGCGAGTGTTCCTCGTGTAGAGCCACCGAATTTTTCGAGTGATCGTCCTCGCCCCTCATCTGCGCCTCAGTGCCAATACTGCCATAACCACGGGCACACTGCGGACAAATGCTTCAAAATTCCAAATAACACCCCGAAAAATAATACACCGACTTGCCTATATTGCAAAAAATTCGGCCATACATTAGAATATTGTCGCATACTTGAATATAATAAGTCCCAAAATCAGTCGGGAAACGGGAAGAATACCTCTCGGACGGCCGCGCCGAGCGGTACCCCGATCCCCACGCGTCCGGCAAACATGGCCATGGAAGAGGCTCAAGCCAACGATATTCGACCTACACAATAAACGGAGAAAACTTCAATGAGCTACCCTCGGTGTGTATCGGAGTACTACCGGAAAAGATTCGCACGGCAATGCTATTAGACACTGGAGCCATTCCCAATCTTATAAAGAAAGAATACATAAGAAATATGGTCGGTATCGATGAACCAGACATTATAAAATTAAAAGGTATATCAGAGATACCAGTGTTTGCGTTAGGGAGCGTAATAATTCAAGTATTCGGGTTCAATGCCCTATTTCACATAATTCCAGATTCGATACCGCTCCCGTACCTTGGATTATTAGGGTCGAATTTCTTTTTTGAAACTAAGGCAAAAATTAATTATGAACCAGAACGTTTTTAAAATTAGGCGAACCCGACGAGGTGATAAAAATCCCCGCCCATTCAGAATCTTCCTTTCACGTAAAAGTGGAGGATAGCACGATAACGGCCCTGGTTATCTCTCGCCTTGAAAAATCCACAAAGGTGAATATGCCGGCGATTGCCTAGTAACAAACATCCGCGGGAAGGCTCATTTAAATGTTTACAATACAACGAATGATGCCATACAACTGATCGTGCCAGTTGTAAAACTGCAAGAATTCGACGCGATCGAAGACTAAGCAGAAAATAAACCAAATCAAGATTACATGACAATTTTTAATTCCAGTTCGATCCTTCATAACTTCTATTTCAAGCGACGATTGCAAGACAATCGCGTATATTCAGGACCCAATAGAGGCCAGTTTTAAAAAATCGACGAAAAATTTCGAATCAATGAGAGCGATGACCATGGAAAATTTTTAAAAATTATGGTAGCGAGGAGAGAACTGGAACTAAGATCAATAAATCCAATAAAAATAATAATAAAATTTCGGGCCAAGAATCAAGATCGAATAAAATTGAAAAATCAAGAGTAAAAATAAAAGAAAAGTCAATGGGAAACAAAGTTCTGAGAGAAATTCAAATCGTAAATTGTGTTCCCATGTCTGACCTAAGATCGCGTAATATCAATAATCTCTCGGAGTGCACGGAGACAATAAGAGGGCCCCTGCGACTCGATAATCTAGCCAAAGATGAGCTAGATCATGTAGAAAAAATTATCGAAAAATACCCAGATGTTTCACATAAAATGTGAACCTCTGGCGTCTCCATCTGTGCTGGGGCACAAGAACCCCACGGTCGATGACATCCCGATCATCACAAAGTGTTTCGATATGACGCTCAGTCGGAATGTGTGACTGCGCATGCTTGGGGTAGGTCGGCGAATGATAGGGTCGACACGAAGATTTTTCAATTAGGCTTCTATTTATTCATGGTACAGCTTGATCGTCGGGTTGTTGTTGCAATCCGCAGTTGGGGCGTTCGGAGATTCGCTCCAGAGGACTGATAGCTGGGTGTTGGTTCGCCGAATGCCTGGCAGAAGGGCGAGAGGTCGAGTGATCGCTCCATCTTCGGCTGAGAGGCCCTTAGTTGGTGATGGCGGGATAGGAGTTTCCCACCCGCTGCCCGAAGAGGTTTGAGTTGCTTGGTCGGCCAGCGATGGTCTGGCCACGTCGGATGTTTCCATTCCTCGATGTACTCGTGGGCACCGGTGAGTCTACAGCCCCGCAGTTCTTTTTGGAGAGCTCGGTAGTGAGGAGAGAGGTGGCGGTCCAGTGGCTGTCCAGCGAGGAGAAGTGTAGCGCCGTACCCGAACGTCCCAAGTGGTGAGGGAGTCTCGTGGCGGTCGGGTGAGAAACCCACGATGAATGGAACTTGGCTCGTCCAGTGGCAGGAGCTTCCAAGCTATTGCGATTGCTGGTGGCGCCGCCTGTTGGTTTCGTTTGGATACCACCTGACGCATTGGCATGCAGTCAGGGATGGAATGTGAGGAAAGCCGCGAGATTGTCTCGCCGAGTGCTTTCAGCGTAGTAATAATACCCGAGTTGTAGGCTCGTGCTCTAGCAAGCTTGTCGATGGTTTTCAGGTCTCGCGGCGCTCCTTTTATTCCTGATCGTGTCGGGCTGCAGTTGCGTGAGACTCGGGCGCGCTCTCCCTTTGCGCGGTCGCGGCGGAACTAGCGGCCGTACGTGAGCCGCGCGCGGGAGGTGTCGATCAGGCAGCCTAGTCTCAGGCGCCCGGGAGTGGGGGGATTAAGCGGCCTTCTTGGTCGAGTCTCGATCACAAAGCAATGCAGATTTCCTCAGGCTCTTAAGGGCGCAGTCCAGCGTTAGGTAGACGAGCTGCTGGACTCGAGGATTATCAACCATTCGCAATCCCCGAACAACAGTCCTGTTTGGATAGTACCAAGGAAACCCGACTGCAATGGCAATAAGCGTTGGAGAATCGTAGTTGATTTTCGCGCCCTTAAGGAAAAGACAATCGGCGATTCTTATTCGTTGCCTAACATCACAGACATTCTGGATCAATTAGGCAACGCGAATTATTTCGCCGTGTTCGATCTAGCGTCCGGGTTCCATCCGATAGAAATGAATTTCGATGATAAGCCGAAAACTGCTTTCTGTACTCCGCATGGGCCCTATGATTTTTCGAGAATGCCTTTTGGGGTTAAAAATGCCCCGGCGACTTTCCAGCGCTTGATAGACGTCGTGTTGAGTGGACTCCAAGGAGTGTCCCTCTTCGTTTATCTCGACGACATCGTCATTTTACGCCAAGGTTTTAGAGGAGCACGGTAAAAAAATTGAGGAACCGATGGAAAGGTTGCGTAAAGCCAACCTACAATTGCAACCGGACAAATGCGAATTTCTCAGGCCAGAAGTTCACTACCTGAGGCATATAATCGGGAAGGACGGGTTAAGACCTGATCGCAATAAATTGTCAGCGGTAAGGGAATTCCCAGTTCCCAAAACTGTTAAAAACATTCGGCAATGTTTAGGCCTAACAGGTTACTACCGTAGGTTCATTAAAGACTTTTCGAAGATTGCAAAACCATTGACGCGACTTTTAGAAGATAAGGGCGATTTCGAATGGACCGAAGAAACACAAAGGACTTTCGAAATACTCAAAGATAAGCTCTGTGAAGCTCCCATCTTGCAATATCCAAACTTTGAAAAACCATTTGTAATAACAACAGATGCATCCGGGCTACGCATTAGGCGGAGGCTTATCACAAGGCGAAATCGGGAAAGACAAGCCGATCGCTTATACATCGTGCGTACTACGCGGGGCAGCTTTTCGGTACGACACATATGAAAAAGAGGCAATGGCAATGATTCACGGCGTCAAAGATTTCAGGCCTTATATTTACGGTAGGAAATTCATGCTTGTGAACGATCATAAACCCCTGGTCTGGTTTAAAGATGTTGAGTCCCAAATCGCAAATGATGATAAAATTCTGATAATTTGGTATGTTTTTGTATGAAGTATTTCAGCGGTCGTGTAAAAATTTCACGACAATTAGGAAACTCGTTATTAAACAATTAACATTCACAAATTAAATGTTGTTTTATGGAAACTGATGTAACTTTGCAAAAAGTTTTTTTTTGACCTCTCAATTTTATAATATCTACAATATACTGAAAGCAACGGAAACAAAACGAAGTTTATTGATTTTTGAGACATTTTTTTTATTTCTTTTAAAAATTGTTCTTAACAAAATGTTAATTTTTTAATAACGAGCTTCCTAATCGTCGTGAAATTTTAACACGACCTCTTAAATACTTCATACAAAAACATACCAAATTTTCAGAATTCTCTCATCATTTTTTATTTCAACCCTTAAGGAGGTTGAAGTAATGATGATAGAATTCCGAAAATTTGGTATGTTGTGACATGAAGTATTCAGGAGGTCGTGTAAAAATTTCATAACGATTAAGAAGCTATTTATTGAACAATTAACATTAACATTTTTCATAGGGACTCAACATCCGTAAAACAGCCAAAAACGCGAACGCACGCGTTCTAAAATGGCGACTAAAATTTTCGGAATACGAATACGACGTTGTGTACAAGCCAGGGAAATGAAATTCAAACGCCGATGCCTTATCGCGTAACCCAATAGAAAATTTCGAGGATGTCAAAGCCATCCCTCATTGCGAACAAAATACCGACGAAAATCTAGATGAAATCGCACAAGATGTACTCCGCGAATTAGGAGAGAATAGTGTTAGCGAAAACGAAGGACCCACTAGCTTTACAACCCAGGCAGAAATTCACGAAATTCCAAAAAATAAAAGACATACATGTCGTCACCCGCTTGCAAGCGAAAAATGATGTATCTCAGGTGTTAAAGAAAACATAACAAGAGGTCAAGGGAAAACCCGTTAACGACGTATCGGGAAAGGTTGACGTACCTGCCTCTAAGGGGATAGACGTGTGCTCCAGGTCCCGGCGCCATGCGCTCCGAAATCGTAGCCATAAACTTTGAGGAGAGTAGCAGCGAGGAAACGGAAGCCGTGGTAGCAAGGCCCGCGCCTGTTAGGCGGCCTAGGAAGGGCACTGACCCCAAAACAGCTGAGAAACCTGACTTGCGCAAAGCACTCCAAATTCCCAAGTCCAAAAGCTCCACTGACCTAGATTCCGATTCCACCAATGCCGGTGACCCAATATCCTCTGAAGACGAGGAATTTCCACTCCGGGAAGATAAAACCTCGGAATTTCAAATCGCGAATTGCACAACAACCAAGGAATTATTTCACTATTGAAACGATAATTTGGTATATTTTGTTGACTCAATTGGAAAACCTTGCGACTCTGGATCGCAAAAATTACTCGAAGCAAATAAACTTCCCCTCTGGAAGAATTTAAGGGAGACTTTGTCCTTGGAGTGCCATATTTCAGGTGTTTACATTTTATTTTTTTTAAAGGAAACGAGTAAAGCTTTTTGAGTGCGGTTTTTTTCTTGCTTTTATTCATAATATGTACAACGTTAAAAAAAATTTTTTTTGAAAAAGAAACCAAAATGGCGGCCGTTGCAGCTCCGCGAAAACAGGTCCTCAAATCGCGGGAGGTAAACGGCTGACATCACTGCCCCCTCTTCGTTGATCTGAAACAGAAATTCAAAGCATATTATCAATCTGTGACCCTTTGGTCTTGGAATGACGGATGGGTTTTTCGTTTAGTACAAATTTCGGAAAATGGCGGCAATTTAAAAAAAAATCGAATTTTCGCGTTTTTTTCGCATAAAAAGATAAACAATAAATGCAAAAACGTATCTATCGAAAAAACGATCCATCATTCCGTGAATACCTATTTTCTGAGTATGCTCTCCAAATTTCAGGTCGATATGTCGATATATACAGCGGTCAGGAGAATGTCAGCCTTTTTTAAAAACGTGTTTTCGAGAAAAACGCGTTCAAAGTTTTGTAATGTGTTTACACAAATGTGTTTATAATTACCGCTAATCGGCAATGCTTGGTCCATACAGGCATCCATCCTCTTTTTCGAGCTGCTCATGTTGAACCGATAATATCTCCCGCTGCTCAATCCGGGCCTTTTTTGCTGCCTCGATCACCTGCCTCGCCGCGCGCTCGATCTTTGCTTTGTCCCGTGAATGGACCCAGCTCTCGGCGAATGTGCCAATCCGGACACTCATGAGATCTATGGCAATTAACAATGATTCCTCACCTTCGTTGAAGATAATCACTGCTAATTCCGTGGCAATATTGACTACATCTGCGCCGGAATGAAGATGTTTGGGCGCACGCATCCAAATCATATTATTAAGTGACTCATTATTGTTTTGACTATGAGCACCCAAACATCTTTCGAGCAAATCGTCCGACGAGAAGTCTTTGTAAATTGGCTCGATGGCCTTCAGAATAGTGTCACTAAGAGGAGCCTTGTGCTTATATAAAGACAAAGTATCCGACGCTTCAGCTTTACGCCACGTACACCAGCTGTTTTCTCCTGGTGGACACCTCTCATGCTGGGGTTTTTTATCCGTGGAGCTCTTGTGGTAATACATGGCCCATATCGCGTTTCATGGCTTGCACAGAATGTGAATTTCGGCGGATAGCAAGGCCATAGTATTTAGTGAGTTCTCCGATCGCTTTATCTGTGAGTTTGCCTGCCCCTTTTCCTCCGAGTCCCTTGGTTCCTTTTTCATATTTCTCAATCTTGTTCCCATTCCTGTTTCGACGTGACCAATACATTCTATTTTTTTGACAGCAACATCATCATAGGGATTGGCTTCAAGCAATCCCTTAAACGTTTTACTGTCACCATCCCCGACGTAAGTGACGTATTTGACTCCGTGCAGTTCTACCGAGCGGAGACACATTTCGGTGATTCCGTCGGTTTCCATCTTTCCTGCGGAACTGACGTGGTTTGCGGTGCAAGTTTCCACGTGTGTTTCCTTCCATTCATCGTAACCAGCAGGATCTTCATCTTTTTTTTTCTCCCAAAAGCTGCAAGATTGGCAAAACTTCGATTTGACCATGGCGTCGACAACTTTTTTGGTGTGGTATCCAATGAGACTAGTCACGCCAATGAGAGATGAAAACCCTCTCTTTTTCCACGTGCCATCGCCTGAAACGATGAAGTGATCTTCCTGTAGTCCTCGAGAAACGGTTTCTTTCTTCTCCTCTGCTACAGCTTTCTTCAGAACCATGTCGTAAACCGATTTCGTCGCGATTCGTATATTTTCTACACAAGCGTGATATATTGTGGTCGTCATCCCGCTGCAAATGTCCATCATGCCACAAAACCTGCTCAAACCGTTTATTTCGAGGCCTAATAAACGGAAAACAAACACGATTCGGCGATTTGTTTCATAAGCTTTACCGATAAGTGGACATGAAGTAACACTTTTTTCCCCGCACTCGCATTTTAAATTCAGTTTGAAACCGATGCCTCGTCGATCACGCATGGAAAAAGCGATTCGTCCGTTGCACTCTTTGCACAAAACGTTATCGGATAAAAAGTTAAAAACTAATACGAAGTTCATAAAGCAGTACACTGAATCAACACTTAGTTCATAACTTCCCAATTTGCCACTTTGTAAAATTTTCTGCGCTGACGTGCTTGTGAACGACTTGCTCTTTTCAAATTCCCAGCGATTAGGGGGTTGCGGATGCGATCTTTTGCGCCCGTACTGTTTCGGATGATCTTTTGTACCCTTTCGAGGCATATTGCGCACAAATTTTTGATAAATTACTTGAAAATAACGAAAAACAAAAAACACAGACGCTACGATGTTTTCGCTTTCAATGCCGAAGCCAGACTGCAATAACCGTTGCAAATTCGATAAAGGAGAAAGTAGGGACCCTATTCAAAGGTTTCGATGCATAAAAGGCTCTGTATACCTGCGTCAGACGCGCTGAGACCTGCAGGAACCCAGCTAGCCGGGCGCCCCGCTGAGACGGTCAGAGCGCGCTGACGGTGTCAACTTCAAACGCGTTTAAAATATCGTAATCGTTCGAAATCCGGGAAACGCTTCGACAGATTTATTTTTACTTACATGTAGATAAAGAATCCGTAATTTAAAAAAATTGATTTTTTGAAAATTTCAAGGACAAAGTTTCCTTTAACAGAAGGTCGTGCCAACAGTAAAAAGGTTGGGAAAAAATATCACATTGCCCTGGTCATCAAAGGCAAATATTTTGGTTAATTTTCCTTCGTATCGGAAAACATCAAAGAAAGTGTAAGGAAATTAAAAGATCTTTGCGAAAATCTCAACCTCCAATCAGTGAGTATTTGCCACAGTAACGGAGTGGAGCACCTAATATGGGCTGTCGTCTTGAACATAATAAAAGAAACATTCAAGTCCAGTGAAACAAGAGTAATCATCCGCTTAGGGACATTACGCTACGTGCCAACTGAAGAACGAGATTCCATTTACTACGACATGCACAAATCCCCAATAGGAGGAACATAAGCGTCTCCAGGACGTATTACAGGATTCAAAGAGAGTATTTTTGGAAAGATTTGAAATCGGACATTCAGATAAGAATTCAACAATGCCTAGAGTGCCAATTAATAAAACTGGTTAGAGTCAAAACAAAACAGCCAATGATTATAACGGATACATCAGGCATAGTGTTCGAAAAAATAGCGACGGACATCGTAGGTCCAATGCAACGCACTTCAAATAACAACGAGCATATACTCACGATACCCTCTCTCACGAGATCACCTCTCGAAGTATTGTGTCGCGATTCCACTCCCAAATGCACTAGCGACAACGGTCGCCGATGCACTCATTAAAAGATTTATATGTCTCTTCGGAGCATCCAAAGCACTCCTTACAGATCAAGGCAGTAATTTTGTAAGTGGGCTCATGAAACGAATCGCTAAACGATTTCGAATCGAGCGATGTCGAACAACGGCATGTCATCCTCAATCTAACGGATCCCTCGAGAGATCTCATCATGTATCGGCTGAATTTTTGAAGCAATATGCAGATAAGGATAATGATTGGGATCAATGGCTAGAATTAGTGACCCTTTCATATAATACCAGCGTTCATGAGAGTACAAAGTCTACTCCATATGAAGTAGTTTTTGGCAAACTAGCGAGGGTTCCATCAAGCGAATCACTCAGAGAATCCGATCAGCTATCCACTTATCACGGGTATTTAATCGAATTAATTACGAGGATAAATGGAATCAGGAATCTCGCCTATGAAACTCTAATCTCTTCCAAACAGCGTTGAAAGAAATATTACGATAAGAACGCTAATCCCAAAAGTTTTAAGGTTGGAGATTTTGTCTACCTCCAAAAGAGTCCCAAACCAGGTAAACTCGGAGACCATTATACCGGACCACATAAGGTTCTAGAAAAACTGGCCAAGGGTAACGTAAAAATCCAATATAATAACAAAACACGAATAGTGCATGAAAACCGATTGCGATACTCGCACATTAAAACTGAAACCAAAAAGAACAAGAAACACAAACTAACCAGAGACAACGAATCCGATTTTAATCCTAATTAAATAAATAACCATAATAATTACACTGTTTTCAGATAGCCTTTATCAACGTACTCAGTAACATCTTTCGATATCACCTTTGCACTCGCACCTAGAAAAACAAATCGAATTTGCGGTTACAGTATCCTCAATACAGAACACCCGAAATTGTTTATGTTCGAAACTCGCCGAACTCATGTTTCCACGGTTCGAATAAGATTTCCAGTCACGAACCTAAATATGTTCGCTTACGCCAATTCGAAACTCCTATACGTAGACTTAAAATTGTATTATAAAATTATTATATTAGAGTATGCATAAGCAATAGTGGAATAGCGGACGAATTGTATACCATTTAATGAAGACGCCAGACTATATGGCGGTACTTGTAGCCGAACAAGTATACGTTATTCAATGTATAATAATAGAAGTAACCTGACCAGGTTAAAAGAATGTTGCGATCAATTGCCTGTCACCGGTGAGAACGAAACATATTTCCTTACTTCTCAAACGCACATATTATCGAAAAGCGAAACGCAAACCACCTTCAACTCCTTACTTGCCTCATCGTACTTCATGGGAACACCTAGTATATACCTCTTGCGATCGAAGCCATACCACCATGAAGGCGATGACGAAATCTACTTGGCGATACACCAACCCAGCATCATGTGGGATCTATTCCAAAGAAGATATCGACAATGGACGAGAACGCATAATGTTTCCCGTAGAAAACCCGGTGTCCTAAACAATATGGCACGGGGCATCAGTGGTCTAAACACTGTCAACCAAAGCGAGAACTTGTTGAACTTCCTGGATTACAACAACCTACGATACCAAGCCATCCGGAATCGCACCTGGGAAAAATTCATTCAATTCGGTACAGCAAACGCTGGTGTCACGCGGATGTTACCCATTGTGCAAACGATCATGCTCATCGGAGATCCATACATACAGCCTACATACTGTGTACGACCGGACGGTTTACCTCGTCGGTGCAGTATGGGACTTGTTTACGCACCTCCTGATGCACCTGGCTAAACGACCTAAGAAGAAAACGTCAACGTCTGAAACTGGCTAAGAACTTCATAGACTCGTGACGGTTCCTTCAGTCGAACGAAAGGGTCATGCTAGAACCAACGCTGCAGCACACGATCTCTACATTAAGGAGTAAGGCCACTGTAACGGCCCAAAAAAAAAGGTTTTTTCACTAATTTTTTGCTCCCGAAATTGAAGGTATTTGAAAAAAAACTTTTAATGGTGTTATCGGGCATACATTAAACTTTATTATAAAATTTTTTTACAGTAAAAAAAAAACAAAATGGCGGTTCCACAGCTATCTTCCCGGGACATGTTTTGCTTCCAGGGCTCCGCGGCACGCAGCACCACTGGTGCACTTTTGAATCTAGAACAAAAAAAAAAACCATTAATCTAGAGGGCTATAGCTAGAGAATGTCGATCGGATTTTAAAAAGTATCAATTTTTGTGGATTTGGCGTGCGTTTGAAAAAAAATTGATTTTTGACGAAAAAAACGGCAAGTTTTTTGTTAATAAAAAATCAATAAATAAAGTTCTTGAAAATTCCGATCGACATTCTCAAGATAATGTAAATGTTCACATCTGGTTAAAATTTCAAGTAAAAAAATGAAAATTGTTCGAGTTATGCTGCGTGCCATTTTGAAAAACCATGTTTCGAGAAAAACGCGTTTAAAGTTTTGCGAATAGTTTTTTATTGGAAAAAATTAAAAAAAGAAGTTAAAAAAATTTTTTACCGTTAGTCTGCAATCCCAGCACCATACATTTGTCCTTCGATAGCCAAATTTTCGTCTTCTTCGTCTTTCCTGGTTGATTTTTGGAGCGCGCGCGCACTTTTGGCCGCGTCGCTCAGAGATGTCTCCGCGTGCGTGATGCGTTTGGCGTCGGCTTCGATGCAGAAATTATATAACTGTACACCAATTTCCACCTCCAACATCTTGAATATTTGCAAGACGTTGGTAAGGTCGCCATTGAATATGCAAACAGCGATATCCGTCGCAATATCTAGTACAGTTTTTCCGCTTTAGGATGATTTGGGGGCCAAACTCCAAACGGTAGCGTTGAAACTTTCGTTATTGTTTTGAGTATAGGCCCCCAAGCAACGCTCCAGCAACTCGTCCCGGCTCAATTCCATGTAGATGGGTTTGATGGCTTGATAAACCTCCTCACTCATTGGCTGATTGTGATGATACGCATCCAAGGCATTTTCTGCTTTCGCTTTCTTCCAACTGCACCAATTCTCCGAACATTTTTCGTGCTGAGGCTTTTCATCCGTTGACATTTTGTGAAAAAGGGTTGCCCAGATCTCATTTTTCATATTTTTGATGGAATCGGAATTTCGACGGATTGCTAAGCCGTAATAAATGCTTAGTTCGTCAATCAATTTGGCAGTGAGTTTTCCTCTTCCCCCGAGACCTTTTGTTCCTTTTTTTAAGTTTCTCAATCGAGTGCCCATTCTTTTTTGCACGTGAATGCACTCTTTTTTTTAACATCAACATTTTCATAAGGCTTCGAATCCACGATGCCTTTGAAAGTTTTGGAATCGCCATCTCCGATATAATTGCAGTCGTTTCGGAGCAAGTTTTGACACGCTTGGCGGTGACCTTCATTTCCTAAGGACAACAAATTTTTTTTCGCACAGGACCTTTTTTTTCTTATTCTAGAGGGTTTAAACTATTTTTTAAGCCAATAGAAAAAAAATCGATTTTTTTTTAAATTTACAGTGGCCTTACCCCTTACATCATTTAAAAAAAAACATCTCGTGCGAAAATCTATGAAAAAAAAACCTTTCTTTTAAGGCGATAATCGAATTTATCCCGCCAACATTCTTCGAACATATTTAAGTCACATTGTAAGTCGATCAATGACTATGCCAATTCATACTATCGTGCCCCTATATATTCGATTGCAACCCCCAACGAACCTGATCGAGCGGGACGCTCAATCCGAAAGGGGAGAGGTGTCACGTAGCGACCAAATGCGTACATTGTATTTTCAAGCCTAATACGCACGATAGCGGCATTCTCATTTTTCGACGGATGGGAATATTTTTCTTTAGAGCTAGGCCTACCACGGCGGAACCACGATAAACATATGCCCACGACCCCTCAGGACGTGACAAACCAACTTCCTATGACAGCCGATCATTCGGAAGTTGCATCTGTGATGTCAGCACTTCCTATAGCGCGGTCGTGCCTGATTTAGCTCCTTTACTCCACTGATTAAATTTCGATCTATCAACTTTAAATCGTATGTTGAATAATTTTTTTCTCCATGACGGGGGGAACAAATAAAGTTTTTCGGGAGTGTTCCGTATTCGGAATTGTATAAACTGCATTCTCCTGCACGAAACATGGATTTTAATTTTTTTTCAGAATACACTATTTTCTCTGGCAAATACTATTTATGACAAAAATACGATATAATTTTGTTTTAAAGAAAGCTTGAAAAACCATTGAAACTCATATTTGTTTCACTTGCAAAATCACCGCGCAAGACCCTTAAAGAACACATGCACACCTTATAAAAGTCACCCTGTATACACAAACATAAAATTAACATCACCGACGAAAGATTATAGCAGTGGTAGCAGTTTCAACGCAAAGGGTGGACTTTAAACAAATGTAAATGAAAAACAAACACAGGTGTAGTGTACCCTTAAGACGAAGGTAACAATTTCGATACATGAGAAAACATTAAATTGTAGCTCACAGAAATATTTTAAATCAACGCATACATTTTAAGCATAAAAAACACGACTTCGATAAATAAATTCATGTAAGGAGTGGTTTACCCCGATAAGTTTGCTGTCCGGCAGAAACACAGACACGAAAACTTAAATTTTATTCTCCCTTCAAAATGATATCTGTTTTATTTTAGTTTTAAGGCTTTCACGGCTCTTTATATAATTTGAAGAGTATGTGGCTTCCGGATGGAGGCCGTGTTGAGAATCAGCGTTGTGCCGACGTTTCGCAAACGTTACAGTCTGCATCATCAGGGCTGAGAGCTCCGATACTGAAGCTCCCGTGTCTCAGGCATTCCTTATATACTTGCAGTCATCGTTCCAGATCACTGCACCAGCCAATCAGATGTTTTAATTGATCGGCCGGTCAATTAAAAAACCGGGACGACGGTGTGCCAAATGGGATTGACGTGATATCCACCATCTCTGTTTAGATTGTCCGGATGTTTTCGGATTTCCAAGCCTTCTCGGTGTTTCCTAGAAAAATAGCTGTTTGATGGGGCCAGACTTTGGGCTTTATCGAACTGAATGGCATGACCAGTTTCCATCCAATGCTCGGCCAGGGCTGATTGTCCAATGTGGCCATATTTGATACACCGTTGATGTTCTTTGATCCGTGTACTGATCTTCCTCCAGGTTTCTCCTATGTACACTTTACCGCATGAGCAGGGTATCTTGTACACTCCTGGTGCACTTAATGGTGGTCTTTGGTCTTTTGCACTCGGAACCACTTGTGCTAGCTTCTTCTGAGGTTTGAAGATGACTCGCACGTTATGTTTCCCAAGGACCCTGCCTATGCGATCGGTTATGCCCTGAAGGTATGGAAGGGAAGTTGTTGCTATTATTTGTCCTTCATTCTCCCCTTCAGGTTCTGTTACCGTTTTCGGATCGGCCATTTTTCTTCTTAGTTGTTTGATCGTTCTTTCGATGTTGCCTGGCTTGTAGCCATTATCTCCTAAAGCTTTGCGTAGGTGTTCTAGTTCATCCTCGAGAGAGTTCGGTTCGGAGATCGCTAGAGCTCTGTAGACCAGAGAGCTTATGACCGATTGTTTTTGGGAGGGGTGGTGATGGGACGTAGCGTGGAGATATCTATCCGTGTGCGTTGGTTTCCGGTAAACTTTGTGGCCCAAATGCCTGAGACACGGGAGCTTCAGTATCGGAGCTCTCAGCCCTGATGATGAAGACTGTAACGTTTGCGAAACGTCGGCACAACGCTGATTCTCAACACGGCCTCCATCCGGAAGCCACATACTCTTCAAACATGATATCTGTTTTATTCATTTTTATATGACGTTTCTAAGTGCGAGGTAAGAGAAAGGCAAATGGAGGTATGGATCACCCCTTAATTTTTGTCTCAATACTTCTATAGTGGATTTTCATCGCTCTACATTAGAAGAATTTTTGTTTTCATTTCATTCGGATCAGTGGACTGGTGGTGGGTGAAACTGCAAAATCGGTGTGATTTTGCAGTTTCGCCCACAAGGGGTTCAACACGCCTTCTTGAGGGGTGGTTTCTTTCCCTAAAATCGTTTTTCAGTCGATGGAAAAATACGTGTATAATAGTTTTACTGGATGGAAAAATACGTGTATAATAGTGTATAATAGAATAAGACCCTCTCGCCTCATAAGTTTGGGGCATCGAGTATCTACCTCGGCGTTTACTTCACATGCTCTTGCTTCAATCATTCCCAGATTTAACGACTATTAATCAGGATACCGCCTTAGCAAAAATGTACAAGCATATTCCTGGAGCCTATCAAACGTAAAACTAAATAGAGCTCAAGAACAAATTTACTGTAACCGGTGTGCTGGTCTAGTGGGTAGCGTGCTTGCCTCTAAACCAGAACATCGGGAAGTCGCCGGTTCAAATCCCAATCACGTAGTCTCGGAGAATTATATATACGGACGTCACGTAGCTCCAGTTGTACACGGATGCCAAGGATACGGACCAGTACGTGTTTGTGTCCTGTGTGCATGCCTGTGGCCTGTGATATATTTTTCAACGAAACGCAACTAGCTTCGTAACTGGGAAGTGAACGTGGGACTGGCTGTATTGAAATAGGTTTTCCACAGTTTTTCTATACTCATCGCAGAAATATCGTGGTGAATGTGATATAGAGAGGGAAGTCGGCTGCGGCCGTAAGGTAGGAAGGCAAAATGGAATATAACGGACATATCATGAAGGGAAAGACTATGTACAATGGAATCTGCCATTTAAAGAAAATACGGATCCACTTTCGAAGAAAATCGTATGGGAATGATGACCTTAATCAGAAGTCAAGAGCGTCTATATATTGCGACAAATAACACGCAGATACAGACATAAGGGGTACAACTTTCTCTTTACGCATTCACATTCGTTTGTCCTTCACTATGCATTGAAAATAATAAATATTTTACGCTCATGCAAGTGCACACACACAAACACGCAGGATTGTATATAACACGGTTCCCTGGAGCTCATGATCAGTAATGGAAAGTTCGATTCGTAAGTCGAAACTGTAAATCTAAAAGCCGTAGGATGTTTTTGGATTGAATGGACTCAGCATAGGTTATTAATCATTAAGGTTGACCACGAAGAAGTGCCGCGACAACTAGGAGTACGCCGGTGAGCGGAGCGCGCAAGGTGTAGCGAAGGTGTGAGTGGCTTCAGTGGAGAGCCTTGCATGCGTATGCAAGGATGAAACAGTAAGCTTTTTCAACATTAGCGCTGTCATAACCAATAAAGATGAAGAGTAAACTCATTGGACAAATCTTGTATAGCATACAAATTTCTGCATCAGCCTCCGGCAGCACGATTATATTTCGGACAGTCATAAAAGGAGCCCGTTTAAAGACCTCGATTATCCTTGGTTTACGAGTGAGCCATGAAAATGTGTGCTAATCGTTAAGCGTGATTTTTGGAAAATCGTTGATTTTTCAGTGGACAGACTATTTTGAAAGCCTGTGCAAAGTGTATTTAAAATCAACATATGGTCAGAATGTCCCAAAATATCTAAGTACGATAATCGTAAAGAAAAAAAATTACTCGTATTGTATTTGATTAGGCACGCGTTGCTAGTGTCTTAGAATAACCATTTTCATAAACCAACACAGACGTTTGTACAATAAGAATGAGTTTAAAACGCCGGTTTTTTTTTGTTAAACGTTGGCAAGACCTTTGAAACGTTCAGTGTTCTAACATTAGCATTGAACAACTAACGCGGATGTTCAGGGTTATGGGCAAACTGAATATATTTTTTATTTCACTTTCATGCATACTACCCTACACTATAAGAAGGGTATTAGGGGCTACAATCAAAGAAGGGTTATTGCAGAATTTGTTGCATCGAATTTTATAGTCTGTCCAATTGGTCTTATGCATTTGTCCTCTATTTTAACAGTTTTTCTTGTGACCGTACTCACTGTATTCTCTGACGGAGAGAACACACATACGAGCGCTCTCATAGTTATCCTTGCGATTGCGTGGTGGGGAGCTCCCACGATCTACCCACCTCCGCAGTCTTATTCGACACGTGTCTACGGTCGGTCGAAGTTAATCATCAATAACTGGCTAGAAAACCGTCTGACCGACAAATGTCTTCAGACCTCGGAATGATGTTCGAAATATTGGGTTGTCTGAAATATCCGTGCCGATTTTTCAATATGCCACTTCCCGAAAATCGGCACAAATTTCCCAGACAACCCATTATAACTTGTTATTATTGCTCATCAGTTAGGAAACATCCTGTAATATTCCCTGTGTGTCGGGTGTTCCATTTCTATATTACTGTGTGAATATTTCCCGAACTATGCACGGTTTAAAAAAAATGTTCCGAATATAACTTATAGTATGAGAGTGGCGACGTTTGATGTTTTGAAAGAGATTTCTAAAGGTCCAGGTTTTCTAAAGGTTTCTGCCTCCAAGATTTCGAGATGACCTGCGTTTTTTCAATTGGAAACTATTTTTCTCGTTAGCTGGATCTATAGAGCATTCAATACGAAATCATGAACCTATAATGATGGCGGTCCAGCATCATGAAACCTCACATGTTGATGATGTTGTCATCGTGACAGTGCTTCCTCCGCTAAATCTAAAAATATGCCTTTTTCTCCTGTGTGACACTACACGAATATTTGCCTTACTAAAGTTCATTAACAGATATTCGCAATATGCTTCTCAGTGCATTAATAAAAGATGTCGCATTCATTGAATTCTGCACTAAGAAAATAGCTTGTCGGTGAAAGAGCAAGAAATAATCGGTGATAAAAAAAAACGATTATGAAGTGGACTTTCTGGCAGAATTAATATATTAAATAATAGTACTGACCATCTGATCAATATCAACGCAAGACTTTTTATCTGTTCTATATTATTTTTTATTACGTGTCGAAAATTGACTATTTTGTAAAATAGAAAACTAAATCGTCATAGAATGTTATTGCCTATCAAACATGCCTATCGATTCGCTAGAGTCACTTCCATCCAACTAAGTATCTACTAATAAAATACAACAGCCCCATTGTTAGTAACATGAGTATAATGTAATTCTACTAAGTATCAAAAGAATCAAGACGACACATCAAACGCAGGAGTGAAACTGGTTCCCAATATACAGTGTAGAGAGACGAAAACGGTAATACGGGATGTTGAATGCTCCTAGAAGACTAATTGTTATAGGTTAATGTATTTGCATCGGAATGCGCCAAATGCTATATCTATATCAAGAAAAAAATCAACTATATCAAGAAATAGATATAATTTTATCAGCAATATGGTCACCTTAAAATCTCGGAAACATCTTTAGTCGGACAATATGAGTTGACGCCATCAAAGCCTCTGGCGCCTTCCTCAAAGCAGGAAAAGTTTTATTCAGAACGGTCTTTAGACAACCAGTGTATGTATATCAATCGTATTATCGCCTTATAACCGAGTGGATTTATATCTGGTAAGCTTTAAATTCACTACATTTAAACCCTTCATTAATATTGCAATATCTTCAACTGCTGCTTCACGAACATCTTCACTGGATACTGCCACTATTCGGTCACCTCTGAAGATATTTCCATTCTCTGCTGCACTGCTACCACTGATCTGAAACGAAAAGATGTATTTATAAAGCAAGTAAACCTGTTAGAACTAGCTTTAACAAGTCGTACTTGCTTTATAAATAAAACCACACCATGCAAACAATATATCACGCCAGTGATATTCACATTGCCAGTGATTCAATAGTGTGACATTGAATTACTCGTGCAACCTACCAACATACAATCAGGTATAAATATTTTTTCTGATTATTTAAGAAATGAAAGTATGAGTTATTATTATCCATCCACACTTTCCTTAATTGTTGTGTATTTTGAACGTTTTATTTTCACTCGGTCTTACAGATTTTATGAAAATTTTGTCGATTTTAGTATTGAAAATACTTACCAGTTCTGAAACATATGCTCCAGATGTATAGTTAAAACCAGTGATACAGAGACCGATTCCCTTTCCTGGTATCTGTTGCAGCTCTACTTCTCTCTCCTCTACCGCATTTTCTTGTCTCAATACAATCATGGAAATCTGCAAATAATACGGTATCAAAAGTCCGTGTCTACTACCGGAATACAGTATAATAACTCAATGCAATTGGAAAATTTGTTTCAAGTTTAGTAGAAAAAATTTATAATTGTGTGTTCCTGCGTAAACAAACCAGTTTTTGGTACTGTTACCATCCCCAGAGATAACATTGTTTCTAAGCTAGTGTTCTGATTTATAGAAAATATGAATTATCCAATAACTGTTACCTCCTACATTGTTGTAGGAGGTAACAGTTCGATAGTAACCTCCTACGAACAAGCACACGGGGCCTAGTCGCATAACAATTTCCCACATCTTACAACCTAAATAATCCCTTCAGGAGCTCACTCGATGCGGATCCCTCGGCCGGGGGTAAACCTTGTTTACATCAACACTCCGAAATTTTCAAAGTTAGTCCCGATCTAACTGCCGATCCGAGCGGCGAAAATGGTCGTATTTTCACGATAACGCGACGACGAACTAATAAATATTCATACCCAAATATCGTATCCAATCACGAAGTTCGAACCAGTTTCCCACAGATCGTCCTTAACAAAGCCAGAAAAAGAAATCTAAAAAAAGTATTCTCCCTAGCGACCACTCCAAGTCCATAAACATCAGGTTGCATGAGTTACCATCGGAAAACAGAGGTGTCAGTGGAATAGCGTCAGTCACAGTCTGAGACCCAGACTCCGCCAGCAAGACTCACAAGGAAAGGTCGCGAGGTGTCTCCATCTGATTTCAATGAAATTTGGCATGATTGTAGAACAGATAAAAATAGGCGATACGTATTTTTTTATATCTGCAGAACCCAATATTTAATGGGTGCAACGCACCCTTGAAAATGATGATTTTCGTTTTTCGTCGATAAATCTTTAAGGATACGAGATATAAATAAATTTCAAATTGCAACATTTCTTTTTCCGTATACTATACGATGGAAAAGAGAACGATGCAGATAACAACAAATTTCAAATTGTTTGCTGCAAAAATGCAATTTTTTCATACCTATCTCCGAGAATTTTTAACCGATTGGGATGTAAATATGCATACATACAGGGTAACTTTTATAAGGTGGGCATGCGTTTTTTAAGGGTCGTGCGCGGTGATTTTGCGACTGAAAAAATATGAACGTCAATGGTTTTTCACGCTCCCTTTGAAAAAAATATATCGTATTTTTGTCATGAACAGTATTTGCCAGAGAAAATAGCGTATTCTGGAAAAAATGAAAATTCCGAATACGGAACACTCCCGAAAAACTTTATTGGAGCCCCCCGTCATGGAGAAAAAATTATCAAACATGCGATTTAAAGTCGATGGATCGGAATTTAATCAGTGGAACAAATGAGCTAAATCAGACACGGGCGCGCTATAGGAAGTGCCAGTCTGCTGACGTCACCGCTGCAACTTCCGAATGTTCGGCTATCACAGGAAGTGAGTCCTATGACACGCGATCGAACAGAGGGATCTGAACGTGTCCCTATTCGAGAACGTTATAAAAAAGAATGTCAATTTCAATTTCGAAAATGTTCGAGGATTCGCTAATAACTTTGAGAGTAAATAATTCTAGCAATGCATTTTAAAGTAATTTGGCGTGAAATTATTATTTTTTAGCAAATACTACGAGTATTTTTGGTTTTAATGTTTCATAAATTATCTGAACATTCTGTAGTTACAGAATTTTAAGATAATTTATGAAACAGTACAAAAACAAAAATACTCGTAGGATCTGGTAAAAACTAACAATTTCACGCGAAATTACTTTAAAATGTAATGTTAGGATTATTTATTCCAAAAGTTGTTAGCGAAAGTTGTTAGCGAGGAATGAAATCCTCGAACATTTTCTAAATGGACATTATTTTCAATAAAGTTCACAATCTATCGATTCAGTTCAATCGGTTATCTTAACCCTCAATCCGTGAAGGTATTTGAGGAACCTTAATCCCGTGAACCTGGGTCGTTCTCGTTTTTGCACTACCAAACCAACAATTGTCAATGAAAAATATCTGAAAAAATGCATGGTCAATCTTTAGGACGTACTTCTCAAGGGAAAATAGGGTTCTTTTCTTTTTTGTGTTAAATATTTTTTTTAAATAAATGTTAAGCAACCAGCAAAGAAAATGATCTTGGGCAGGACGAAAACGACCCAGGCTCGGGAAATGCGGGTTAAAATTCTCTACTCAATCGGTCAGATTGCATCGAGTAGTCTGACGATGTTGCGCGAACGGCGAAAGGAACATTGTTTATGTAACAAGGATAAAATCGGTGTTCGGAATGGTTCACGAAGTCTTGATCGGACATTCCCGATATTACTGCCCCGAATTCATCCCCAATTTTATCTAACTTTCGGTCAGATTCGGTCGAGAAGTCCGACGATGCTGCGAGAACGACGGTAGGAGCTTTGTTTACTTAACAAAGATAGAATCGGTGCTCGGAATGGTTCTCGGAGCCTCGATCGGACATTCCCGATATTACTGCCCCGAATTCGTCTCCGATTTAATCTTCCTTCCGGTCAGATTCGGTCGAGAAGTCTGACGATGCTGCGAGAACGACGGTAGGAGCTTTGTTTATTTAACAAAGATAAAATCGGTGCTCGTAATG
Organism: Ophion costatus; assembly: GCA_951751655.1. NCBI lineage: Eukaryota > Metazoa > Arthropoda > Insecta > Hymenoptera > Ichneumonidae > Ophion > Ophion costatus. The sequence goes on from OX632360.1 coordinate 28,796,046, forward strand.
GTTCTCGGGGCCTCGATCAGACATTCCCGATATTACGACCCCGAATTCGTCTGCGATTTTATCTTACTTCGGGTCAGATTTGGTCGAGAAGTTTGACAATGCCTCGAGAACGACGGTGGGAGCTTTCTTTATTTAACAAAGATAAAATCGGTGCTCGGAATGGTTCTCTGGGCCTCGATCGGACTTTCCCGATATTACTGCCCCGAATTCGTCTTCGATTTTATCTTACTTCCGGTCAGATTGGGTCGAGAAGTCTGACGATGGTGCGAGAACGACGGTAGGAGCATTGTTTATTTAACAAAGATAAAATCGGTGCTCGGAATGGTTCTTGGGCCCTCGATCGGACATTCCCTATATTACTGCCCCGAATTTGTCTCCGATTTTATCTTACGATTCGATTCGAATTCGGGGCAGTAATGTCGGGAATGTCCGATCGAGGCCCCGAGAACCATTCCGAGCACCGATTTTATCTTTGTTAAATAAACAATGCTCCTACCGTCGTTCTCGCACCATCGTCAGACTTCTCAACCCAATCTGACCGGAAGAAAGATAAAATCGGAGACGAATTCGGGGCAGTAATATCGGGAATCTCCGATCGAGTCCCCGAGAGCCATTCCGAGCACCGATTTTATCTCTGTTAAATCAAAAAAGCACCCACCGTCGTTCTCGCGGCATCGTCAGACTTCTCGACCGAATCTGACCGAAAGAAAGATAAAATCGGAGACGAATTCGGGGCAGTAATATCGGGAATCTCCGATCGAGTCCCCGAGAGCCATTCCGAGCACCGATTTTATCTCTGTTAAATCAAAAAAGCACCCACCGCCGTTCTCGCAGCATCGTCAGACTTCTCGACTGAATCTGACCAGAAGTAAGATAAAATCAGAGATGAATTCGGGGCAGTAATATCGGGAATGTCCGATCGAGGCTACGTGAACGATTCCCAGCACCGATTTTACCTTCGTCACATAAACAATACTCCTTTCGTCGTTCGCGCAGCATCGTCAGACTTCTCGATCCAATCTGACCGATTGAGTAGAGAAGTTCTACCCGCATTTCGCGAACCTGGGTCGTTTTCGTCCTGTCCAAGATAATTTTTTTCGCAGGCTGCTTAATATTTATTGTAATAAAATATTAAACGTAAGAAAGAAAAGGATCCTATTTTCCCTTGGGAAGTACGGCCTAAAGATGGACCATGCATTTTTCAGACGTTTTTCATTGACAATTGTTGGTTTGGTAGGGCAAAAACGAAATCGACCCAGGATCACGGAATTAAGGTGCCTCAAATACCTTCACGGATTGAGGGGTAAGATAACCGATTGAATTTAATCGATAGATTGTGAACTTTATTGAAAATAATGTCCATTTCGAAAATGTTCGAGGATTTCATGCTTCACAAATATTATTTTAAGTCACATGCGATTCGATAACAACTGTTGGAATACATAATCCTAACATTGCATTTTAAAGTAATTTCTCGTGACTTTATTAGTGTTTACTAAATCCTACGAGTATTTTTATTTTTGTACTGTTTTATAAATTTTCTTAAAATTCTGTAACGTACAGAATGTTCAGATAATTTATGCAACATTAAAAGACAAAAATACTCGTAGTATTTGGTAAAAAATAATAATTTCACGCCGAGTTACTTTAAAATGTATTGCTAGAATTATTTATTCTCATAGTTATTAGCGAATCCTCGAACATTTTCGAAATTGACATTCTTTTTAATAACGTTCCCGGATGGGGACACATTCAGATCCCTCTGTTCGACCGCGTGTCATAGGACCAACTTCCTGTGACAGCCGAACATTCGGAAGTTGCGGCTGTGACGTCAGCAGACTGGCACTTCCTATAGCGTGCCCGTGTCTGATTTAGCTCATTTGTTCCACTGATTAAATTCCGATTCATCGACTTGAAATCGTATGTTTGATCATTTTTTCTTCATGACGGGGGGCTTAATCAAAATTTTTCGGGAGTGTTCCGTATTCGGAATTTTCCAGACATCATTCTCCTGCACGCAAAATAGAATTAAATTTTTTTTTTAAACTTGAGAGAGTAGTGCTTTCGAAAACATCAACAACACACAGTTATACTATACAGCCTTTGATTTCTGCGAGTGGCAAGCTTTTGGGCACCCATGTCGATCGCTTTAAACGAACCTACAAAATTTGGTCCTCGAGTGGAGCAAACTATGTTTAGAGCCGAAAATAAATTTTTATTGGCTTCGAAATCTGGAAAATTGGCGACTAATCATTTCAAGCGTTGGTTCCAAGAAGTATGTATTCCCAATACGGGTCCAAAATCGGTCATACTTCTGGATTCTTGGAGCGGTCAATGTCCAACTGCATTCAAAGAAATGGATATGCAAGGGAAGGATATTAACGTTTGAACCATTGCAGAAGGTAAATATATTTTACCAGCATGATTAGTTCTGTAGACAATTAGTTCACATCATAATTAGCAATTCTTGCAGGTACAACGGGAACGATCCAATCCCCTGATGTTTATGGCTTTCGTGTATGGAAAAGCTTCGTCAAACACTTTTCTGACATAGTAATATTATACAATTATGACGTCAATCTACACATGAGAGACATTATTGTTACGTTACGACCAAGAGAGACCACCAATTTCGAAAATCCCATAGAATTTTGCTTTTCACAAAATGCAGCGGCATACGATATGTGCGGCGAAGCAGCTATTGTCACTTATCCGTGGTGCAAGAAATCTATTTGTTTCATACACTTTTACCATGACTATCATTATTGTCATACGTATAATCCATAAAAAAGTACAGTTGAAATGGTTAGAAAATAAGTAAGCGCAAATAAATGTCCGATTAAATTGTAATCTCGAAACAATAATACTAAAATAATATACCATAATAATAGAGTAATATACACTAATCATACAGTTGCTTCGCGAAACAAGAAACTAGTCCGTGATTGCGAGCCTTACGTGTGCCCGTATTAGCGGAAAACGGAAGAGTGATTTTCATTAGTTAGTGACGAATTATTGCAATTAATAATTAAAATTTGTTGTTATTGTCGCCATTATCATCATAAACGGCTAGTGGTCGAAAAATACAACATTTCTTCCCTTTAAACTATTTTTGTATCTTGGCCCGTTCAAAAGTTTTGAAAAGAACAAAGTTTTTAACGATGCGTTGCCCCCTTCAGAAGGCATTCCACCAAATCGAGAAAATTTGTTTCGACTGTTTTTACTTACTGAACTTTCATTGTAACGCATTTTTATTTTTACAAATCTCCTTTCGAGCGGCTTACGGTTGGTCGGAGGGGGCGGGGAGTAGAATTTACGAATATGCATTCGCATCATAGAACAAACTTTTATTGACGTAGATTTGACCCGCAATGGCAAAGGGGTAGCTGATTATTCAATGCTTTTGTCAAAAAAACTTAAAGGGCAGTTTCAACCCCTTAATCAAGAGATATCGGAAAACCAAAAAATCCGGAGCCCCTCCTCGTTCAGCCATATATGTATGCAAATTTACATCCCAAGTGGTTAAAAATTCTCGGAGGTATGAAAAAATGGCATCTTTGCAATAAACAATATGAAATTTGTTATCATCTGCATCGTTCTCATTTCCAATGTATAGTATACAGAAAAATAAATGTTGCAATTTGAAATGTTTTCATATCTCGTATCGTTAAAGAGGTATCGACGAAAAACGAAAATCATCCCTATTTTCAAGGGTGCGTTTCAGCCCCTAAGTTGGGTTCTGCAGATATAAAAAAAATACGTATCGCCTATTTTTATCTGTTCTACAAACATGCCAAATTTCATCGAAATCGGAGGAGGACACCTCACGACCTTTCCTTGTCAGAGTCAACCAGATAGTCGAACTCCAAACGACTCATTGTTGTAATTGACTCTCTTCGCATTTATCAAACTAGCCCATCGTGGTTGTAAAGCTCAGTTTCTAGTCGTCTAATCGAATAGTTGTAATCAATCAGTCAATTACGATCGGTAAGTAAGTCAGTCGCAATTCAGCAGTTCTACGACCATCGCCGCGATACACCTCCTCGCCAACAATCTCAACGACTATTCAACAACGAACTGCAGTTCGAATCAACGCATCGTTAGCGACCACTGCATGATCATTAATTCGCAATTTTGTATTACGTCCCAAATAATTACACCCAATAATTCCAACCCATTGTAGGTTTTCGAAAGAGCGTTTAATGATCTTAAATTACGTTAGGAATAAATTATAATGTTTATTGTTCCAATTCAAAGGCCATTTCAACGGTCTCAGACATTATTCGGCTCTTTCAAAACCTACTAATTCTTGCCAACTCTGACTCAAATCAATCCAATTATCCCATAATTGAATTCTTATGAACAAATTTGACCACATCCCATGCTCTTGCACTATGAGTAGGCAAAAAAAGGTAAAGCGAATAATTTGGGTCTCATCTCTTCCACATGTGACATAAGAAAGTTCTCTTAATTTTTTCCGAAATTATCTAGCGCTGAGCATTAAAGTAGGCATAAGAAGTGTTGATATAATCTCACCAATCCTGTAGATTTAAATACTGCAGTGTGAGCTACGTCATCTTCAATAGACTTGAAACTTTGATGACAAAAATCGATTATTTGATCCCCAGGCTTTAGGCGACCATCTTTACCGGCTAATCCATCGACATAAAGGTCAAGGATAAACACACCACCCTAGAAAAGATGGAGTGAAAGTATTACTATAAATATATTTTAGAAACATTTGTTTAATTTGAATCACATATTGTACTGTTTTTAGATCAATGTTCACCTACACGCACTCGTACATCTTATTACTGCAACTATTAACACTAATTGATTTGTACCCGGTCAATAGCTGTGTTTAAATTATCTATACTTTACTATGTATTGATTCTCACCAATGGTGTATTTGAACCACCGATTATATCGAAGCCGATTGGTTGGTCCGCCTCTCTGTTAAACTCGATCGCCGTCTCCTTTCCGACTGTTATTTTACAATTCTTAGGATCTTGGGGAGGTTCCGGTTCCTTTGGTTTCTCAGGTTCCTTTGGTTTCTCAGGTTCCTTTGATTTCTCAGGTTCCTTCGATTTCTCAGGTTCCTTCGATTTCTCAGATTCCTTTATGGGTTCTGCAAGAAACGAAGAATAAGATTTACCAAACGCAGACATAATATTACGGAAAATTTATACGTATTTACCGAATACTTTGTTGCTTATGCGTTGTAATATATGCGGATATAGTATATTTTTCGGGACCAGATACTTATCGAAATGTCATATGCATCCGGAATTCTAAGAGGGTCACTAACGCGTGATTTTGCAGTAATTGAGAGTGATCATGAACTTCGTATCGAATAAAGTAAATATTTGAGAATGATGGATGTCGAATATATAATAAAATGATGAAATATGAATATCGATCAGAAAAGGCTTTTGTCACCAGGGGCAATAGAGATTTGTCTATTTGAATATTAGTCGCTATAAAATTAATCTGTACACGAAACATTACCTTACACTTGATTCCCACTATACAGTAACGATAAAATAGATAATTGAGGACGAGGAGTGATTGAGATACTATTATTGGTTATAGAAATTGTCGATTTATAGAAATATTATGCACTCGAATCGGCTCAGAAGTGAGTACTATAAAGTTCAGCAAGAAACAAACTAAGTAGAAATAAAAAATGCATGCACCTGTTTTTGTGACGTTGCCTGCATCCGAAGTATCATCCGCTTTTTCATTCTTACTGTTCGATTCTGATGATTTAACCCTTTCCTCTGTTTTTTGTGCGACTTTTTTCTGATTTGGATTACAAACGATTAGTGTCACAACACCTTCCGTCTGTTTCAGAAGTTTCGTGGCCTAGAACATAAAAACCACAACAGACAATTTAATGTTAAGAGTTTTTCTATTCGGTATCGCGCTCCGCAACGAGAATGTTGTCAATGATGTGCCCTCGGAAATCATTACGGAAATTGAGTCATTGGATGGCGGTTCATACTAAATTTACCAAAAATAACGAGTGGACATCGAATTGGAAATGTACGCAAATTTAAAAACATGTGGTTGTTCAATGACATGTGACTAAAACAATGAGGCGAAAAATAGAACTACACGATGCTTGTCTTTTATTGCGAGGAAGAGGGCTCTGACACCCAAGAAAATGATTTTCCTAAAAATGCTTCTTCTAATTGTAAACTTGGTTTTTTACCATTTGGTCCACGAAGTTGTATACTGCTGTAAGGCTGTTCCAGTATACTTTTACAAAAATACGTATACTTTTACAAAAATGTATTGCGAAGGTGTCCCTGACCATTATAACGATATGTTCAATGCTTTTTCATGTTGCTCAATTTTGGTATACATTATTCCTTACTCTCAAAGAGAGAAAATATCTGATTTTTGTATCTTCTTCGAATTTTGGGTGGCCTTCCGACTTATGATATAATAGTTCCGGGTGTACTGGTGTACTGGTCTAGTGGTTAGAGCGTGCTTGCCTCTGATAACAGCACATCGGGAGGTCGCGGGTTCGAATCGCCGTCTCGTAGTTGCGGAAAAAAATTAATATGGGTGACATAGCTCCAGTTCTACACGGATGTCGCACATACGGACCGGTACGTGTGTATGTCGTGTGTGTATGACTGTAGCCTGTGATTTATTTCTCGACGAAATGCGACTAGTTCCGAGACTCGGAAGCGAACTCGGAACCGGCTGTACTGATATAGGTTTCCCGCAGTTTCCCTATAGCCATGGCAGAAAATGTCATGGCGAATGCGATACAGAGGGGGAAGTCGGCTGCGGCCGTAAGATGGGGATCGATTAGGGATGTGATGTGGAGAAAAATGGTGGGGAATATAATAAAGGGAAGCTAAAATAAGCGGAAGCGTTCGCTATAGCAGAGACAATAAAAAATAGTTCCGTGTGATATCCCTTAATCTCAAATTCCCTTAGTCATTGAGCACAATAAATAGCCCCATATACAGTATTTAACTATTGTTTTACGCCTTCAGTATTCCGGAAGACCTTTGGATCCTCCGAGTGATCGCTACTTTACGTCTCGCATTTAGCCGATAGCGCGCTTCTGCTTAGGTACGTAGGGTTATTTGTCTGTAGCGCAAATGTCCATGATATGGATCGTACACGTGTGTTTCGTCAACCGGTACACACGCTATCATCATTAGAAACACATGGAACGACCCACTTAATGAGTAGATTCCTGTTGAATAATTATAAATGTTTAGAATGATATCGAATCATTAAGATTATTCAATGCTATTTTCAGATTCTTATTTATTTGGTTACACTGTGCTTGACAGATTGATGTTGAACATTTATTTCTTTAGTTAAAATTGACAACGGCGGTACAAACGACATGAAATTTTCTCATTCGATTATCGGAGCGTTGTAATCATACATTTCTTAGAAGTTTCTTATAATTGAACCTGCTGAACAAGTCCTTTTAGAATTCAGTAATATCGTAAAATGTATCGTTTTATCGTTTGTAGGTGATTGTGTAGATATGTTAGCGACTGTTTATTATGTATGCATTCTTTCCAATTATCAAATATAATAGATTAAAAGAGTCGGCAGCGTCTTGACGCCACGTATGGAAAACCATACCTTTTGACGCCACTGAAAAATACGCCGTCTACTTATCTTACAGTAAGTTCGCCATTTACTGGTTGTTCTTGAAAATGTAATCGACGTCATGCGAAAAAGAAATATTGCAAAACTTTCCCCTCGTGATATTTGGTCTCTTAGTCAATAGTTTTCGAGATACGCCAATCAATGGTTTCAACCATTCTGGGAGATTTGGTCAAACTAATTTAAAAAGAATTTCAGAAAAAATTCTGAAAAAACAATCGAATTTAAAACCGGAAACGAATCAAGTTTCTCTTCCTGATATATTGTCTTAAACGCCATACTTTTCGAGTTAAGCGATCTTACTCGTCAAAGTTTCGAGCGAAAATAGTTTAAAAAAAAGCTCAGAAGAAATTTTGAAAAAATTCCAGGCGATCCAGTAGCAAGTTATACAACTTTTGACATCTTTGACATTTCTTCTTAAGGTAGTTCCTCTACGAAAATCTCAACCAAAAGTTTACATGCCATGTTCATTTTTAAAAGATTGATAATTGGTTTAATTAGTAAAAAATAAAATTAAAAACTACGCAATCTTGACTCGGTACTAGTAGATAATACGATGGATATCATTTATTGCCGTAAAATATATTTTATATTGTGTTTTTGATCTACCATTGCCAATAAACTTTTTGCCGGGACTGTCCGGACGTTTCCCCAATTCACTTGTTCGCTTGCAGGCTGAGCAGGATATATGCTATACGACCAAAATTGTGTGGTTTCTCATGATTATATCTTGGAAACTAGATGGTGAATCATTCTCATTTTTTTCACATTATTCGTGATATCTTACTCTAGCTTATCCTCGTTTTTTATCAATGTCTTAATTTTAGTTTTGACAGTAGAATTAATGATGCCCTGTTTGCCTATCATAACGCATTTGTTACGTGTAAGCCAAGCCAGCTTCAAGTGTAAATATCTCAGGTTTGGGGTGGTGAAACTTATTCAAATTGCACAGATGTTTGGATAATGTATTAAATAACATATATATCAAAATTCAACCATTTCTTAATTCAACTCTTCTGTGGAGGTACTACCTTAAACCCTATAGTTCTTCAGTGAAGTTAAACGTTCCTAAAAATTTCATTTGTAGGCAAAAATGAAACTTTGCCAAAACTTTGAAACTTTGCCAAAAAATATCGTACGAAACTTTTCAAAAAACTAAAAGGAAGCTCCTGCTACCCCGTTCAAGTTTATCATGAAACAAACATGCCAAAAATGTTTTCCATAAGACTTGCGCCTAACTCACGATAGTCGAAAAAAGCCGGAAAACTGTCGAGTACAAAAGTGCGTACCAGGTCGAAAATAAATCATTCAAAATTTCAAAAAAGCAAACAGCTGAATGTGTTGCCTTCAAAACACCGTGCATTAAGTTTGGTTATCATTTTTTTCACGAAGCTATCTAGTCTTTAATGCGACAAGAAACGACAACTAGTATATCCAAACTTATGAGCGTCAGTGTGAGTGCGTGCGTGTGTGTGTGTGTGTGTGTGTGTGTGCGCGCGCGCGCGCGCGCATGGCTGTGTGTGTGTGTGTGTGTGTGTGTGTGTGTGTGTGTGTGTGTGTGTGTGTGTGTGTGTGTGTGTGTGTGTGTGTGTCTGTGTCTGTGTCCGTGTCCGTGTCCGTGCGTCTGTATCTGCATCTGTGTCCGTGTCCGTGTGTCTGTATCTCTGTCTGTGCCTGTATCTGTGTGAGATCGACAGCGGCGATCACCCTCCCACCGACACTCCCACCCAAACGCGAGATAACGATACTTCTCGGGACATTACCCGACGCGAAACGATGAGTCTTCCCGCGCGCGACCACGGCGTAAATCCCTTCGGCGGAAGGTGCTAGCTCGACCCCCGTCGCCCTTGGGATGCCTTTAATCACCGGAAACAAATAGAATATAGAATGCGAGAAAGACCGCAGCCGCGATGGCACCGAGATCAAGGCTCGATCTTACGGTCGACAGTTACCGGATCAAGAGACACGGCAGCGTCTTGACGCCAAGTAATAAAAAAAAAAATTCGATGCCACCAATCTCGTATCCACTGACCGACTGACGAACACGCCGCGACTCTTTATACAGTAAGAGGGGCTTTAGCAGACGACTTTTTCACTTTGATTCGATATTACGCGAAAACGCGACGACGCATCGAAAATTTAATGACATTTGACCAATGAAATATGATTTTTTCTATCGATTTTGTTTGGGTCATTTTTCGATCCGTCTACTCAATCTTGAGATCTCATAATATTCGCCCGAATTTCCGAACGATTTTTTGGCCACGAAAATTATTCGACAGTCGTCGATTTCTTGATTTGTTGAATCGAATAAACTCCCTCGGTTGTATCGTAACATACACTACATTCCTCCTTTTATGTATCACTTAAGGCGGGATTCTACTTTGAAACTTTGAAAAGGCTGAATTGGATGAAAACACCCACCAGGATCACGTCGAAGGCATATTATATGGCCCAGGCATCGCTGATTGAGGGTAAGATAATTTTTTCTACGATTTATCACTCACCAAAACTTTAAACGCGTTTTTCTCGAAACGACATTTTCAAGTACCGTGGTCGTGATAACTCAAAAAGTACTGAACCGATCCTTATGAAATTTGGAACACATATTCTATGTATGTGTACCAACCGACCTAACAACAATCAACTTAAAATTTTGATTAGAACTATTTTTTTATTGCAAAAAAAGACCCAAAAAACGCATTTTTTTCGTATTTTAGGCGCCATTTTGTTAATTTTGCACGTATATAAAATATTCTAGTTAGGTCGGTTCCTGAAGACATACTGAACATGAAACTATTTGATTTTTTTGTTTCAGACCATCCGTCGGGAAGATTTCACGACCACGGCAACGCTACCTGCTTTTCGAGGCGTTGGCTCTAAACATATTTTACGTGTACAAAAAATGAATGAAATCCATTAAATTTTTTTTTTATGTACTTAAAGAGTGTATTTATTGAACAGTTAAAACCCCATATCGCTATCTTTAATAGTATTCTCAGAAAAAATTCACGAAAATAGCCTTTTTTTCATGGTTTCAAAGTAGAATCCCGCCTTAACACTTTTTTCCATAGATATAGATATAGAGGCTCGCGCAGCCTTGAGTCGTAGCGCTGACAGTCTGTGAACATGGTGTATTCCTACGCGCCCAGAATATTCCTACGCGCTTAGAAAATAGCTCGTGCGTAAAGGCCCTGTTCTGATAATATTCTCTCGGTCGAATGCTCATAATATTCGACCGAATTTCCGAACGATTTTTTGACCACGAAAATTATTCCACAGTCGTCAATTTCGTTTCAAAACATACACTACATCGAATCGAATACGCCGTGTGTAAAGGCCCTCACACGCAGCGCCCCCCGTTTCTCGTACCACCGGGCAGTTCCGTGGATCGGAACCCCGGTGTTTTGTCGCGTTAGATTTATTACATCGTTCTTCTACACTTGAAGTTGCTCGGCGTCTCCGAAGAGCAACATTGACGAAAATCAATGAGTGAGTTTGCTTACGGTAAACGTGAGACTCAAAAAGAGTTTTCTTCTGTTTTTACCGACGATGACGCTAAGTGTCGCTTCGTCGCGACAACGGCGGCACGCGAAGTTCACGAATTCTTCAACATCGACGCAATTTTCCCGTACCCGCGATCATATGGATATTATCGTGTATCCTCGAATTTTGATAGCACGATCGTATCGCTGGAATTTATATTGACGTAAGAATAAAAAATATGGCCAGTCTCATAACCTCAATTTACGTACTTTGTCATTTGCCACGATCTTCCCTCGTATTGATTTCCCGCTCGCCGATGTGTCAAACAGCCAACGGCTCCGATGCAAGAAACTCAAGTTTATTTGCTCTTTGCAGGAATACCTCGGTATTTATTCGTGAAAAAATCGCAGATATCATTTTTCCCGATGATCCGTAGCCATTGTCTTTACCCCTCTAAATTCTCGATTTCCTGAGCAGTGCTGGATGATTTGTGGACCTGTGGCGATGCCTCGGTAGCCTCACTCTGATGACCGAGCGTACTATTGGTGTGGCGTACAGAGCTTGTACCCTACGGTGTACCTGTATGGCAATACACCGCTACACGCAAATGTACGTGTTACTAGTATGGTACCGGTACACTCTACAATAGTAAAATATACCGTTTCTGTATCCTCACCATAAGAATGCCAGTACCGATACCGTACACACATACATGGTAGGTACGGTACCTGGGCTATCATGTAGGAACCAAAACCAATGTGGGGTCGGATTTACCATCCAGATAGACCATCGGATTTATCCAGGGCAGCAAGTACGTACTGCCGAGGATGATAAACGGCATCAATCGTCGCGGCCACAGTATACAGTCCCAGTGTCGCGAGGATATCACCGCTGCCTCCAATCTCTCCGAGAGCATCAGCGAGGCTGACCTCGAGGAACTCGTCGAACTCTTCGGCTTCGTTCAGAAACAATATCTCACAAAGGATCGCACCACCAATCTGTGCAAGGCCTTTCGTTTACGTATGTATGTTTCAAAACGAAGGCCGAGGACGGTAGGGCCTTCTTGCATCTCGATGGGTACGGCTACCATCATCTCATAGTCAGCGCCAGTGCAGCCAGATCGCGCGCAAAAGTTACCCCCTCTCTAGACCCTTGCGCGCTCATCGCACAACCGTAGTAGCGCGTGTCCTTGAGCCAGCGACGCTCGGATATCTTCGGAAAGAGCCGAGTGCGGTCGAACTGTCCCGACCGCGTCTTCGGCAGCTACACCAACACATAGATACGCTGAGCACGGTCAAGTGCGGCCAAGCCGAACGAAGGCTTCGAGGGAAAAAGCGATCTGAGCACGGCCCGCGCGTGACGTCAAGCGACGGCACACGCGAGGCTTTAAGATGATTTCAATGCTTATTTAGCCCTTGATTCTCTGCGTTATTAATGTATACGAAAAAATGTATCGCGCACTCTGAACGCTTATTTTTTTGTTTATACGTTAATTCAAATATAATAATAAATCTAAATTACAACTTATTTATCTTCTAAAAAATTGTTTACGCTTTACTCACGCTGGTCCTTATGCTAAATAAATTATAATTCAGAAAAGTAAGTGAAAATATATTTATATTGGTATTATTATATTAATTCTCATACATTCATCAAGTGATAAAGTATTATCTCCAAAAATAAGTCAAGCATCCATCCGGCCGCTAATCGTAAGTGCCAGAAAGTGCATTTTTAACACAAGCGATAGGATGGTCCCGTTGGTAGCGTTCCTGGCATCGGTCCGTAGGGGCGCAGGATCGTTCCTCACGCTCAGCGGTTTTTTTTTAAATCATGGTTAATATTAAGGATGTTGGGGTCCCTATGAAACATGTTAATTGTTCATGTAAAAACATACATAATTTTCAGAATTCTATCATCATTACTTCAACCTCCTTAAGGGTTAAAATAAAAAATGATGAGAAAATTCTGAAAATTTGGTATGTTTTTGTATGAAGTATTTAAGAGCTCGTGTTAAAATTCCACGACGATTAGGAAGCTCGTTATTAAAAAATTAACATTTTGTTAAGAACATTTTTTAATAGAAATAAAACAAAATTTATCAATAAACTTCGTTTGGTTTCCGTTGCTTTCAGTATATTGTAGATATTACAAAATTGAGAGGTCAAAAAAAAAACTCATTGCAAAGTTACATCAGTTTCCATAAGACAGCATTTAATTTGTGAATGTTAATTGTTCAATAACGAGCTTCCTAATTGTCGTAAAATTTTTACACGACCTCTGAAATACTTCATACAAAAACATACCAAATTTTCAGAATTTTATCATCATTTGCGATTTGGGACCCAACATCCTTAATTCTTATTTGATTAGTTATTTTTATTAGTTATCATATTTATTATAATTAGTTATCATTTAGTACCGAAAAATTTGTCGCACACTCTGACCGCTTATTTTATTAGTTTTTACGTTAATTTGAATATAATAAATCTAAAATACAGCTTATTTATCTTCTAGCAAAATGTTTGCACCTTACTCACACCCGACCCTATGCCAAATAAATTTTAATTCACAAAAGTAAGCGGAAATATATTTATCTTCGTATTATTATATTCATCAAGCGATAAAGTATTATCCCCAAAAACAATCATCCATCCGACCGCGAATCGTAAGTACCAGAAAGTGAACATACATAGACACAAAAAATTGAAGGAGCAAGAAAAGTTGAACTTTGTCAAAAGTGGTCGTACAAAAAAAAAGGATTTTAAAGCTTCAAGTTTCTATTTTTAGTTCCAACAATGATTTTTTTTTTGAGCTTCACTGATTGCGCGGTCCGAAGAAATATCACGGCACAAAAAATTTTGCAAATTTTTACGTTTTTCAAAGTTCTGCACGTGTTTTGGAGATTTTTTTCTGACTTGACCAATATAAAAGTCATTGAGCCCATTCAATTCACTTCAATTTGCTTTTTTTTCTCCGTACGACCATTTTTCGCTGAGATATCTCAGGAACTAATGGTCGTACGGGAATTCGATCGGTAGTTTTGGAAACGTGAATACTCTACAAGCTCCGATTATTATTGTAGTGAAACTTTCATTTTTTATTTTTGCCATTAGTTTTAGGAAAGTACAAAAAAACGATGTCTTCGTGGTTTTTATGCAATCCACCGCTACTTTGCAGATATTGCGATAAAGACTAATGTTTATGCACGGTCATTCAGCTCAATATGTCCCCAAGAGCCATGCAAAATTCCAAGTTGATCCGATTATCGGTCTTTCTTGCCCGATTAACCAAAATTTGAAAAAAAATTAAAGGAGCACGTTTTCTCCTTTTCAGACATCATTTCATGATTATTAAGAGGAAAAAAAACGTTTCATTACTTTTCGTACAATTGGGTTTGAGTACGCATTAAATGTTGGAAAAAAACCGTCAAAATCATATTGACTAAAAATTTTCAAAGAAGACATTTTTTTAATAAAAAAAAAGATTGAAATTTTTTTTTTTTTTTTAAATCAATTTCGAATTTATTTTTTTATAAAAAAATCAATTTCGAATTTTTTTTTAAGTGTTGAAATTTTTTTCAAATCAACATTGTACCGCCAGCATTAGAATTACCCAATGCATACCACGGGGAGGTACGCTTTAGGTAATTCTACGTACGCTTTGGGTAATTGTAATGGTGGCGGTACAATGTTAGAAATAGATTTTTTTATAAACAAAAAAATTTCCACATTTTTGTTATTAAGAAAAAAAAAATTCGAAAATTTTTAGTCAATATGATTTTCAGGCTTCTTTTCCAACATTTAATTCGTACTCAATACCCAATTGTGCGAAAAGTTGTTTTTCCTCTTAATAATCATGAGATGATGTCTGAGAAGGGGGAAACTTGTTCCTCTAATTTTTTTTCATATTTTGGTCAATCGGGCAAGAAAGACCGATGAACGGATCAATTTGGAATTTTGCATAGCTCTTGGGGACATATTGAGCCGAATTCCCGTCCATAAACATTAGTGTTTATCGCAATATTTCCAAAGTAGCGGTGGACTTTATAAAAACCAAGAAAACATCGTTTTTTTGTACTTTTTTAAAACTGATGGCAAAAATAATTTTTTTTAAACCTACAATAATAATCAGAGCGTGTAGAGTATGTATTCACGTTTCCAAAATTGCCGGTCGAATTACCGTATGACCATTAGTTCCCGAGATATCGATGACTGAAGACAAAAGGACGTTTTTTCATTCAGAGGCCGATATCTCAGCGAAAAATGGTCGTAAGGAGATAGAAGAAAAAGCAAATTGAACTGAATTGAATGGGCTCAATGACCTTGATATTGGTCAAGTCCAAAAAAAATCTCCAAAACACGTGCAGAACTTTGAAAAACGTAAAAATTTGCAAAATTTGTTTTGCCGTGATAATTCTTCCGACCGCGCAATCAGTGATTCTCAAAAAAAAATCATTGTCGGAACTAAAACTAGAAACTTGAAGCTTTAACATCCATTTTTTTTGTACGGCCACTTTTGACGAAGTTCAACTTTTCTTGCTCCTTCAATTTTTTGTGTCAATGTATGTTCACTTTCTGGTACTTACGACTCGCGGTCGGATGGACGGTTGTTTTTGGGGATAATACTTTATCGCTTGATGAAAGTATATGAGAATGAATATAATAATACGAAGATAAATATATTTCCGCTTACTTTTATGAATTACAATTTATTTGGCATAGGGTCGGGTGCGAGTAAAGCGCAAACAACGTTTTAGAAGATAAATAAGTTGTATTTTAGATTTATTATTATAATTCAATTAACGTAAAAACTAATAAAATAAGCGGTCAGCGTGCGCGATACATTTTTCGACACTAAAAGATAACTAATTTAAATAAATATGATAACTAATAAAAATAACTAATCAAATGAGAATTAATAGTAATCATGATTTAAAAAAAAGTGCTTAGCGTGAGGAACGATCCTGCGCCCCTAAGCCAGCAACGCTACCACGGGACCTTCTTATCGCTTGTGTTAAAAATGCACCTTCGGGCACTTACGATTCGCGGCCGGATGGATGATTGACTTGTTTTTGGGGATAGTGCTTGATCGCTTGATGAAAGTATGAGAATTAATATAATAATACGAATATAAATATATTTTCGCTTATTTTTCTGAATTATAATTTATTTGGCATAAGGACGGGTGTGAGTAAAGCGTAAACAATTTTTTGGAAGATAAATAAGTTGTAATTTAGATTTATTATTATATTTAAATTAACGTATGAACTAAAAAAATAAGCGTTTAGAGTGCGCCATACATTTTTTTGTATACATTAATAACGCAGAGAATCAAGAGCTAAATAAGCATCGAAATCATCTAAAAGCCTCGCGCGTGCCGTCACGTGACGTCACGCGCGGGCCGTGCTCAGATTGCTTTTTCCCTCGAAGCCTTCGTTCGGCTTGGCCGCACATGAACGTCCTCAGCGTATCTATGCGTTGGTGTAGCTGCCGAAGGCGCGTTCGGGACAGTTCGACCGCACTCGGCTCTTTCCGAAGATATCCGAGCGTCGCTCGCTGACGGACACGCGCTACTATGATTGTGTGACGGGCGCGCAAGGGTCTAGAGAGGGGGTAACTTTTGCGCGCGATCTGGCTGCACTGGTCAGCGCCGACCGGTCCAAAACTCCAGCCCAACAGATTTGAATGGTCAACGGTTAAAACGCGTTAAGGTAGAACGAGCGCGCGCTGTTGATTTCTATAGATTTTGTTCAAATTTTTCACCAGCCTTTGTATCATTATGCATGTTTCCGTAAAATTTCAGAACAGTCGACGATTTAGATTCGGTGAAATGGGTTTTAAAGTTGCAACTTTTAACACTAGGATCTGCATTGAAATTTAGACATAGTAATTATCCGTAAAAAATATTTGTCCCGTATAAGAAGACATATGGCAATAACATAAACATTGTCAAATTATTAATGTTTATAACGCAAATATTTTTTTTTGCAATAAAAGGTTTTAACTTTGGGAACACGATCATTTTATTTTTTTTAACTATTGTATAATACTGTTCCGCGGTGTTGTGTAATGTCTTCTTATTATAGGGGACGAATACTTTTTACCGAGAGTTATTCCGTCGTTACTGAACGTTTGTGCAAAACTGAATAGTAAAGACAATCGAAACTTTTTTCACTCGTTCCGTAACTAGTTTTCTATCTAAACATAATTTATCTTAAAAATTAATAAACTCAATAGAATGGTAGGACGAATTATGAGACCTGACTTTCGGTCAATGCAGGCCCTGCAGTGTTAAAAGTTGCTATTTAAAAACCCATTATCTCTCAATTGAGTCGTACAGGTCCGTCTCATGCGCGATAAACCCCACCACGAACTAAAGAACCAACGATCATGCGATAGGGCGAAAGGAGGGGGGGATCCAAAAAGGAAGGATCTACAAAAATAGACCTGAGGGAATACAAGGTCAAAGAACCACGAGCGAAAAGACAAGGGAAAGAAGGAAAACAGAAAATAAACAAAAACAAGAGAAAAAGTTAACAGTAAGAGGAACGATAGGTAATAAGAAAGGGAAGAGGAAAAAGACGTTGAAAGAAACAAAAACAGAGGAAGAATAGAAAAACAAAATTTATTTAAAGTATAAAAAAAGGTAATAATGAGGATCATGGGTAAATGGGTGAGGGAAGGGGAACAATAAACAATAAAAGACGGGTATAAAAGAAGAGTAAATTTAGAGGAAAGGCACTTCTCAAATCCCGTGTGGATCGATTAGTACCGCTTAGCCTAGTACTTCCTGTTTTGGACTGGAAAAACTAAGAGAGGGGAACATTGAAAAACAGGAAAAGCGAGGAGTCGCGACCTAAGAATTGGATTTTTTGCGTGGATTAATTAGTACCGCTCAGCAAGAGTACATCCGTAGTGGATGGAAAAGGTTGAGAGAGGGGAACCTTAAGAAACAAAAAGAAGATAATTCGGGGTATAGTTTTTTAATCAGAGATAAGAGACCAGGGATAATAAAGAAAAAGAAGAGATCACGAAATAGTTTAGGATAAAAGGAGGAGGAATAAATTAAGGTAGGATAAAAAGAAAATTGGTATTAGGAGAAAATAAAGTGCGAGGAGGTAGTTGGAATATCAGGCGACACAAGTACACACACACATACGCAAAAATATCCGCGAGGATCCTCGAAGACATCAGGAGAACCTGAAGGGTAGAGAGGAATCCCAAATTCAAAACACCACACATATACTATACAACACACTCATAACACGCGGTAAGCATTCGTAGCGGGTCTGTGGCGACCTCCGTCGGCGGGAGCCGAAGTTAGAGTAATCGATTACCAACGCGCGATAATAGATTACACTCACGGAGATAATAGGAGAAAACGCGTAACCGTCGGAAGCATACCCACAGAGTCGCTAGGGAGGGGGAAGTCAGGCACACGAGAGCGCGCTCGGCACCGCGCGCCACAGGGAACGGTAGCAAAAGAGGAGGGGGAAGCGCGCCGCGATCTCCAGCGCGTACCGCGATCGAACGCGCCACGATCAATCTCCCTAGGAAAGAGTGGGAGGCGAGCCACGAACACGAGAGCGCGCCACGAGCGAAAGCGCGACGCTCGAACCAGCGTGAAGTTGGGAGCGAACTCCGAGCGCCATAATACACCGCGCCGCGAGCGACACGGCGGAAGGCGTATTGCGACCCATACAGGGACATTTCCTAGCCGAATCAGCCCGCGATCGTACCGACCGAGACATCATCTTCTCAACACACAAATTACACACCTGCGACCCCAACAGCACATCACACCTGTACACAACGATTATTTTCTTTATTATATCGAGCCACAAGCATTGAATAAAAACCATTTTTATTAACAATACCTCCAAAAATAAGAGTTTTAACTAATTTCTTCCCTGACCGAGTCCCGAACAAATAAAATTAATTGTAACGAATTCCGATCCGTTACACAATATAAATAGTCAACTGTTGTGAAACTTTACTCAATCATGTATAATGATATGAACAATGTCTGGTTGAAGGGGACCAAAATCAATAGAAATCAAGAGCGCGCGCTCGTTTTACCTTAGGGGCCTACACCACTGTGAACGTCCAAATTGAGTGATATTTCGCAATTTTTTTGGTAGAAGGACAAATAAGAGAATTTAAGGATGTTATTAGTCATATCTTTAAGGGGACAAAAAGAAATTTATATTTAAAAATTATACCAAATGGTGACGCTGGAGCCGTTCTGGCGAGGCATGTTGAATTTGAGACGCTCTGCGACATGCAGTATGAATGACGCAAATTTAATTTTAGAAAAAAATTCAAAAATTTCTGTTAGTTTACACGAGTATGCGTAGATATATATTTAGTATACTCTAGAAATATGTAGAGAATTATGAAAATATTAATTTTTGTGTAATTGGCAAAGGTTAAACCAAAAACTTAATTTTAGACAGAAAATAGGACTATCATTTGTTAATAACTAATGTTATAATTAACTCATGGAAAATCCCGCACGTATTTCTCTTCGGAATGTTATTTTAAAGCTGTACTCAAAATTTGGACTGAAAAGAATAGAAATTGTTGAAGTTATGCTGCGTGCCGTTGAAAAAAATTCTGGTTCATGGAAAACGTTTGATCTCTCGCACACGGGCCTTCCACTGCCTCCGCAGACCCACACGGGCCTGCGGACCTTGCCTTGCAGGTACAAAACTTTTTCCCCTTATTCTAGATGGTTCAAAGCATCTCTAAAGTCAAGTAAAAAAATCAATTTTTTTTAAATTCTACAGTAGTGTAACCCCTTAGGTCGGAGTACACGGTGACGATTACTCGTCGCGTCTGTTTGAACGACCCCCCCCCCCCCCCTCCTGCCGGCCCTTTTTTTACGCAAGGTTCGTCCGCTCACTGCTGCGAGCTTGAATCTCCTATTCGTCAATAAAATTCAAAAAGAGGACAAGACACTGATAGCCAAAGGATCGAGTGGTTTTTATTCGAACGAAATATCCCTATTATTTTTTCTGATCTACCTGCGATCGTTCGGATGAACTTCCAAAATTGAAACGCGTTATGTATTCCTAACTCATGTCGAAAATTATTTGAAAAAGTAAAAAAACAACGCCCAGCAATAGAAAATTCTTTCGAAAATATCGCTTGCTTTACCATGGTAAAAAGTCTGATTTATCTTAGAATATTTTGTATTTTTATTACACAATTGTTTGATTATATATTTTCAAT
>OX632360.1:28821111-28941111 GCA_951751655.1 Ophion costatus
CCGCCAGAATCATGAAGCGCAAAGCACCTATCAATAACGATCCGGCACCGTCACTTGTAAATAGCGGTGGCAGCTCATTCTCGCTCGTAGTCGCTCTGACCTCATCGTCAGTTCGCGATGCTAATATCAAGGCTAAGCGCACAAAACGTGACCTGACCATTCGCGAGGTCTTCGGGATAAATGTTAGTGGTAACATCTATATTAATGAGCTCCTGCCCGGGGACCTATATAAGCTCCTGCAGCAAACTAAATCTCGAGCGCGCCAAGTCGATTATAAGTCTGTTTGGGTCTCAGGGGGACAGATTCATGCGCGCAAGTCAAAAGATCTACCCGTGACTATCATCCGCACTTTTAACGACATCCAGAATCTCGTCTGACTTCCACAGCTTAACGCTGCAAAAAATTCAATTAATCAACCCTCGCCTGGGTGGCCAGTCTCTCACCTTATGATCTGCTCTTCTAATGCCAACTCACTACTTGCGCATATCGACCAGATAAGGCTCTTTATCCATGAAAATACCTGCCACATCATCTCGGTCTCTGAAACCTGGCTAAATGCGCGCATCCCTGACAAACTTGTTGATATAGATGGGTTCTTTATTATTAGAAACGATCGCGAAAATAAGCTTGGTGGAGGCGTCGCCTGCTATATTTCCAACTCTTTTCGCGCCACTATTTTGGACTCATCGCCTCCTGCTTTTTCAAATTCACCGGAATATTTACTGCTCGATGTTACTGTTGCGCAAGGAAAATCGGTGTTATTTGCCTCAATTTATAGACGACCGAAAGGTCTCTTCTTCGCCGACTTTATAGAGAGTTTTCATAGATTTAGTCATGCGTTTCTCAACATTATCATTACTGGCGACCTCAATTGCAACGTACTCTTGCATGGCTACGAATCGGAGGTCCTCACAGATCTTATCTACTCCCACTCGCTCTTCCTAGTCCCGACTGAGGCATCGTACCATACGTCGTACTGTGACTCATGGCTCGACGTTATTATAATCGACTCAGAAGGAAAATTATTGTCGTTCACAAAATCATCAGCCCCGTTTATTGCTGGTCATGATGTTCTTCAAATAGGCTACGCGCTACACACTCGGGAGGTATCTTCGCGTGCTATAACACGGCGTTGTCTTAAAAATTTTAACGAGCAAGAATATATTTCTAAAATCGCCACTGCACTAGCTCTTCATCCCGACCCGTTCTCGGATTGTGATGAAAATCCGAGGGATGTTAACGATCTGACTGCAGCACTTACTCGTGTTATTGTCGATGCCCTGGATGATCTTGCACCCATGAGAGAGTTTACTCCTCGTAAATATGCGACACCATGGCTTACAATTGACCTCAAAAACATGATTCGCGAGCGTAACTCTTTATTCAAACGTGCGAAACTAGCTAACTGCACCGAGCGTTACAATGTTTATCGGCGCTATCGGGATAATGTGACAGAGCAGCTACGGCATGCAAGGGAGCAGTTCCTATTAAACAAAATCAATACTCTCAATGAGCCATCGCGATTATGGAAAGAGCTTGCAGATTTGGGCCTCATTAAGTCGAATGCATCCACTCCTCTCAATTTTTTTAGTGCTAATCAACTTAGCGTGTTCTATGCTTCAATCACTGGCGATGGTAATGAGCTCTCGTACTCGGTCTTTATTGACTCGCTCAACTCCGCTCCACATCCGACTCATTCCTTCTCTTTCTCTCCAATCACAGTAGATGTCGTAAGCAAGTACCTCTCTCCCACTGCTTCCTCCTCGCTTCGAGCTGGCTCTGATGGCCTTTCTCCATTCGCTATTGTCAATGGTAAAGCGTCGATCTTACCTGCGCTTGTAGCTATTTTGAATCTTTCGATACAATCTTCATGCTTTCCTAGATTATGGCAACGGGCATACTTACGGCCACTATCGAAAATAAAAACCCCTCGTACTCCACCTGATACTAGACCGATTGCCAATCTCCCCGAGCTCTCAAAGGTATTCGAACGCATTATCTACTCTCAAATCACTGAGTTTCTAAACGAACATAATCTGCTAAACGATCGCCAGTCTGGATTCAGACAATCCTACAACACGCAGTCAGCTCTACTTAGAGTCTCGGATGACATACGACGTGGTATCGACCAAAAAATGTTGACCGTACTCGTGTTCTTCGACTTCAGTAAGGCGTTTGACACTGTACCCCACTTGAAGCTCCTGCTAAAACTCAGGTCTTATGGGTTCTCTGTTCAGACTGTGATATGGTTTTTCTCTTATCTTACGGGTAGATCTCAAGTAGTGGTGGATGACCGAGGAAGTTGCTCCGAATGGTTACCCTCCACTAGGGGTGTCCCTCAGGGCTCTGTCCTGGGGCCCTTGCTTTTTTCTTTATTTATCAATGATATAGGTTCCGGGTTCCGATATTGCAGTTCGATGATATTCGCTGACGACACTCAAATTTATCTTCATTGTCGTCCAGACGATCTCCGAGCCGCCATAGATATGGTAACACATGATGCAAATATAATTTCGACCTTTGCTGCGGCAAACGGGCTTACGCTCAACGCTTCGAAGTCAAAGGCTCTAATCTTTGGTAGTTCAGCATTCTTAAGAGGAATTGATCTCCAAACTTGCACACCAATTACTATCAACAATAAACCAATACCTTACTCCACTCATGCACGTAACTTAGGTATAACGTTTGCTTCAAATTTATCCTGGCGACTTCAAGTCGCTTCTATCTCTCAAAAAATCCATAACGTTTTATTTAGATTAAAATACAATAAAAACTCCTTAACTACTGAGCTTAGAATCAAACTAGTCACTATGTTAATTTTTCCTCATGTGGATTATTGTTGTCTCGTTTACCACGACCTTATCGATGAACTGAACACGAAGTTGCAGAAGCTGATTAATTATTGCATTCGCTTTATATTTGATCTCAGGCGTGATACACATATAACGCCTTACCGACGCCGTCTAAACTGGCTTTCCGTTAAGAATAGACGCCTATATTTCCTTGGTTTGCTGGCCTACAAGGTTCTGTATCTAAGTGTCCCGCAGTACCTGCGAGAGCTCCTACCGCCCAAAAATCCCGCCATTCGGAGTTCGTCCAGATTAGCACCTGAAACTTTTGCTATACTACAATGCAGAACTACAACTTTGCAACGCTCATTTGGAGTATCGGCAGCTTATTTCTGGAACTCATTACCACCAAATATCGCTCAATCACCGTCGATTGCAATCTTTAAAATCCGATTACGTTCGTTTTTATTGCAATCAGAAGCACTCTAATGACGGGGCTCGGTCTTTATCGGCATATTTAGCGTTATCCCTATCTGGTCTCTCTATCTTGCAATGCGCACACAGCTAACACCAAACAGTAGCACAATTAGTATGTAGCTACCTATATGGTTGGAAAGCGAGTCATTACTGCGATACTTTAAAATCCGATTACGTTCGTTTTTATTGCAATCAGAAGCACTCTAATGACGGGGCTCGGTCTTTATCGGCATATTTAGCGTTATCCCTATCTGGTCTCTCTATCTTGCAATGCGCACACAGCTAACACCAAACAGTAGCACAATTAGTATGTAGCTACCTATATGGTTGGAAAGCGAGTCATTACTGCGATACTGCGACGCTCTGCATAATTATTAATCTACATAATTATTAACTATTATTAGTATATTACTAGCTATTAACTCTACTATTAGGTGATGGATATTATATTATTGTGACTCACTACGACTCACTGTAAAATCTGTAAATCTGTTAAATCTGTTGAATATGAATCTGTATTCTTGATTGTCCATGATGATACTGGACATAATAAATAATCAATCAATCTCTCTCTCTCTCTCTCTCTCTCTGTCTCTCTCTCTCTCTGTCTCTGTCTCTGTCTCTGTCTCTGTCTCTGTCTCTGTCTCTGTCTCTGTCTCTGTCTCTGTCTCTGTCTCTGTCTCTGTCTCTGTCTCTGTCTCTGTCTCTGTCTCTGTCTCTGTCTCTGTCTCTCTCTCTCTCTCTCTCTCTGTCTCTGTCTCTCTCTGTCTCTCTCTCTCTCTGTCTCTGTCTCTGTCTCTGTCTCTGTCTCTCTCTCTCTCTCTCTCTCTCTCTCTCTCTCTCTCTCTCTCTCTCTCTCTCTCTCTCTCTCTTGTTGAGCTGAGAGCTTGAGTTCGGACATGTGTCAGTTGCGCTCCGCCATTGAGCCATTTTTTAGTGGGAAAAAGTGTGCAATATAAATAATAAACTGTAAGGAAGTGACCAGTTTTGTGAGGTGAACACTATGAACCATCGATGATTCTGATACCTATCGGGATCGCAGGTCTGTGAACCTTTTTTGGTACTGACATTCTTCGATTCGCGAACAAGGTGGCGACGGCCGCTGCCACGGTGACACGATAGCAGCGAGTAGTAAGGAATTACACAGTGCGGGATGGTCACGTACCGACCGTACTGACAATGGATACCACGACTGAGTACGATGAATATCGATGCTCAGGTTGCAGAAAAGCTATTAAAAATGTGGCAGTACGATGCAAGACGTGTACGAAACTTTTTTATCATCCGGGATGTGTGATTAAGCATAAGGTGTACGATAAAAACAGAGAATTAGTGCCGTGTCAGGGTCCCCTCGAAAACTTCGTAGTTGACGAAACTCCGAAGCAGGCGACACCCACGGCAGGTGGCAGCGGTGTCAGCAGAAACCGAGTCGGTTCAACTGGGTCAAATACCGCAAGCAGAGTTATGAATGCGTCAGGAAAAATGGAGGTAAAAATAGACTGGTTGGTGAAAATCGTGAAAGAATTGAAGGATGAAGCTGCATGCAAGAAAGAAGTTAAGATGATAGTTAAAGAAATAGTCCACGAAGAATTAGAAGGTATGAAGAGCGAAATTGACGAAATCAAAAGGATGATCCAAGGAGGAGTTTTAGGTTCAGCACGGGAAGTACCAAGAACTTATTCAGGAGCCCTCAACGAAAAGAAAAAAGAGAGGGTCATAATTATCAAGCCCAAAGAACAACAAGAAAGTGAGGCCACAAAAAAGACGATCAAAGAAAAAGTCGACATAAAAAACATGGCTGTGGGAGTAACAAGGTTAAAGAAAGGTAGTAATGGAACAGTCATTTTGGGCTGTGAAACGACGGAAGAAGTAGAAAAGTTAAAGACCATAGTCCAGGAGAAAATGGGCGAAGGCTTTAAAGTCACCGAAACCGAAACCGAACAGATGAAAGGCAAGATCAGCGTGGGATGGAGAAAGTGTCCGGTATACAATCATTTCAACGTGAAGCGATGCTACAAGTGTTGGGGCTATTACCATATGGCAAAGAACTGCACGAGGGAGGAAACATGCCATAAATGTGCCGGAAATCATGAAGCGAGTAGGTGTACAGTGGCGGAAAGCAAGTGCATAAACTGGGTATTCAAAAACAGAGCATACAACCTGGAGATAAATACGGAACATGACGCACTCGATCGGGAATGCCCAACGTATAAAAGAGCCATCCAAGAAGAGAAGAGGAGTGCAGGCTGGGACGATTAGCAACGACAGCAGGAAGAAACGCTATGGTACACAAATGTGCAAAGTCTTATAGCACACAAGGATGAAATACGATACCAAGTAGTGGACAGAGTGAAACCTGCAATTATAGCGTTATCAGAGACCAGGGTGACGACCGAAATCGAAAACAGTGAAGTGTATATACCGGGATACGGTATAGTCAGATGCGATGCGGAGAAGAGGAGCACAGGTGGTGTGATCCTATACGTCAGAGACGGTATCAAATTTGATGTGATATCGATAAGAAAAATAGAGGCAAATTGTTGGTGTGCTGGAATAGAGGTCAAGGACGAACATTATAAAGGAGTGATTGCAGTTGTGTATCACTCACCGAGTGCGTCGGATGCTGATTTTATACGATACATAGAAAACATAACTGAGAAACTGACAATAAAAGGAGACTGTTTGATATTAGGTGACTTTAATATAGATGTTACAGTAGAAACGTACTATAAAAAGGAGTTAATAACAGGAATGCTGAGTCTAGGGATGAAGCAATATGTTAATAAGCCAACGAGAATAACGCAAGATAGCCGAACGATTATAGATTTATTATTTGCTAATAGGACTGCACAAGTTCAGGTGGAACATGAGCCGAAGATAACGGACCATGGATGGATAAAAGTCATATTAGGTAAGAGGACAGAAAAAAACGTGTACAGAGAATATATATCAAGAAACTACAGTAAAATTAATGGGAAGGAATTTTCAAAGGTGTTGAGCAATACCATAAGACAAGAGCAAGGGTGAGAGGTAAGCCAATGAGCAAAAATGCTGGTCGATAACATAGTGGGTGCACTAGACAAATTTGCACCCAAAACAACAATCAAGATTCCAAGGGTTTGGGACGGGAAAAAATGGTACTCAGAGGATATTACAGTAGCAGCCAGACGAAGAGATAAGGCATATAGAGTAGCAATTATCACTGGATTGAAAGAGCAGTGGCAGCAATTTAAAATAGAAAGGAATGCGGTAGTTAAATTAATAAGAGCAAAAAAAAGGATTATTATGAACAGACGATAGACGATAATAAGAAGGACCCGACAAAATTGTGGAAAACGTTGAAAGAATTGATTAGAGGAGAACCAATGGGTGCACGGGAAGTAGAGAACATAGATTTTGAGATATTGACGGGCATGATGGGATGTAACATAGCTGATAAATTTAATGTTTATTATGTTCAAAATATAAACAATATAGTTAATTCAATACAGCGGGATACGTCAGGGAGTCCAAACAGGCGTAGGATTATAACAGGAGTTGGGATGGATAAGAAAAGAATAATGGACAAATTTAGTCGTGTTGAAATAAAGGATCTAGAGAAGATAGTAATGGAACTTCCAAAAAAGAAGGGAACAGAAGAAGGAATATCAAGTGATATACTAAAATTGGCGTTTAGTGCAATCAAGGAGGAATTTGTAGAAATAATAAATGGGTCGCTAAGAGAGGGATGTTGCCCTGACAGCTGGAAAACTTCCACGATTATACCGATCCCAAAGATGATCAAGGCCGCGAAAGCCAGTCAGTACAGGCCAATTAATATGTTGCCGCTGTACGAAAAAGTGCTAGAATTAGCTGTGAAAAATCAAATCGAAAAACATCTAGAAGCCGATGACATTATAACGGAACATCAGTCGGGATTTAGAAAGCAATATTCGTGCGAAACTGCGATTCAAAATGTTGTAGATGAATGGAAAATGGACATTAGTGAAGGGAAAATGGTAGGAATAATCTTCATGGATTTAAGACGAGCGTTTGAGGCAATAGACAGGAAATATTATTAGACAAATTATACCAATATGGAATTAGAGAAAGGGTATTAGATTGGTTCCGTACATACTTAAGAAATAGAACACAGCGAGTTCGATTCAATGATGAATGGTCTGAAATTATTTCCAATGAACATGGTGTGCCACAGGGGTCCGTATTAGGGCCATTGTTATTTATTATATATATAAATGATATAGTTAATTTGTGTCCCGAGGACTGTGCCATAAAAATGTTTGCTGATGATACCGTGATATATGTAACTGGTAAAAACAGTGCGGAAGTGGAAAGAAAGATGAATATGTTATTGAATATAGTGGAAAAATGGATGGACAGAAATAAATTAGAAATGAATGTTGAAAGAACAAAATATATGATTGCCAGCAGTGTAAGGAAAAGCGTGAGCGGGAATATTGTACTTAAGTGTCTGGATGGAACGGAACTGGAAAGAGTGGAGGCGATGAATAATCTGGGTATAATTATTGACGATAAGCTACGGTTCAAAGATCACTGTGAGTACATGTTAAAAAAAATTGGTAAAAAAACAAGTTTCCTAAACAGAATAGGGTATTACGTATCTGCGTATACGAGATGTGTCATATATAAGACGATTATCGCACCTCACTTCGAATATTGTGCAACAGTGTTAGTGGGTATGGGAGAAACAGAGTTGAATAAACTGCAGATCGCGCAAAACAGAGCGATGAGAGTCATATTGCAATGCAACCGATACACGAAGGTGGAAGATATGTTGAGTGCGGTGCAATTTATGTCAGTGAGGCAAAGATTGTACTATAATGTATGTATATTTATATTTAAAGCGGTGAAAAATCTACTGCCGAAAGAACTGAAAAGTCGGTTACAAATAGTGAGAATGAGGAGTGGTAGGGAAACCCGACAAGCCGGAAATATAGTCATACAATTTCGAAAAACGCGAAGCGCACAAAAGTGCATGTACTACGACGGAGTAAAAATGTATAATGCATTACCAGCCGATCTAAAAGGATGTGAGAAAGTTGAGCAGTTGAAACGAATGTTAAAAGAATACGTTGTGTCGACAATAAAGTGAGATGTACTTAGATTTAAGGAAATATCTATTTAGATTTAAGGAAAATAGATTTAAGAAAATATGTACTTAGATTTAAGGAAATAGATGTAAAGGAATATGTAACACTATGTATAACAAATAGCTGAGAAGGCTAATAAACATCAATCTCTCTCTCTCCCTCCCTCTCTCTCTCTCTCTCTCTCTCTCTCTCTCTCTCTCTCTCTCCCCCTCTCCACGAGTCCACATTTAATAAAAGATTGAAATTTACTTACCTTTGGATTAAACCCCTCAAGCCATGTCTTAGAAAGTCAAAACCTAGTCAGGGCGCTTCCCTGCACTGCAGCCACTTTTAATGGAATAATACAAATTTACCACGCGTAGCCCTCCTCGGTGTGACACAGAGTGGTCCCAAAACCCGAAAAGCCAACCAAAAGTAGAAAAACATTGTAGGGTCTTTTAATGGTTGAAATAGTGGGAGTAGTATACCTAGTATGTATTGTGATCGGTACGAATGGGGAAGCGTTCCTACCTGGCTTAGGAACGCATTCCGTTCGTGAGCGTTGGGCCTGTCGCATTATTTACTCGTCGCGCGTCGAAAATAGCACAGAGTCCAGACGCGGCTAGAATCGCCAACAGTTAGCGGATGTGGATTCTGCAAAATGGATTCTTCTCCAGGAAGTAACTACAATTTGAATGCGGTACTCGCAATTATTATTAACAATGACCGAAATAATAAGTCATTAATGAAAATAGTGGTATTTTTCTTGGTCGCGTTCTGAAAAGTCGTATTTAAAAGAGCAATATGTCTAAATCCTTGTCCACCTCGGCTCTTAATGCGCATGGAAATTGTTGCTTAGACATTTCTTTAACACATATCCAAAAACTAGCTGCAATTAGCTGTGACTTCAGTTACAATTTTTATGCGATGATGTGTGCACTTTCTGCAGTTTTTTCCTAATCGTTGCGGCTAAAATATTGTTGATAGAAAATTGGTAAAGCTGATTCTTCTATTAATGCTATTTTTCCATCTTTTACAGAACTTCTGGAGAATGCCGAAGACATTTCTTTCGCGAGAAAGGAAATTTCATGTTTGTCAAATCGTTATTGCGAAATCGAACATTGTTGACATGGAGGTGCCACAAAAATTGAAGCATCCATACATTTTGTGGAATCGTCTGAAAGATGCCATGGGTCGATTGTGGGGCGGGAAAAATGTTTCTCTAACCACGGAAACGAGAACTGAAACGCGAAAACTGAGTGTGGAAGCCGTCACCTTCGGCCGGACACCCGGCGCGCGTGCACCGCAATACCCGGGGCGCCAGAGAATTTTGTTTCACCGGATTTCTCGACCGGTATGTCCTTGGGTCGGGGGGACCGCCATGGCCCATCATCGGAGCTGGAGAACTCCGTGATTTTTGTTTCACCGGAATCATAACCGGTATGACCTGGGAGTCTGGAGACCTCCCTGATTTTTGTATTATTTTTTTATTCTCTCTGCTACGGCGAACGCTCCGCTTATTGCAGCTTCCGTATACGGGGTACTTTCCCCTTATTACATTTTCCACCATTTTCTCTACTTCACATCCCCAGACAGTCCCCACCTTGCGCCCGCAGTCGACTTTCCGCTCTGTATCGCATGCGCCATGACATTTTCTGCCATGGGTACAGGGACACTGCGGAAAACCAATGACCAATACAGCCGGTCCCGAGTTCGCGTCTCCGTCTCGGAGCCAGTCGCATTTCGTCGAGAAATTAATCGCAGGCTACAGTCATACACACACGACACACACACGTACCGGTCCGTTTGCGCGATATCTGTGTAGAACTAGAGCTACGTCATGCTCATATTTGATTTTCTCTGAAACTACAAGACGGCGATTCGAACCCGCGACCTCCTGATACGCGGATCTCAGCGGCAAGCACGCTAACCACTAGACCCGGAGACCGGTTTCCCTGATTTTATGATCGCCGGAATCATAAGCGGACTAAACTGCATGCACTCGCACGGGAGGACGGTTGCCGGGGTCGATACTCACTGGGGAGTAGCTTAACTGTCAACGGTATCTGTCACTATTTGAGACACCCTCAACTTCGCGATAAAATAAAATAATTTTTATTTTATGCTGGGAGAGCTGCTGGGTCAACCACCCGTCAACTTTTTACGTCAACAAACTTGATCGCGAACGCGAAAACGCGAGAAAAAACGTCGTACGCACGAGCACGAGAGAGCACCCGACAGCATCACGACACGTCTCTCCATCGCGAGGGCCCTGGCACGACGACTACTGAACAACTGACGCGATACGTAAAATTCGGTAGCGATTGCGATTTGGGAGACCACCGTCGCACGCGAGATTCGTTAACAGGTCTACCTCGTGCGACCAAGGCCGGCGTGTGAGGGATGATGCGAGAGCATGGTGGAGTGCGTTGACAGAAAAAATGCTAACACGGGCGCGGGATCGAACCATGCGAAATCGGCGATTTAAGCGAGAACTTAAACAATTTCGTATAATACCGAGAGCTAACATATTATTTCGGAAGCTGGCATATTCTGATAGAATATTCCTTTCGGAATCTATATTTTCTGCCAGAGTTAACCCGCAAATGGAACGGTAACAAATCAGGACCTTTTCGCATCGGTAGCATTTCGGAGATCGTATCGCCGGGTCAGCGTGCGAGAGCGGGCAAAGCTTCTCTCCAGAAGCGCGGCGCGGAGATCTCCAGCCCCGCCCGTTACCCAAACGGCCCGCTCTCCAGTACGATGCACCACTGCAGTGGGGCACCGGCGTTTCAGCCGAGCGTGCACTGGTTCCCCGACAAGCCTCGTTGAGTGCATCTTTCGGTTGGGATTGCTCGATTCGTTGAGCCACACGCCGTTCGACCGAGTTTCGCACGCCAAACAAACACAACCCAAAACCCAAAATGTAACAAGACAACATGCTAGAGAAAAGGCCCTTCACACAGACGGATGGGTCGCAACCCGGGCTTCGAGAGCATAAATTGAGCATCGGTAGCATTTCTGTAAGTGGCTTGAAAAATCACGTAACAATTGGTGTCGGAATTCAAAAAGAGGTGGCAGCAAGTGAGCAGGAATGAAACCAAATTCGTCCAAATATTCGACGAGTGGCTCAACGTTCCGGTGTCTTTCACAATTGGGCGCCCTGCCAGGGAAACAAGATCGGGACGTCCTTCCACAAGCCGTGACGATTTCGGTGATCGGTGAAAACGGAGCAGGACAGAAAAGTTCTCGAATTGGCCGACGTCACACAAATGGGTCTCCGAGCTTCTCGAAATTGACTTGCATCAAATTTAATTAGGGATGTCATAGAAGGCATTTCATCAAAAGCATCCCAGTACCGGTAATGGAACGCATTTTAGAAGATGTGCTGTCAGGCATCGAAGCATTGTCACTTGTGGTAGAAGGTCAAATGAGAAAAAGTCAATACTAATTAATACGTTCTGTGAGCGTGAAAAAAATTGTAAATTATACCCGCCTTATAAATGTGTATTGCATTCTAAAAAAAGTGTTATTCTCTAAAGAGTTATAGAAACTTCTGTAGCTGAAAGTGGAGCCACAGTTGGACTCCAAGCATTGCCAAATTATACAGCTGAAAGAATATTAATGGTACAATCGGACGTTATTGGAAGTCTTCCTGAAAACAAAGTTGGTAATTTTTCTAAATTACCAACTAAATTACCAACTAAATTACCAACCATCCCATCCCCACTTGATATGCAAGTGGGGATGGGATGGCACATTTGACAAAGTACTAACAAACGAAAATTTAGCGATGGAGATGGCAATAAATCGAATGCCGATATTTTCTTTATTTCACTGGGTTCCTTGCAAATTTTCGATAGAGTCAACCCACACGTGATTATTTGGAACAATCCACGTTCTTCGTCGCCAAAATTTAGTCGCTGGATTGATATTGCATTCCGGCACGAAACTGCCGAAGAAACCTTGTGCCCTTTCAAGCTGTAATGGTCGGCAAAAAAAAGAACATGAATATCAAACTTGGAATGGCAATTATAGATTGGAAAGTTTGTTATTCTAGCACGAATACATGGTCGAAAGCTACGTCCAAAGAATGTAATGATATCGACAAGATATTGCAAAGACCGATTAAGAAAGATCGTTCCGAATTCGGAATGTCGTCGCCGCATGATTGAACACGGTTTTTTTTAATGTTGCTCGGATGTAGCTTACAAATTAGAAATAAAAAAGTGGCGAGGGCGCAAAGAGGATAAAGAAAATGTTGCTAGGGGAAAAATGTACAACAAGGTTTTCCTGACAGATTGGGGCTTATTATTGTTGATCAACTGAAACCTGGTTATGGAAGTTCAAATGACGGAAATACACCTCAGAGTTTATCCGGAAATTTTGAAATGCCCGCTTCGATAACAGGAATTGATGAAGAATTGATAAAGCGATTTCATGTTGTATTGCAAGTAATTTCTCGTCGTTTCGAGAGCAGTATACCCAAATTTTGCAAATGCACTGAAGATACTGCACAAACATATGTCGAACTCTATTCGCGGAACTTCGTGCCAACAACAGTACATAAAATTCTTATTGACGGCTATGGAATTGTGGAATCTTCGATACTCCCTATAGGACAATTCGCCAAAGAATCTCAGGAATCATGTAACGAGCATACTAAAAGATTCCAAGGAGATGTTTCACGAAAATGTGACCGCATCAAAGACATGGAAGACTTTTTTGCAGACTTTTAGTAACGTCATATCCGATAATATCCACTGTACGAAAACTTTCTCCGACGAAACTATAATTGTTATCCACATACGCTGTTGAACTATTGATTCCACCTTCACTTACATATACAACTCAGATTTCTTTAAATAATACGAGGGATGCATCTGACGATAATGGCAAGTCACAGGACGGCGATAAATTGTAAGCGATCCCGTAAAGGAAATTAGGAGGGTAGCTATAAAAAAATTCGGGGATCATGAGGGTTTGAATATTTATTACCTACTAGGGCTTTCCAAAACACAATTGGACTAGGCCCCGAGAGGAAAATAACAGGGTTGGGTAATTTATTTAAAAAAGGTCGTAGCGAGGAAAATGACGGAGGGCCTAGACGGGATTCATCAGGGCATTGGTTATTACAGGGCATACAATATGTTTGCAAAGTTATTTTTAAGAATTTCTAGTTTGTAGACTTACTTCCATAGATGTGATACATTCAAAGTTTAAGGTATCGATAAACAACTAGGTTAGGTCACTTAAAATAAACATTACTTAAATGATTGTGGTTGGGTTGTGATTGAGTGGTGATTTTACTTAAATCACAAACCAAATTTTCAACGTCATCGACAACGTGACAGAGATTATGAATATTTATGCTCTGAGCTTGTTCGCCGTACAAAATTGGCATTGAAAGTACAAAGACATTCAAATATTTTCAGGCTTTTTGTTTGTATGACGTAGCCAATGTTTCATTACACAAAATTCTGAAGCTAGTGTGCAGCAATAAAAAGTGATTGTATAGATTTTCGGGCAATACATTTTTCAGCGTGATAGGACCGCAATACAAAAGAAAGAATCTGAATTCGGTGGCTTTCCATTTAAATACACAAGCGATTGATCGCATCTTCCGTTGAAATTCTTTTGGTATTTGAGCTTTGAATAAAATCAATCTGCGATAAAGTTCGTGTCTGCTTCTCAAGTTCATTCGCACTTTCAACGGTCCAACCACTAGCATTTTTAATATTTTTTTATAGCTCCGACGCAGGCCAGATGCATGAAATCCAGCGGAAAGATGGTCATCATATCAATGCCCTGCTCTATTAGTTCGAGAGGAGAATTTCCGGTATGGTGTTCGGGATCCAATCTCTCTCGAAAAGACATGTTGGATCGTTTTGGCTGATCAACTCCAGGGTAAACTAATTGAGTTTTTTTTGTCCAACTTTAGTGGGGTTCCCATTGACGGTGCAACGTTCGCAGGCACAGTAGCCACCGTGTCCTTTAGTACCTATGAAGAAAAAAATTACGAGGAATGTAAGCGAGCTTCGTCAAAGGGGGGTGGGGGGGGGGGGGGGTCAGTTTAATTCGCTATAAAAAAAGCATATGTTCGATAATTTTTTTTGACGACACAGTTTGTATGTTTTTATTTATATAATTAGTATAAAATAAAAGGACATTTGAAGAATATTCTGTGCAATCTCCATTAATAAATCTGCAGAAATGAGCCAGTGACAGCAAATCTTCTCAGACGCCACAAAAAAGTTACATTGCGGTGAACTGCATAACTCATCATTGGATCATCCGAAAAAAAAATCCAAGAAGATTCTATGAGTTAATCAGTTTCTTGAGGTAACGCTGTCGAGTTTTTATTTATTTATTTATTATTTTCAATTTTTGGTCACATTTAGACGTCAAAATAGCGATTTTTTATTTTAAAAATTTGAAACTTTATTATTGTAAAATGAACTAAAATGATGAAAAATATTTTAAAAACTCGACAGCGTTATCTTAAGAAACTTATAAACTAATGAAATTTTTTTAGTTTTTTCATTTGAGATGATCTAGTCATGAGTTATGCAGTTCACCCCAATTTTTTTGAGGTGTCTCCAAACATGTGATGTCAATGGCTCATTTCAGCATAATTATTACTGAAAATTTCGCAGAATGCTCTTCAAATGTCCGTTTATTATATACTTCTTACATAAATAAATATATATTAACTGTGTCGTAAAAAAAAAATTATCGCAAAGATGCTTTTTTAATAGCGAATTTACCTTACCCCCACCCCCCTTAATGAAATAAACGAAATCAAAAAAGTACCTCTACAATAAGCACGAGCCGGAGTGTCAGCAACAATTGCTTTCAAATTCACATTACAAATCTTATTGTCCAACCGGAATCCATCTCGGCACAAGGTATTCAATTCGTTTATGAGATCTTCAAAAACTTCGGTTGAATCCTTTGGATTGCCAGCTCCAGGATGGATGGCAACTTCAAATGGCTTATACACATCGGGCTCATAATAAATTTTACTTTAAATCGGCCAAATAGAAGTTTTTCCAGATTTTGATAATGGCAGTCCGTCTATATTCAAAATTAAATCAATATCTCATTTATGGAAGCCGGCGGACACTTTTCCAACCCAGTTGCGATTCCGGAGTACACAAATTCCCCAGACTCTCGATCTGTTGAACTTTCCATACTTCGAATATTGTAATTTAGCATGGAGTGTACCCAAAAACATCAAAGGCCGTTTTTGGCAAGTCAGGAAATACTCTTTCCCTCAGGATGAGTAATAATTGTTCGACATGCGTGTGACTAATTTGAGTGCTCACAGCCCACTGCCGAAGATGCTCAATCTTTTTCGAGAGTGATGGTTCCGTGTCACTTTGTCTTTCTTCCTCAGCGACAAGATCAAAGTCTTCGTTGAAAACATTCTCTTTCATCACGTCCAAATTTTGACTCCCAATTTCATCGTGGTCGTGTCCATAATCGGGGTCCTTCCCCAATGGTATCGTTCATATTCTCGATAAATGCGAATTTTTCTAAACGACTTAAATTTTTGGAATAAAATTTGTTTAACTTGATATTATACTTACCATAAACACTTTCTTCGCTCTGTCTATTTGCTCCCATATTAGCTTGTTTTGTCTCTCTTTCAATTTCCTTGAAAAGTATTCTGCTCTTTCGCTTACGAGCACAAGTACGTTATTTTTTACGTTCATCCATATCCATCTGCGTTATTTACTCTCGTTATTCACTCTCGAGAAAAATATTTTTTGGAAAACAAAGTATCGAGGGTGAGCGGCAGCGAGAAAGAAAAGGGAAATACGATCAGCGTGTTTCGGTTGAGCGGTCACGGGAGGCCCGCGAGAAGAAAAAGGAACGAGAGCATGGGCTGGCCTGGCAGGCTCGAAGCAAAAAGGCGGTAGTCTCGGTAGAAAGCAAGAGAACGATGCATCGTTCGAATATCAAGTGTACGCAATAGTTCGGTTCGATCTAAAAAAAAAATATATTTCCTATAATTTGGTTCGTAAAATTCGGTCACGTCGTATTTCGCGTATAAAGTGGTATATAAGTATATAGATATCGACTGGAAACCGACGCTAAATTCCCTTCAGAACACCGCCGGACGCGCCAAGAGCCAAGCATCGTATACACAAATGTATAAATACAAGTTGACTTTTATAAGGTGGCCATGTGTTTTATGAGGGTCTTGCGAGTTTAAAAACCATTGAAAAATATGATTTTTAATGGTTTTTCATGCTTTCTTTGAAAAAAAATATATCGTATTGTTATCATGGATAGCATTTGCCGGAGAAAATAGGCTATTCTGAAAAAGAACAAAAAATCAATTTTGTGTGCAGGAGAATGAGGTGAATAAAATTCCGAATGCGAAACAGTTCCGAAAAACTTAAGTAGTATAGATATGAGAGTTCTAACGGAGGGCCTCTGAGAGGGGTGCGGGGCGGGGGGCCGTGGAGGGGGGACGACGTCACGTGGAGAGGGGGAAATCCTTGGAGCTGGAGAGGGGGTATCGATTGATTATTGATTGGAGGGGGGTATCGATTGATTATTGATCGATTATTGATAGGTTATTTCGTTTTCCTCTATTTAATTTAATTTTTAATTTTCTTATTATTCGATTTATTTTTGTCATATATTTGTGTGAGCGCTGAATAGCAGATACGAATATCCGCACAAACAGGAGAGGCCGAGACTACGGCTTCTCCATTGCGAGTCACTATGCGGGGGAGGGGGATGACATCACGCGCGGCAGGGGGAAATCGTTGGAGCGGAGGGTTCGAGTTGGCTGACCCGTGTTGCAGAAAGATACGAAGCGGTCGGATTACACGTATGTGTGAGAGAGAGCGAGAATGAGAGATGGAGCGGCCGCATTGCCACGAACGTCTTCGAACGTCTCACGTACGTCTTACGAACGTCTCATGAACGTGTTCGAACGTGTTCGAACGTCTCACGAACGTCTTCGAACATCTCACGTACGTCTCAGGTACGTCCCACGAACGTCTTCGAACGTCTCACGTACGCTCACGAACATTTCATGAACGTCTTCGAACGTTTCACGTACGTCTCATGAACGTCTTCGGACGTCTTCGAACGTCTCATGTAACCTTCACGAACGTCTTCGAACGTCGTACGAACGTCTCATGAACGTGTTCGAACATGTTTGACCGTCTTACGAAAGTCTCACGTACGTCTCACGAACGTCTTCGAACGTCTCACGTACGTCTTACGAACGTCTCACGTACGTCTCATGAACGTCTTCGGACGTCTTACGTACCTCTTACGAACGTCTCACGAACGTCTCGCCTACGTCTTACGAACGTCTCATGAACGTGTTCGAACATTTTTGAACGTCTTACGTACGTCTCACGTACGGCTCATGAACGTGTTGGAACGCCTCACGAACGTCTCTCGAACGCCTGACGAACATCTGCGAACGTCTCTTGAACATTTATCGAACATCTACCAATGAATGTCTTCAAACATCATCCAGCGATGGTGGGAACTGATTTCCCATAATTTTCAAAACGAATTCCTTTCACATTTAAGAGCAATATTTTATACAGTTCTATAATCTGACAACAAATGATGTAACAAAGGAAGGGGTGAGGAAAATGAAAAATCACATAATGTTACATTTCGTTTATTTGCACGAATCATTATGATTCAACCACCAATTTCACATTTTAAACACATTTTGTGATGCACAATTTTTCTCATGCTTTTCGCAACGTAGAGTAGGGCTCACATCTAATCTACTTAAGGTTTGCAGATCGCCAAATTCCATATCGAACGTTTCTATAACGAGATCATTTTTCATATTTAATATATCAGCTAGCCATTCTCGTTTTTCATGGCCGTTAACATATACGATAGGATACATGTCGTCTTTCGTTGGGCCCATAACTGCAGCCGTTATTAAACCTTGAGCCATGCTGTATGGAACATTTCCATAGGCTCACTTTAGGCCATGATGATTCCGAATAAGACATGACGCTTCATATCTCTGAGATTTTGTGAGAAGTCTCCATGGTATAAGACTCGCGAAAATGTCATGAGAGAGTACACATTCCGCTCTCAGAATCACTACATCCTTAACGACAAAATTTCTCCCAACAATGAATCCTTGTAGATCGATGAACGTAGGTACAGCCATAACGAAGATGTATTGGCTCGATCAAGTCGATAGGAAGATCAAATGATGACTGACGAAAATATTTAAGAAATTCATGTTTAAAATATTTATTCATTGAGCGGCGGAGGGGCGGTACTTGCTACAATATTCAACAACGCGATCGTGCAAGATCGAACAATATGCAGTAGTATTTGGGAGCAAATCTTCCTTACATTCAAATTCTATTCGCACATCCACGGTAGCATTTTTCACAGACTCGTTCTGGCGCGAGCAATCGACAACCGTGAGAGGACCATTATATTGAATCTTTGCGATAGTGAGCAGAGAATTATCACTATCACGCCCGTAATAAGATTTACGAAATTGAGAGTACATATTGAACAAAATGGCGAATCTGTTTTTGTCAAAATCCAAGTTCAAATCATCGCAAGGATAGGATTCCGAGCTGAGATAAAGTTTAACCTTGGCGAGTTTGCAGTCGTGGAATAACGTAATGTACTTTGCCATAGAATTTTTTTTACCAGTCTGCAGCGCAAATATTACATATCTTGGTTTCTCTAGCTGGGAGGCAGCTTTTACGGTCCATGAATGATTCGTTGTGGTGTGAAGCAGTGGATACTCGTATAGATCCCAAGACCGAAAGCCCATATTCAAGTGTCGTCCACTTTCCGATGTTCGGAGTAATGACAATTTAGTTATCTCATTTAATAATACGTGGGGCATACGCCATTGTATCTTTAGCAATTCAACTTCTACCTCTACTAATCGATGATGACTGAATACGCAATTATCATCATTGCGTGAAGGTATCAGAATTAGTTCATGAGCAGCATTGATAACTACGCGTTTGTAATCTTCGCAGAATCCTAGCAATATGTTGAGAGGTACGCAGAAATTGAAGTATTTCCCCCCATCATTATGTGTCACATCCCACGCAGCATTTTTCAAAGTATGACTCCTCTCAGGGCTTAGGGAGATGTAGTTTTTAATCGTGGTTGTTATTCCAACGTTTCGATTGCGATGAATCTCCACATCATCGAGCCCATAACGAACTTCATCAAACATGAATGCAACCCAATTGTTTCCCAATACTACTATTGCTTGATCATCAGGTTCATTAAGCACCGTAAACTTCCCGTCAACGTAGAGGAAACTTTCAGATGGTAGGGTGTACAAGTCTTGATGTTGTATAGGAATTCGTATTTCATCGCTGTGTCCAAACGTTGAGTTGGCATACGGTTTGTACGAATGAGTCTTAATTTCGATGAAACGATCGTCAGAGATTGGCTCCCCACTGATATTCAAGACGTCGGTCATCCTTTTGCTTCAAGTACTTCGCACAATAAATCCCAGGGATTCTAAAAATTCACGATTCGCTGCACTGAGTTCCTTCGTTGCGGGTAATTTAACACTCATGTCGCTTGTCTTCTTGCAAGAGAATTATTACGTGCGATCGTATTATCTCGCGTAGAAATATTGTCTATGGCGTATTTCGTGTCGTACAGTATGAGCATCACAAGCGTCGTTTTCGTCGTCAATTTGATCTACGTGGAAGATCCGCTGCAAAACATCGTTGAACATTTCGCGTGGATCAAGAAATTATCAAGGCTCATCAGCTCACAGTTGAATAAGCGCACTGTACAGAAATATATCTGTGATAGGTACGTAGGTTTGATGTAATTGAATACATCAAAGCAATTTTATCGCAACTGAAGTTATTTTTGTTTTCGTAGATGTCTACACTACTTTCATTCGGAGCAAAATTTCAAGCGCACGCTGTGGACTGTGGCCAGATTAACGACTGTGCTGTCCGTCTACCGAACGATGCCAACAAGTGGCACACATTTAGAAACTTCAATCATATGGGGCGACTTCCATTCGTAATATACGCCGATCTTGAGTGCGTTCTTGCGGAAATGAATGAACGAAACATGTACCAACACCACAAGGTTTCTAGTATCGAATACTACGTACATTGTTCATACGATCAATCATTACACAATACGAATCGCACCGTAATAGCGATTGCATCGCATGGTTCGTCAAAGAACTAACAAGTGTAGCTTTGCATGTGAAAGATATTTTATCTTCACATATCCCCATGGTACAGTTAACATCCGACGAGGAGCTTAAATTTCGAACCGCGATTAAGTGTCATATTTGCGAAAAAGATTTTGTACAAACCGACACACGTTCGCGGTCTCTGTCATTTGACTGAGCGTTCTAGAGGCCCCGCCCATTCGAATTGCAATCTAAGTTTCAAACAATCTTTTTCCATTCCAGTAGTTTTTCACAATTTGTCTGGCTATGATGCACATTTTATAACTAAGGAAGTAGCCACCGCTTTCGAAGGGAAAACTTACGTGCTTCCAATAACAAAAGAAAAATATATTTCGTTTACGAAAACTGTCCAAGCTACCTCCGAAGAAACAAGAAACCAAATTGAATTACGTTTTATCGATTCATATAAATTGTTGACAACTAGTCTTGAGAAATTGGGATCATTTTTGACGACGGACAACTGAAAATTGTACGCTCGCAATTTGATGGCCTACCGATGCATGACTTTACATTATTAACACGAAAAGGTGTCTTCCCGTATGATTACGTTGACCATGTCAGCAGATTGGAAGACACGCGTTTGCCGCCGCGCGACTCATTTTACAGTTCTCTGACTGGGGAAACGATCAGCGCTTGCGAGTACACTCACGCTGAGAGTGCTGGCAGCGGTTTCCTATTCAAACGCTTGGTGAATATAGCGATTTGTATTTGAAGACGGATGTTTTGTTATTAGCAGATATTTTTGAAAATTTTCGTGATGCGTGTATTAAAAGTTATGGGCTCGATCCGGCATATTATTACACTCTTTCCGGATATGCTTGGGACGCCATGTTGAAATATACGCACATTACGTTTGAATTATTAACTGACATCGACATGATTTTATTCATCGAGCGAGGTATACGCGGAGGTTTAAGCTAATGTTCAAACAGATATGCACATGCTAATATCAAGTACATGCAATCGTACGATCCATTGAAATCATCATCATACCTGATGTACTTCGATGTGAACAACTTGTATGGATTTGTAATGTGCCAACCTTTGCCGTATGCTCATTTTCAATGGATCAACGACACATCGAATTTTGACGTATTATCCATGGCG
Source organism: Ophion costatus (assembly GCA_951751655.1). NCBI lineage: Eukaryota > Metazoa > Arthropoda > Insecta > Hymenoptera > Ichneumonidae > Ophion > Ophion costatus. The sequence goes on from OX632360.1 coordinate 28,842,789, forward strand.
CCAGATTCGCCTGTCGGCTACGTTCTCGAAGTCGATCTTGAATATCCGCAACGTTTGCATGATTCGCACAGTGACCTTCTGTTTTGTCCGACACGCGACAAACCACCTGGCAAGCGCGAAGAGAAATTGCTCGCAACCGTATGTAATAACAAGCGTTACGTGATGCACTATCATAATTTGTAGCAGTGTTAGCGTCATGGACTTCAAGTAACGAAAATACACCGAATTTTGGAATTCACACAATCCCCGTGGTTGCGTTCATACATCGAAGTGATTACGCAGTTTCGCAAAATCCCATAATGTGACGAAAATCACAAAATGTCATGAAAACCCCACAATGTCATGAAAATTTGCAAATGTCATGAAAATTGCAAGATGTCAATAAAATCACAAATTGTGACGAAACTGCCAAAAGGTCACGAAACTCCCAAAACCCAAACAAACTCAAACATATCCGAAGAATCTCAAAATGTCATGAAAATCACGAGATGTCAATAAAATCACAAAATGTCATGAAGGTCCCAAAATGTCGTGAAAATCCAAAAATGTCTTGAAAATCACGAAATGATATGACATTCAAAACAAAAACAAACAAACCTTGGTTTGGGTTTGGTTTGGGTTTAGGTTTGTTCGGGTTTGTTTTGAGTTTGTTTGGGGTTGTTGGGGTTTGTTTGGTTTATAACCCAAACAAAATCAAACAACCTCAAATAACCCTAAACAAACTCAAACAAACCCAAGCAAACTCAAACAAGCTCAAACCCCAACAAACCTAAACCCAAACCAAACCCAAACCAGGGTTTGTTTGTTTTTGTGTTGAAGTTCTTGACATTTCGTGACTTTCATGACATTTTTGGATTTTCACGATATATTGGGATTTTCATGACATTTTATTATTTTATGGACATCTCGTGATTTTCATGACATTTTGCGATTGTTCGGAGTTGTTTGAGTTTCTTTGGGTTTTGGGAGTTTCGTGACATTTTGGCAGTTTCGTGACATTTTGTGATTTTATTGTCATCTTGCCATTTTCATGACATTTGCAGACTTTCAAGACATTTTGGGGTTTTCGTGACATTTTGTGATTTTCGTCACATTTTGGGATTTTGCGAAACTGCGTATTCAATTCGATGTATGAACGCAACCAAGGGGATTGAGTGAATTTCAAAATTCGGTGTATTTTCGTTACTTGAAGTCCATGTCGCAAACACTGCTGCAAATTACGATAGTGTATCACGTAACGCTTCTTATAACATACGGTTGCGAGCAATTTCTCTTCGCGCTTGCCAGGTGGTTTGTCGCGTGTCGGACAAAACGGAAGGTCACTGTGCGAATCATGCAAACGTTGCGGATATTCGAGATCGACTTCGAAAACGTAGCCTACAGGCGAATCTAGCGCTATGGATAATACGTAAAAATTCGACGTGTCGTTGATCCATTGAAAATGAGCATACGGCAAAGGTTGGCACATTGACCATCCATACAAGTTGTTCGCATCGAAGTACCTCAGGTATGATGATGATTTCAATGGATCGTACGATTGCATGTACATATTATTAGCATGTGCATATCTGTTTGAACACTGGCTTAAACCTCCGCGTATACCGCGCTCGATAAATAAAATCATGTCGATGTCAGTTAATGATTCAAACGTAATGTGCGTATATTTCAACATGGCGTCCCAAGTATATCCGGGAAGAGTGTAATAATATGACGGAACGAGCCCATAACTTTCAATACACGCATCACGAAAACTTTCAAAAATATCTGCTAAAAACAAGACATCCGTCTTCAAATACAAATCGCTATATTCACCAAGCGCTTGAATGGAAAACCGCTGCCAGACACTCGAAGCGTGAGCGTACTCGCACGCGCTGATCGTTTCCCCGGTCAGAGAACTGTAAAATGAGTCGCGCGGCGGCAAACGCGTGTCTTCCAATCTGCTGACATGGTCAACGTTTTCGTACGGGAAGACACCTTTTCGTGTTAATAATGTAAAGTCATGCATCGGTAGGCCATCAAATTACGAGCGTAAAATTTTCAGTTTGTCCGTCGTCAAAAATGATGCCAACTTCTCAAGACTTGTCGTCAAAAATTTATATGAATCGATAAAACGTAATTTAGTGTGGTTTTTTGTTTCTTCGGCGGTAGTTTGGACAGATTTCGTAAACGGAATATATCTGCCTTTTGTTATTGGAAGCACGTAAGTTTTCCCTTCGAAAGCGGTGGCGACTTCCTTAATTATAAAAGGTGCATCATAGCCAAACGAATTGTGAAAAACTACTACAATGAAAAAAGGTTGTTTGAAATTTAGATTGCAATTCGAATGGGCGGGGCCTCTATAACGCCCAGTCAAATGACAATGATGGCGAACTCGTGTATCGGTTTGTACAAAATCTTTTTCACACATGTGACACTTAATCGCGGTTCGAAATTTAAGCTCCTCGTCGGATGATAATTGTACCATGGGGATATTTGAAGATAAAATATCTTTCACATGCAAAGCTGCACTTTTTAGTTCTTTGACGAACAATACGATGCAATCGCTACTACGGTACGATTCATATCTGCATAATGATTGATCGTATGAACAATGTACGTAGTATTCGATACTAGAAACCTTGTGGTGTTGGTACATGTTTCGTTCATTCATTTTTGCAAGAGCGCACTCAAGATCGGCATATATCACGAATGGAAGTCGCTCCTTATGATTGAAGTTTCTAAAAGTGAGCCACTTGTTGGCATCGTTCGGTAGACGGACAGCACAGTCGTTAATCTGGCCACAGTGTGCGCTTGAAATTTTGCTCCGAATGAAAGTAGTGTAGACATCTACGAATACAAAAATAACTTCAGTTTCGATACAATTGCTTTGATGTATTAAATTACATCAAACCTACGTACCTATCACAGATATATTTCTGTCCAGTGTGCTTATTCAACAGTGAGCTGACGAGCCTTGATAAATTATTGACCGATGCGAAATGTCTAACGATGTTTTGCTGCGGATCTTCCACGTAGAGCGAATTGACGACGAAAACGCCGCTTGTGATGCTCATTCTGTACGACACGGAATACGCCAGAGACAATATTTCTACGCGAGATAATACGATCGCACGTAATAATACTCTTGCAAGAAGACAAGCGACATGAGTGTTAAATTACCCGCAAAGAAGAAACTCAGTGCAGCGAATCGTGAATTTTTAGAATCCCCGGGATTTATTGTGCGACGTACTTGAGGCAAAAGGATGACCGACGTCTTGAATATCAGTGGGGAGCTAATCTCTGACGATCGTATCATCAAAATTGAGACTCATACGTACAATCCGTATGCAAACTCAACGTTTGGACACAGCGATGAAATCCGAATTCCTACACAACATCAAGACTTGTACACCCTACCATCTGAAAGTTTCCTCTACGTTGACGGGAAGTTTACGGTGCTTAAAGAACCTGATGATCAAGCAATAGTAGTATTGGGAAACAATTGGGTTGCATTCATGTTTGATGAAGTTCGTTATGGGCTCGATGATGTGGAGATTTATCGCAATCGAAACGTTGGAATAACAACCACGATTAAAAACTACATCTCCCTAAGCCCTGAGAGGAGTCATACTTTGAAAAATGCTGCGTGGGATGTGACACATAATGATGGGGGGAAATACTTGAATTTCTGTGTACCTCTCAACATATTGCTAGGATTCTGCGAAGATTACAAACGCGTAGTTATCAATGCTCCTCATGAACTAATTCTGATACGTTCACGCAATGATAATAATTGCGTATTCAGTCATCGTCGATTAGTGGAGGTAGAAGTTGAATTGCTCAAGATACATTGGCGTATGCCCCACGTAATATTAAATGAGATAACTAAATTGTCATTACTCCGAACATTGGAAAGTGGACGACACTTGAATATGGGCTTTCGGTCTTGGGATCTATACGAGTACCCACTGCTTCAAAGCACAACGAAACATTCATGGACCGTATAAGCTGCCTCCCAGCTAGAGAAACCAAGATATGTAATATTCGCGCTGCAGACTGGTAAAAAAAATTCTATGGCAAAGGACATTACATTATTCGACGACTGCAAACTCGCCAATGTTAAACTTTTTCTCAACTCTTTGATTTGAACTTGGATTTTGACAAAAACAGATTCGCCATTTTGTTCAATATGTACTCTCAATTTCGTAAATCGTGTTACGGCTGTGATAGTGATAATTCTTTACTCACTATCCCAAAGTTTCAATATAATAGTCCACTCACGGTTATCGATTTCTCACGCCAGAACGAGTCTGTGAAAAATGCTACCGTGGATGTGCGAATAGAATTTGAATGTAAGGAAGATTTGCCCTCAAATACTACTGCTATTGTTTGATCTTGCACGATCGCGTTGTTGAATATTGTCCATTGACCAACATGGTTCGTAAAATTGTACAGATCAGCATGTACCACCCCTCCCCCGCTCAATGAATAAATATTTTAAACATGAATTTCATAAATATTGACGTCGGTCATTAATTGATCTTCCTATCGACTTGATCGAGCCAATACATCTTCGTTATGGCTGTACCTACGTTTGTTGATCTACAAGGATTCATTGGTGGGAGAATTTTTGTCGTGAAGGACGTAGCGCTTCTGAGAGCGGAATGTGTACTCTCTTATTACATTTTCGCGATTCTTATACCATAGGGAGTTCTCACAAAATCTGAGAGATATGAAGCGTCATGGCTGATTCGGAATCATCATGGCTTAAAGTGGGCCTATGGAAACGTTCCATACAGCATGGCTCAAGGTTTCATAACGGCTGCAGTTATGGGCCCAACGGATGACGACATGTATCCTATCGTATATGTTAACGGCCATGAAAAACGAGAATGGCTAGCTGATATATTAAATATGAAAAATGATCTCGTTATTGAAAGGTTGGATGTGGAATTTGGCGATTTGCAAACCGTGAGTAGATTAGATGTGAGCCCTACTCTACGTTGCGAAAAGCATGAGAAAAATTGTGCCTGACAAAATGTGTTAAAAACGTTTAATTGGTGGTCGAATCATAAACATTTGTGCAAATAAACGAAATGTAACAATATGTGATTTTTTTATTTTCCTCACCCCTTCCTTTGTTACATCATTTGTTGTCAGAATATAGAACTGAATAAAATATTGCTCTCAAATGTAAAAGGAATTCGTTTTGAAAATGATGGGAAATCAATTCACACCATCCCTGGATGATGTTTGAAGACATTCATCGGTAGATGTTCGATAAATGTTCAAGAGACGCTCGCAGATGTTCGTGAGGCGTTCGAGAGACGTTCCTGAGGCGTCCGAACACGTTCATGAGACGTTCGTAAGACGTACGCGAGACGATCGTGAGACGTACGTGAGACGTTCGTAAGAGATACGTGAGACGTCCGAAGACGTTCATGGGACGTACGTGAGACGTTCGTAAGACGTACGTGAGCCGTTCGAAGACGTTCGTGAGACTTTCAAACGTTCGTGAGACGTTCAAACATGTTCGAACACGTTCATGAGACGTACGTGAGACGTTCGAAGACGTTCGTGAGACGTACGTGAGACGTACGCGAGACGTACGTGATACGTACGTGAGACGTACGTGAGACGTACGTCAGACGTACGTAAGACGTACGTGAGACGTACGTGAGACTTCCGAAGGCATTCGTGAAACGTTCGAAGACGTTCATGAGACGTTCGAAGACGTTCGTGAGACGTTCGAAGACGTCCGTGAGACGTTCGAACACGTTCGAACACGTTCATGAGACGTTCGTACGACGTACGTGAGACGTTCGAAGACGTTCGTGGCAATGCGGCCGCTCCGTCTCTCATTCTCGCTCTCACTCCCATATACGTGTAATCCGATCGCTTCGTATCTTTCAGCGACACGGGTCAGCCAACTTGAACGCTCCGCTCCAACAACTTCCCCCTGCCGCGCGTGACGTCATCCCCCTGTCGTGCGTAGTGACTCGCAATGGAGAAGCCGTATTCTCGGCCTTTCCTCTTTGTGCGGATATTCGTACCTGCTATACAGCGCTCACACAAATATATGCCATGAAAATAAATTAAATAATAATTAAATTAAAAATTAAATTACAAAGAGTAAAAATAAATAACCTATCAATAATCAATCAATAATCAATCGATACCCCCCTCTAATCAATAATCAATAGATACGCCCCTCCAGCGCCCACGATTTCCCCCTCCGCGTGACGTCACCGCCCCCTCCGATTCCCCCTTCGGAGCGTGACGTCATCCCCTCCCCGGCCCCACACCCCGCACCACCCCTCAGAGGCCCTGCGTTAGAACTCTCATATCTATACTACTAACTTAATTTGTACTCCGCGTCATGAAGAAAAAAATTATCAAACATACGATTTAAAATGGATAGATCGGAATTTAATCAGTGGACCAAATGAGCTAGGTCAGGCACGACAGTGCTATAGGTAGTGCTAGTCTGCTGACGTCACAGCTGCAACTTCCGAATGATCGGCTGTCGCAGGAAGTTGGTTCAGAGCAGTGCAGCCAGATCGCGCGTAAACGTTACCCCCTCGCTAGTCTCTTTCGCGCCCATCACACAATCATAGTAGCACGTGTCCGTGATCGAGCGACGCTCGGACATCTTCGGAAAGAGCCCAGTGCGGTCGAAGTGTCCCGATCGCGCATTCGACAGCTACACCAAGAGAGGGGGTAACTTTTACGCGCGATCTGGCTGCACTGGTTCAGAGTCCTATGATAGGCGGTCGAACCGAGGGATCTGAATGTGTCCCTATCTGAGAACTTGATTCAAAATAATGTCAATTGAAAAAATGTTCGAGGATCCCATGCACTGCAAATACGATTTTCAATCATTTGCGATTCGCTAACAACTTTTTGAATAAATGATTCTAGCAATACATTTTAAAGTAATTTGATATGAAGTTATTAATTTATACCAAATACTACAATTTTTTTGTTTTTTAAATGTTGCATAAATTATATTCACATGTTGTAATTACAGAATTTTTAAATACTCTATGGAACGGTAAAAAATAAAAATGCTCGTAGAATTTGGCAAAAAATTATAATTTCACGCGAAATTACTTTAAAATGTGTTGATAGAGTTATTTATTGCGAAAATTGTTAGCGAATCGCAAATGACGAGGAACATTATTTGCGGACCATGAAATCCGCAAACTTTTTCGAAATTGACATTAATTTCGATAAATTCGGAATCTATCGATCAAGTTCAATCGGTTATCTTAAACCTCAATCGTAAAACTGGATCGTTGTCGTTTTTTCACTGCCAAACCAACAATTGTCGATGGAAAAAAATCTTTAAAAAATCATGGTCGATCGATAGACCGTACTTCTACAGGGAAAATAGGGTTGTTTTCTTTCTTATTTTTGATACGACGATAAAAAGACGCATCTTTGGATTGAAACCATTCGTCCAACCAATTTTGTACTGCATCGTAATTGGCCAAGTGAAGCCCACCCAAGCCATGCGTTATCAACCGGAACAAGTGATAGTCTGAAGAGGCCAGGTCTGGCGAATAGGGCGGGTGCGGTAGCAGATCCCATTTCAGTCTTTTTATGGTGTCCTGCACGATGGATCTGCGATGGCCCGGAGCGTTGCTGTGCTGCAATATCACACGTTCGTGTCTCGTGTCCCATTCTGGCCTTTTTTCAAGCAATGCGTGGTTCAAATTGAATAGTTGTTGTCGGTAGCAATGCTCATTGACAGTTTCGCCCGGTTTCAGCAGCTCATAGTATACGATTCCTTTCTGGTCCCACCAATCGAAGAGAGAGCATTTTTTTTCCGAAGTGATTTGGCCGTGCCGTCGATGTTGAAGCTTCGCCAAGTGAAAACCACGATTTTCTGCGTTTGGGCTGCTCGAAATATATCCATTTTTCATCGCCAGTAATAATTCGATGCAGGAAACTCTTTCTGTTCTGCCGCAAAAGCAAAATTTTGGAAGTGGCTCTTCGATTTTCCATTTTTCTCTCAGCACTCAGCACTTCTATTTGTCTCTCATGTGGCACCCACTTTCCTTCATTATGAATTTTTCCCATAGCGTGCAAACGTTTCCAAATATATTGCCGAGTCACATTTAATGCCTCGGCAAATTGATCTTCTGTTTGAGTGTCATCTTCATCCAATAACGCTTGCAGATCGGCGTCCGCAAATGTTTGCGGTCTTCCCGAGCGCTCGGTGTCCCCAGTCTCAAAATCGCCACTTCTGAACCGCTTGAACCAATCTTCACATGTTGTTTTTGATGGTATATGTTCGCCGTAGGGCTCCTCAAGTATCCGACGTGCTTCAGCGCTGTTTTTTTAGGTTGAAGCAGAATAGCAATGCTTCCCGCAAATGCTATTTATTTGGCACAAACATTGACATTTTCGAGTTTAGAAAATCGTCGTTGTGTTGCGATATTTGTTTATATTACGACTGGGTATTCTTAACGGACAACACGCCTGTGACGGCTACAAAAAATCGATTTTTTGAAAACCATCTAGAAAAATCTAAAATACATTAAAGATTTAGATGCCGTTGGACCCAGGTCGAAAAAATAATTATTTTCGGAGATGTTGAACATTTTGTGGAGCGGTGCAGCGCTCCATGACGCTCGGGGTCCCGCGCAGCTGCGCGCCTCAGGGTCGGCAGGTATATCGAATAGCGATCCATACGACGGTTTCGAGATAAAAAAAAAGAGTGCATCGATCATGTCCAAAAACGTATGGGGACGCGCCTCCGCGATCGTGAAAAAACAAAAAGGATTGTCTGGCAGAGGAAAGCTCACGGGAAAATTGATTGACGAGTTGAGGACATATTACGGCTTGGCTATTCGGAGGAACAGCGATGATGTTGAAAAAATGAGGAAAGCAATTTGGGCAACTATCAAACATAAAATATCCACAGATAGTGAGCCACAACAAGACGATTGCCCAGAGGGAGCCGAGTCGTAGTGTTCATGGCAGCGAGCGGTCGCAAGCGGTAATATTTCTGAATATCGGCATAAGCCGCCTCTTCCTGAGGAAGTATTGGAGGCAATTACGCCAGTCTTCGAAAATTTGAGCAGAGACGATTTGCTGCAGCGCTGTTTGGGCGGCTTCACGCAAAACAACAACGAAAGCTACAACAAATCTGTTTGGGCAATAGCCCCCAAGTGTCAGTCCGGGAGCAAAAAAATCGTCGATATTGCAGCTGATATCGCGGTATTATTATTCAATGATGGCCTGAGAAGCCTCATGAAAGTTTTGGAGACGTTGGGGATGACAATCGGCCCAAATTGTGTCAATTTTTGCGGTGAAACCGACGCAGCGCGGATCGAGCAGGCGGAGCGCTCGCTCACAGATGCTGCAAAAGAGACAAGAAGAGCCTCTACAAGTTCGAGAAAAGATGCTAGGGACAATGATTTGCTTCTTGAAGTCCAGCTATATGGTGCCGGCATCGCTGATTAGAGGTAAAAAAAATTTTTTCCGATTCATCGCATAAATTAACAAACCTAAAACTTTGAACGCGTTTTTCTCAAAACCACTTTTTTGAGTGCGGCCCGCAGCAGAACTCGAGCAATTTTTATCCGATCGACTTCAAATTTGGACTGCATCAATGAAACTAGATTATCTAAAGAGTACATAGGATTTTTTCGATATCTCAATAATAAAAAAAGTTATAGCCTATTTTCGACGAGAAATTTTGCTCGAAAATCGTCCTTTAATTTCAAAAGCATGCCTATTTTTTAAAAATCAATATTTTTTTAAATCCCTATGTACTTCTCTTCAAAATATCATATTATTAACGAAAACACTCGGTATTTTTTTTTTCAGATCGACTATGAAGAGAGTTTTGCTGCGTGCCGCGAACCACTGCAGAGGTTCGCGGCACGTACCTGACGCGTGAGCTTCCCCAGCGTCACCATGGGGCGTAAAAAACTTGAAAATTTTTTTTTATGTATCTTCAATAAACAACGAACAAAACAAAAAAAAATGTTCGAATATCTCGTTTTCTCCCACAAAAAACAATTCTTGAAAAATGGCAAAAAAACAGGGGGTCACAGTGGTGTTGTCCGTTAACAGATGTCCAAGCTATAAGGACACCCAATTTCATACCTGCATGCCCCCTACATATGTCCCTAGCGCCATCCATGTGTGAAACCCGGGAATTGAGTTGCGCACTAAGTATTAGTAAAATCTCGTGGAATAAGTGAGTACAACTCTAGTAGTATAGCTAGGCCGGTTCTAACGCTGGTCCTCTGAGGGTGGTGCATGGCGTGGGGTTCTTGCGGGGAGGGGGATCACGTCACGCGTGACAGGAGGAATGGGAGGGGACCGTGTCGTCAGCGAGGAGGGGAGAATCGTTGGCGCTGGAGGGGGGTATCGATTGATTATTGTTTGATTATTGATCGGTTATTTATTTTTACTCTTCTGAATTTAATATTTAATTTCATTATTATTTGATTTATTGTTATGTAATATATTTGTGTGAGCGCTGTATAGCAGATACGCATATCCGCACAAAGAGGAGAGGCCGAGAATACGGCTTCACCATTGCGAGTCACTACGCGAGCACGGGACGACACGCGGGGAGGGGGAAGTCGTTGGAGCGGAGGGTTCAAGCTGGTTGACCCGTGTCGCTGAGAGATACAAAGAGATCGGATTACACGTATGCATGAAAGAGAGCGAGAATGAGCGATCGGGTCGCATGCATGTGAGATAGATCGACTCTTCTGCATACATAAAGACATATACATTTAACTTTAGCCATTCCACTATTACAGCGGTTGGGGTTGTTTGGGTGAAAGCCCAAACAAACCCAACGGTCACGAACATCCTAGAATATCTATTGAATGTCTTCGAACATCTATTGAACGCCTTCGAATATTTCACGAATGGCTTCGAACGTCTCACGAACGTTTTCAAATGTTTCTTGATCGTCTCTCGAACGTTTCACCAGCGTCTTCGAACGTCTCACGAATATTGGTTATTATTTTATACTGGAGATGTGAAAATAATTCGGAACTTTTAGAGCAGATTCTGCACATTGGTAGAAACCATTATACCAACATATATAGGTAAAAGGCATCGTAAAAATGTCGATTCAGCATCATGTGTCATCTCAAGGCCAAAATGCCTAGCACACTCGTGAAAGAATAAATTGAAGCGAACGATATTGCGAGCCCATCGTGGATCCTGTCGAAGAAGTTGATTTCAGAAAAATCGTAAAGTCTGTAGAAAAATAAATAACGAAAAAATACACACGGCACCAAGGATGCAGTCGTTATAGAAATGGAATATAAATCGTGATTGAGAGGTAGACACATTCAGTCAATGTGTGAATTTCCGAGATCGCAAAGTGCCTCGCGCAGAGACATGGCGGACGACATTAACAAAAATATTTGCGAGCAAGGGGCTCAAATCAGTACGGTAGAAGAGTAAATTGTGTGGGAACAACGATGTGACCAGTATATCGAGTCGTTAGAAGAACAAAGTCGAATTAAACGACCACGATTATCGATCGGAAATCGTCAATCGTTGGTGGCTGAAATTGCACGACTTGAAGGCTTCAAGAATTCGGTGCATCAGCATTTTATACATACGGGTGCTGGACATGGTAACCATAGATTTATATGGCGCTAAATTGATACGGCATTCGAGAGCCGTATCTTGACCGGTGTAGTGATACATCGCGATCACATCGAACCTGAACAATTCCTCAAAGACGCGATTGATATCGGACTTTCACGCGTGCAAAACATTATCGACAATTACGGCAGTGGGGAAATTAATACCGTTTTCAACGGCGAATTTGTGGCGGGTGACAAGCGTGCAAATAAAAGCATTAATACGAAAACGATGAACCTTTTAATACGTCTGATTTACGCATGTGGTACGATCAAAGAGTTATTGAGGGCATTTCGACATCACTCGAAGAGTTTCAGGAACGCAACAGCGGATGGGCATAGTCGCGAATATATAACTTGACTATAAATATAAATAAATATAACCCGATGCGCGCGAGATGCCACATAATTTTATCGCAGTCGGTAACGCTGAAAAGAGCGGTTGTTAATGTGAAATCGCGTGATCAAGCGTGTTTCGCATGGTCTGTAGTAGCTGCTCTTCACCCAGCCGAACGTGACAGTGCGCGTGAATCTTCATACCCACACTACTCGACAGTGCTATATCTTCAAGACATTGAGTTTCCAGTGACTGAATCAAATGAAAAAATTTGAAATTCATAATGACATTTCAATGAATGTATATACCATTGAGAACGATAGTACTCTTCCAATTCGCGTGAGTGAGCGAAAGAGAGAAAAGCACGTCAAATTGCGCTACGTGGGAGATCCGCAGCAAAACATCGTTGGACATTTCGCGTGGATCAAGAATTTACCAAGGCTCGTCAGCTCGCAATTAAGCCAGAAGTATCATCGAAAATACATCAGTGATAGGTACGTAGATTTGATATAATTTAATACATAAAAATAATTATATCGAAACTGAAGTTATTTCTGTTTTCGCAGATGTCTACACTACTTTCATTCGGAGCAAAAATTGCAAGTGCACGCTGTGGACTGTGGCTAGATTAACGACTGAGCTGTCCGTCTACTGAACGATGCAAACAAGTGGCTCACTTTTAAAAACTTCAATCATAAGGAGCGACTTCCATTCGTAATATATGCCAATCTTGAGTGCGTTCTCGCGAAAATGGATGAACGAACCATGTACCAACACCACGAGGTTTCTAGTATCGAATACTATGTACATTGTTCATACGATCAATTATTATGCAGATATGAATCGCACCGTCGTAGCGATTGCATCAGATGGTTTGTCGAACTATACGTTGATCATGTCAGCAGATTGGAAGACACGCGTTTGCCGCCGCGCGACTCATTCTACAGTTCTCTGACTGGGGAAACGATCAGCGCGTGCGAGTACACTCACGCTGAGATTGTCTGGCAGCGGTTTTCCATTCAAACGCTTGGTGAATATAGCGATTTGTATTGTATTTGTATTTAAAGTCTTGTTATTAGCAGTGTTATGCTCGCTCGTGTTACTGAGCGGGCTGAGATTTATTTCGGAATGACTCTAGAGTTGGAGTCTTCCGATCTATCTCAATATATTTTTCGGGTTAGCTATTAAAGCGCTTTGCGCACCTATCCAGTTGGTTAATATAAGGGTCTTGGGCCTTTTGAATAAGAGACAAGTATGCTCTGTCGAAATTTGTGTATATATTTCGGAATCAGGGGTTGAGAAATTGGAAATGGAGGTTACAATTTTGATATAGATAATTATTATTGACAATTTAGCTTATCATCGCAGTTTCCTTTCATTGGTTAAATCGGTTTGACAAAGTTGGAAATTATTACAGTAAACATGGGTTGTTTGAACTTACGATTTGATGAGCTTGTAATTTGATACCGTGCTGACGCTGGACGTTCGGGTCTCCTCAAAGACAATGCCTTAGTATGACACTCACGTACGCAAATTACAAGTTGGGGTTTATTATTTGAGCGATTGGTTGAACGAATAATTATTTCTACACGGTAATGAGTTCTTTTTAGCCTGCGAAGCGTGATGAGACGCTGCACCTCAGTGCCTCACTTAACCCTCGGGTAGTGATGCTTGATCGCTAAGAATCGAAGACGCGTACTCGGAACTAACTTCTAAGGGCACGCAAAAAGACTCAGGGTACAGAGAGCCTCAGCCCCTGTTGAGCTCCGCTCAGTCCTAAGATTCGCGAGAGACTTACGTAAATGATTGCAACTCGACGGTGGGTTGCCTCTAAATTTTGGTGCCAATCAGCAATTTTGCTTGCCTCTAAGTGACGAAATTCGAAATACGTATAGGCTGAGCGGCTGTGGCTTTTTCCGAGTCCTCATTGAAGTTCATTCGCTCCGCAAGTTGCCGATGAAGACATCAGCATTGTGAAGAAATCGGGGTTGAAACTAAGCGGATCAATTTTGGTTTCTCAATGCGAGGTGTGCTCGGAGAATGCATGATTTTGCAATATAAAGTTCAAATGAGTTCAATTCCGAAGGACTTAAATCGCTATAACGTATGTGAAAATCTATTGGAGGGAATGTGAAGGAGAATTATGGAAAAATAATATACGGATGTAACAGCAGATATTTTTGAATATTTTCGTGATGCGTGTATTTTAAGTAATGGGCTCGATCCGGCGTATTATTACACTCTTCCCGGATATACTTAGGACGCCATGTTGAAATATACGCACATTACGTTTGAGTTATTAACTGACGTTGACATGATTTTATTCATCGTGCGAGGTATACGCGGAGGTTTCAGCCAATGTTCAAACAGATATGCACATGCTAATAACAAGTACATGCAATCGTACGATCCATTGAAGTCATCATCATACCTGATGTACTTCGATGTGAACAACTTGTATGGATGGGCAATGTGTCAACCTTTGCCCAAGGCTGATTTTCAATGAATCAACGACACGTCGAATTTTGACGTATTATCCATAGCGCTAGGTTCGCCTGTAGGCTACGTTCTCGAAGTCGATCTCGAATATCCGCAACGTTTGCATGATTCGGATAGTGACCTTCCGTTTTGTCCAGCATCCGACAAACCACCTGGCAAGCGCGAAGAGAAATTTCTCGCAACCATATGAGATAAGAAGCGTTACGTGATACACTATCGTAATTTGCAGCAGTGTATACGTCAGGACTTAAAATAACGAAAATACACAGAATATTCAAATTCACTCAATCCCCCTGGTTGCGTTGATACATCGGATCGAATACGCAGTTTCCCACACGTGCTACAAATGATTTCGAGAAAAATTTGTATAAATTAATGAATAATGTAGTATTCGGCAAAACGATAAAAAACGTGCGAAACTGTGTAGACGTAAAGCTTGTAACAAAGTGGGAGGGACGGTATGGGGCAGAGGCAATTATCGCAAAACCAAATTTTCACCGGCGAAGTGCCTATTCAGAAAATCTTATTGCGATCGAATTGCGAAATCTGCAGGTAAAATTTAACATGCCGATTTATGTGGGTATGTGTATACTCGACATATCGAAAACATGTATATCTGACTTTCACCACGAATTCATGATTCCACTGTATCAGCAAAACTGCAAGAGCATGTATACCGACACCGAATGTTTCATATACCACATCGAGTCTGACGACGTTTACGATGATATGAAGCGTACCATTAACAAATTTGATACGAGCGATTGCAGAATGGAAAATGTCTACGATTTAACATTAGTCAACAAGAAAGCGCCCGGTCTCATGAAAGATGAAAATAATGGTATGGTAATGACGGAATTTGTGGGATTGAGAGCAAAAATGTACGCTTTGCGAGTCGATGGTAAAAAAGACACGAAAACGGTGAATGGTGTGAAAAGTAATGTGGTGGCGCGAACAATAACTTTCAATGACTACACTCGCTGTTTGCACGAAGAAATTGAAATGACTCGTCAGCAGTCCTGTATAGGATCGAAGCTGCACGAAGTTTACACTATTTCAGAGTCGAATATTGCTCTAAGTCCTGTGACGGAAAAATCGTTTTCCCTGAAGCGTCACAAAAGGGCGTCGCGCCTCCGCCCGGCGATTTTTCCCGGGGCGCCAGCCGCGTTAGCGGCTTTCCGAGCAATAGGTCGAGACGACCGGTCTACCCGTATAGCGCAGCTCTTCTTTAGGTAGAGTGGCGGGGTCAGGGGCTAACGCTTAGGCAACACAAAGAAAAATAATCACTTCCAGACACTTCTGGAGAGAGAGTTCCACTTTATTTATTCCGAGTTATTTCTCGGCGGATGACTCGATACAAAAATTAGCTACAGCCGCCGGCCGACCTATCTCTTTTCTCTCTCTCTCTCACCCTTTACATCGAGGGAACAATCACGATCGACAGCACAAAAAAAACGCAAGGGACCTGCCACGTTCCTGCCGGCACCGCGATCCGAAACGACGCACACGCGAATGACGGAGGGATTACTTTTAGCTTGACGGTAGAGCTTTTCTTTTACGCCGGGTCCAGCCTCACTCCACAGACCGACTTAATTAGTCCCAACCATTAACTCTACTCGTTGACAGTCTCGCTCGGCTTTCCGTGGTCAAGTCCCATTCCCGTGAGCGAGACGGTTGACTCGAGATCTCCGTCCGAGCCGTTCACCCCTCCTCTCCGTCATTCGCGCCGTCCGTTACCGCGCCAAAATTAAATATTGGACGTTATAAGGCGATGACGGGTACGATGACGATGACCGGTGATGGAGGACGGTGACGATGACGTTGATCCAGTCTCCGCCCGTCGATCCTACCCAGCGCATCAAGTCCCGCCGCGACTCGTGCCCACTGCAGTTACGGGACGTGCGAAGATCGGGCGGACGCGTCGTTACCGACTGAAGGGGGTTGGGACCAGCTAGCCGCCGCAGGTTCGTTTATAATGCGCAATGCGTTCGAGCCGGAGATGGTCCCGGCGTCTTTTGGTTGCCTGACGCTGCGAGTCGTCGAAGCAGGCATTGACTGACCCCTTCCGGGACAACGCGTGCGATTCTCCTTTCCTGGACTTCGATCTTTGGCTGACCCACGTCGATCACTAAGTTGAACGGCCCGTGTTTCTGTCGCCCTGGACGGTCGCGTGTTCGAAACGTCCGGCTTATCCCGCCGGTCGTAGCGGAAAAGCGTTCAAGGCAGTGGGCCGAGCCGAATCGTCCCGAACTCTCGAGCGAGGGCAAGATCGACCAGACGCAGCCAGAATTGGACGATACGAGGCCGCTGTGGTGAGAAGGATCTCGAGGTTTCCGTCCGGGGCTACCGCCATTTCCCGCTCGCCATCGTACCACACATATCGCATGAACGAATAAAAAAAAAAGGAATATAATTATACAATTGAATAAGAAGGTAATTATACAACAAAAAAAAAAGAATAATGATATCAAGGGACAACAAGATAAATAAATAAGAAACGATAACGGCACGCTCGGGCTCCCGTATGAGGATGAAAACCGAGCGAGAGGGTCACCTTCAAAGTGGCTTTGGGGCTTCTCCATTCTGCCACGTGACAGTCCATATGATGACAAGCGGTATATCGTGCCAAAAGTACGGACACCTCACCATGGGGTCATTATAAAATAGCATTGTAAATGTTAGACTCTATTGTATATATTGTTATTAAATAAAAATGGAAAGGTATAATGAATGTAGTGCTGTAAATTTGATATATGTTGAAAAATATTAATGTTATATATAATGCGAGTATGGTAAAGTTTACAGGATATAATGATTCATTCTTATAAGAAATGGCGAATTGATACATAAATAAAATGGTATGCTTATTGCAAATAAACTTTATTGAATTCTCCATATGCTTTATAAAAGTTATTACGATATATTATTTTTGTGTATCCACGAGTTTTGAGATATATCCATTCCCAACCATTTAACATAAACATTATTGCCCTTTTTGCGAATTATCTTCTCCACGAGATATACGTTTGGATCGGCAACACGTTGCAGTTCGCATTCGTAGAATCCTCCGGCTATCGGATTTCCACTTGAGTCCTCAACTAGCTACGTTACGGGATAAGTTTGTTGCGCCTTGACGATTTTAAACACTTCGGTGGTGCAATTTGGTGTGAAACCTTTTTCAAATATCGTCTTGAATTTGCTTACGCGCACAAAATCATCGACTTTGAATCTTGCAGGAGCCGCAATTTTTACGTTGCTGTATACGGTGGTTAAGAGTTTCTCCGCAATCGCAGGAGTAACGTCGATGGGCCTCAACCCAATCGTACGATGCTTTCGCATTGTACATTGCGTGCATTTAGTATTGTACTTCATAACGAGTTGCGGTAACACATCGATCCACATGTAATTACCATTGAGTGTCAACATTTTCCACATGTTATTTTTGATAGTGCAATTGAATCGTTCGACGACCGAGGCTTTCATAATAGAATACGACGAATAATGATTGATGTTGTATTTCTCCATGATTCGTTGCACGTTTAATTTGTAGAATTCTCTTCGTTTGTCGGCTTGAAGATTTTTCGGGCATCTGCTGATCTTGTATGATTTTCGCGATCGTTATACCCATTTCGTTGCCAGTTTTATTTTTCAGGGGTACGGCCCATGCATACCTCCTCAACACATCGATGACAGTGAGAATGTAATTATAGCCTTTGTTGAAACGCGATTACGGCCGCAGTTCGACTACGTCAGCCTGCCACAAATCATCATACCCACGTACAAAGACACGTCTTCGTGGAAAGTTTTTTCTTGCTGGAGCATGTAATTCCTCCACGAGCTGCTTTTCTTGAAACGTTTTTTCTTCTCCGAGCATATAGTATGTTTGACGAGACGATTTTAACAAATCTTTCGGCGTTGTGTCATATACAGCGTTGGTTACATATTGAATCGTTTTGGACATATCGTTCATAGTTATTCGAAGCGTATCCTCTAGTGCGATGAGTTTCTTCTCAAATTCATCCAGGCGATCTGTCACGGCTTGATTTTCATTTCCACGTAACGTTTATTAGCAGCTTCGTAATCCGCTTCAGGTAGGGCTACGCCTCGTATTTTACGTGATCTTGCATCGAAGCCACTAGAGGTTAGACAAAGAGCATTATAGCGGGTATAATTTCTTATTAGCCCAGTCCACTGATAGTATGAATTATCCCGCGCTCCAAGCGATGATCCAAATTTGTTGATCGATATCTCGGTGTCAATAGTAATAGAGGAATGATCATTATCATCGATGCATAGGGTAATTTATAATGAGACCAACTTTGCGAAGTTCCTCAATAATCGACATTAGCTCTTTGTCGTGAGCGTTGTTATCCGCGTGTCGTGAAGCTTCCGACAATCGAAAACGATGGGCCAACTCGTTGGGATCATTCCAATGCACATAATCGATTTTGTGGTTATTTAACGTCATGGCGAGCGGTATTTCTATACCTCTTCCACCTTTTCGGTCGGAAGTTAATGGTCCAATGATTTATTTATATTTGAAGCCTTTGTTACCCAATACAGGATTGAGTATATTGCCACTGCGTCGATGTGCATTTGTTGATAACAGTATACTTTTATATTTGTCTCTACCTTCCTTGGTGTATATTGCATCGTCAGCAATTCTCTCGAAGATTCACTCATAGTGTCCAGGGGTTCCCAAGTATATTATGCCATCGATGAAAATATTATCATTATTATCCACATCGAAATGCTTACCGCCTAACATCATTCCTTCATTGGTAAATTTGACGCCATATACGTAATCCATGCTGAAATTTTTGTCTTGTGAAAGAATAGATGAAATATATTGTTGACCGAGTGAACCGAAATGTTCCCGCAATGTATTTTCACCTTTAGCCATTTGTAATTGACGTTGAACTGAAGACACGAATGATTCTGGCGTAGTCTCAAAAACGTCTTCTGCAACAATGGTAGCTGGCTGTAAGGGTGCAGGAGCCATCGATGTATCATCCAGAAATTCCTTTCGTCGCTTACGTTTCAAGTGATTCGGTGTAGAAATTACCAGCGAATCTTGCAATAATGAACTTGTGCGCTTTGTTTCATGTTTCACATCCGTCTCCAGGTCCTTTGCTTCCGACATGCTAAACGAATCAATTTCTGGGCCAAGAGATTTAACAGTAGCTGATTTTTCAACAATCTGCTTGAGAGGTTCGGTAAATGGCTTGAAGTGTGTCTCCAATGCAAGATCTTCTTCCATTTTGCCAGTCTTCAAAGCTTCATATTTTTGGCGCATTGAGTCGCTTGTTTTCGCAATTTCCCTGGCAATCTTTTAATCAGTATCAATTGTCGTCATCATGAAATTATTTGTCGGTCGTTGCACCGCTGATGTCTCAATGTCGACTGACTACATCACGGTATTGCAAACTCGTTAAATCCATTTCTATATCGACCACCGAACAATGAGCTATTCTTGTCAATCACCATGAAGCCGTATTTTTGTTCCCAGCATTTTGACATAACACCAGAAAATCTTCATACGATATATCCGTATTTACATGTTCATTGTAAACATATTTCAAGTTTGTACGATCTTGCTTAAACAAAATCAGCAGATTCACATTGTCGCGTATAAGATGCTCGGGAACCTTGGCATGAGTTTGGCAAAGATAGAAACAATCAACGCTTGCGTGTGTGCCCATCGCAAAGTACTCTCTTACTGTATTTTGCTTGTCACATGCTACGTCATCGAAAATAAAAATGTAGTTGGGAAGCGCTTCGTTCGGCCGGATAACATCACTATTATTTTAAAAATTTAAATAGTCAATTTCGTTAATCGATGTCAACAGATTTTCCAAATATTGATATTTTACTGTGTCGTCCTCCATTACTCTGTCGTCGAAATTCGTCACTTGAATCACTATCGCTTGTTTCACGAAACGCATATTTTCTCTCTAGAATCTAAACACACATTCGCCCAAAATGCGTCGTGTGAGGAGTATTTATAGGAGTGCACCAGGCCAAATCCGCTCAGTATCGAGAATGTTTTTGTATCTGTCGAACGACTGGAGCATTCTCCGACTAACGGCACATCAATTACAGTTTATTCCAAAAATTGTTTTGTTACAAAATTTTCATCACTTCGTTGACGTATTGTGGGAGAGGCTTCCCTAACACATAAAGGCTGATTCGGCAGGACAGCAATATCGCCGATGCACGCGCCATTGGAATTTACTGGGACTGCTAACACACATTGACGGTCCAGCCGTTTATAAATAATTGTGCCGAATGTCTAAGAGAAACGGCGGGGGTTTGTTAAATCGTGCAATAAATACACTTCCGATCGGATTACTTATTCCCGTCTACCAATTTTGTGGACCGGGCACTCAGTTGAAGCAGAGATTGGCAACAGGTGATCGTGGTATTAATCCATTGGATGCCGCTTGTCGCGACCACGATATAGCCTATTCTCAAAGCAACCATTTAGGCGAAAGACACGTTGCAAATAATATACTTCCAACAAGAGCACGAAAACGTATTACTGCGAGAGATTCGACTTTTGGCGGCAAAACCGCAGCTACCGCTGTTTGGGCAGCTATGCAAGCAAAAACGAAATTCGGCATGGGAATGAAGACAAAGAACTCATCGACAAAGAAAAAAAAGTCCGTTGAGAAGAGAATGCTGCCGATAGCAAAGCGTGGCGGAATTTTGCCAATTTTACCATTTCTAGGAGTTCTTGGTTTACTGGCTGGTGGGGCAGCTGGAATAGCAAAGGCTGTGAATGATAGCAAAGCGGCGCAACGTCAACTTGAAGAAATACAACGTCATAATCGGGCTATTGAAGGCTGTGGGGTGTATTTAACTCCGCACACGCGTGGACAAGGATGTTCAACTAAGAAAAAAAAACGCCAAAACACGGTGAAAATACTCTTGGGTGTAACACCTAATGTGCAATTGGAATGCTTAGCCAGACGCATACGCATACCATTCTTCAGAGGAGGCTTCATCCGCAATAATTTACCAGTTTATAGTGGAGTGCAACTAGATGAGAGCGGTACAGTAAACTTGGACGATGCCGATGGCCCCGGTACGCATTGGGTAGCCTATGCCAAGAGGCGGAGTCATATAATATATTTTGATAGTTTTGGAAATCTTCGACCGCCTAAGGAGTTGGTGCGATATTTTCGACCAAATACCACAAAAATACAATACAATCGAACATCTTATCAGAATTATAATCAGAGTATTTGCGGGCAATTGTGTTTGCACTTTCTTCAGAACGTCGATGATCAATATGTATTTAAGCCGTGACATTGCGTCGATCAGCTCAGTATTCGAGGGAAACATGTCACTGACGCTTACGTTGACCGGCAAGAGTAGCCTTCTAACCGCAAATTACTTTCCCGCTACAGACGTCAATGATGGCTATTATGAGCTCGGTTTGACGGACTTCGAAACTTATCACACAATCCCAAATGTGAATTGATCAAACAAAAATTTTTACTTTGACAATGATGACAAGGAAATTATCATCCCTGAAGGATCCTATGAACTGAGGGCCATAAATGCATATCTGAATCGTGCAATTTTACTCAAAGGGGCGAATAGCGGTGATGATGCTGAAAATGAAATTGTCGCTCGAAAGGTCGATAACGATGACCTCGATGAAAATGGCGAATACCCAATCGTGGTACGCGCTAATCATACTACACTAAGGACCGAAATCAAATGTGCGTACAGAATAAATTTCAGTAAACCTGACAACGCAGGATCCCTGTTGGGATTTTCATCAAATCGAATACTGCATCCCTGGAAATGGCAGTAATCTGATGTACCGAGAAACATAATGAATGTCAACATTATCCGGATAGAATGTAGTGTCACCCCTGGTGCGTACTGCAATGCCGAGCGTGTACACACGATACATGCATTTTCACCAAGCGTACCACCAGGCTATAAACTATCGGAAACGCCTGCGCAAATTATTTATCTTCCGATCGTTGTGCGGAGCATTACGGATTTATCGATATGTATCGTGGATGAAAAGGGGAAACTACCCGATTTTCGAGGAGACGAAATTACGGTGAGATTGCACATACGAAAACGACGCTTGTGATGGTCACTCTGTACAACACGGAATACGCCAGATACAATATTTCTACGCGAGATAATACGATTGCACGTGATAATACTCTTGCAAGAAGACAAGCAACATTGAGTGTTAAATTAGCGGCAAAAAAGAAAATCAGTGCAACGAATCGTGAATTTTTAGAATCCCTGGGATTTATTGCACGACGTACTTGGGGCAAAAGGATGACCGACGTCTTGAATATCAGTGGGGAGCCAATCTCTGACGATCGTATCATCAAAATTGAGAATCATACGTACAATCCGTATGCCAGCTCAACGTGGTCCATCCGTATATTATTTTTCCATAATTCTCCTTCACATTCCCTCCAGTAGATTTTCACATACGTTATAGCGATTTAAGTCCTTCGGAATTGAACTCATTTGAACTTTATATTGCAAAGTCATGCATTCTCCGAGCACACCTCGCATTGAGAAACCAAAATTGATCCGCTTAGTTTCAACCCCGATTTATTCACAATGCTGATGTCTTCATCGGCGACTTGCGAAGCGAATGAACTTCAATGAGGACTCGGAAAAAGCCACAGCCGCTCAGTCTATACGTATTTCGAATTTCGTCACTTAGAGGCAAGCTCTAGGACTTGAATCTAGCTCTAGCTCTAGCTCTAGCTCTTGAATCTTAGGACTGAGGCAAGCGAATCTTAGGACTGAGCGGAGCTCAACAGGGGCCGAGGCTCTCTGTACTCTGAGTCTTTTTCCGTGCCCTTAGAAGTTAGTTCCGAGTACGCGTCTTCGATTCTTAGCGATCAAGCATCACTACCCGAGGGTTAAGTGAGGCACTGAGGTGCAGCGTCTCATCACGCTTCACAGGCTAAAAAGAACTCATTACCGTGTAGAAATAATTATTCGTTCATCCAATCGCTCAAATAATAAACCCCAACCTGTAATTTGCGTACGTGAGTGACATACTAAGGCACTGCTTTGAGGAGACCAAATCGTAAGGAGGAGGAGGATCAAATCGTAAGTTCAATCAACCCATGTTTACTGTAATAATTTCCAACTTTGTCAAACCGATTTAACCAATGAAAGGAGACTGCGATAATAAGCTAAATTGTCAATAATAATTATCTGTATCAAAATTGTAACCTCCATTTCCAAGTTCTCAAACCCTGATAACGAAATATATACACAAATTTCGACAGAGCGAACTTGTCTCTTATTCAAAAGGCCCAAAACCCTTATATTAACCAACTAGATAGGTGCGCAAAGCGCTTTAATAGCTAACCCGAAAAATGTATTGAGATAGATCGGAAGACTCCAACTCTAGAGTCATTCCGAAATAAATCTGACCCCGCTCAGTATCACGAGGGAGCATAACAAACGTTTGGACACAGCGCTGAAATACGAATTCCGATACAACATCAAGACTTGTACACCCTACCATCTGAAAGTTTTCTCTACGTTGAGGGAAAGTTTACGGTGCTTAAAAAACCTGATGATCAAATAATAGTAGTATTGGGAAACAATTGCGTTGCATTCATGTTTGATGAAATTCGTTATGAGCTCGATGGTGTGGAAATTGATCGTTGGAATAACAACCACGATTCAAAACTACATCTCTCTAAGCCCTGAGAGGAGTCATACTTTGAAAAATGCTGTGTGGGATGTGATACATAATGAGGGGGGGAAATACTTCAATTTCTGTGTACCTCTCAACATATTGCTAGAATTCTGCGAAGATTACCAGTGCGTAGCTATCAATGCTCGTCATAAGCTAATTCTGATACGTTCATGCAATGATAACAATTGCGTATTAAGCCATCATCCATTAGTAGAGGTAGAAGTTGAATTGTTCAAGATACAATTGCGTATGCCCCACGTAATATTAAATGAGATAACTAAATTGTCATTACTTCGAACATCGGAAAGTGGGCGAAACTTGAATATGGGCTTTCGGTCTTGGGATCTATACGAGTATCCACTGCTTCAAAGCACAACGAAACATTCACGGACCGTAAAAGCTGCCTCCCAGCTAGAGAAACCAAGATATGTAATATTTGCGCTGCAGACTGGTAAAAAACATTATATGGCAAAGGACATTACATTATTCGATGACTGCAAACTCGCCAATGTTAAGGGGTAAGGCCACTGTAACGGCCCAAAAAAAAAGGTTTTTTCACTAATTTTTTGCTCCCGAAATTGAAGGTATTTGAAAAAAAACTTTTAATGGTGTTATCGGGCATACATTAAACTTTATTATAAAATTTTTTTACAGTAAAAAAAACAAAATGGCGGTTCCACAGCTATCTTCCCGGGACATGTTTTGCTTCCAGGGCTCCGCGGCACGCAGCACCACTGGTGCACTTTTGAATCTAGAACAAAAAAAAAACCATTAATCTAGAGGGCTATAGCTAGAGAATGTCGATCGGATTTTAAAAAGTATCAATTTTTGTGGATTTGGCGTGCGTTTGAAAAAAAAAATTGATTTTTGACGAAAAAAACGGCAAGTTTTTTGTTACTAAAAAATCAATAAATGAAGTTCTTGAAAATTCCGATCGACATTCTCAAGATAATGTAAATGTTCACATCTGGTTAAAATTTCAAGTAAAAAAAATGAAAATTGTTCGAGTTATGCTGCGTGCCATTTTGAAAAACCATGATTCGAGAAAAACGCGTTTAAAGTTTTGCGAATAGTTTTTTATTGGAAAAAATTAAAAAAAGAAGTTAAAAAAAATTTTTACCGTTAGTCTGCAATCCCAGCACCATACATTTGTCCTTCGATAGCCAAATTTTCGTCTTCTTCGTCTTTCCTGGTTGATTTTTGGAGCGCGCGCGCACTTTTGGCCGCGTCGCTCAGAGATGTCTCCGCGTGCGTGATGCGTTTGGCGTCGGCTTCGATGCAGAAATTATATAACTGTACACCAATTTCCACCTCCAACATCTTGAATATTTGCAAGACGTTGGTAAGGCCGCCATTGAATATGCAAACAGCGATATCAGTCGCAATATCTAGTACAGTTTTTCCGCTTGAGGATGATTTGGGGGCCAAACTCCAAACGGTAGCGTTGAAACTTTCGTTATTGTTTTGAGTATAGGCCCCCAAGCAACGCTCCAGCAACTCGTCCCGGCTCAATTCCATGTAGATGGGTTTGATGGCTTGATAAACCTCCTCACTCATTGGCTGATTGTGATGATACGCATCCAAGGCATTTTCTGCTTTCGCTTTCTTCCAACTGCACCAATTCTCCGAACATTTTTCGTGCTGAGGCTTTTCATCCGTTGACATTTTGTGAAAAAGGGTTGCCCAGATCTCATTTTTCATATTTTTGATGGAATCGGAATTTCGACGGATTGCTAAGCCGTAATAAATGCTTAGTTCGTCAATCAATTTGGCAGTGAGTTTTCCTCTTCCCCCGAGACCTTGTGTTCCTTTTTTTAAGTTTCTCAATCGAGTGCCCATTCTTTTTTGCACGTGATCTATGCACTCTTTTTTTTTAACATCAACATTTTCATAAGGCTTCGAATCCACGATGCCTTTGACAGTTTTGGAATCGCCATCTCCGATATAATTGCAGTATTTTATTCCGTATAAATCTTCTGAGCGTTGGAACATTTCGACGACAGCATCGATTTCCATTTTTCCCGATGATCCTTCGTGATTGGCTTGGCATTCATTGGCGTGACTTATTTGCCATTCCTCGAATTCCGTTGTTCCGTTTTTGGACTTCCAGTGCTCGCATGATTTGCAATACTTTGATTTCACTTCGACGTCGATTATTTTTCCAGACGACCAGCCGATCAATGACGTGACTCCAAAAAGCGATGAAAATCCGCGTTTTCGCCATGAGCCATCGCCGGAAACCGTTACTCCGTCAGTTTGTCCATTTTTCTGGCTTTCCTCCTTCTCTTCTTGCGCTGCTTTCTTCATGCTTGCATCTCTCACTGCTTTCGTTGCGATTGCTATCGTTCTGACCAATTTATCATAAAATGAATGAAAAATTGGGCGTGGCAAATCCATGAACGCGCAAAATTTTTTGATTCCATGTAATCCTATTCCAATCAGTCGCATTTCAAGCACGATTCTACGATTTATTTCATATGCATTGCGAATGAATTTGGAACTCGGAATATCCACATCGGGACATTTTGGGCAAGCGATTACAATTTTGAATCCTAAACCACGAGGACTTCTTTCTCGAAACGCAATGTCAGATCCGCACGTTTTGCACTTCACGTGCTGGGCAATAACGGCAAAAACGGCGCAGAAATTGATGATTCTATAGCCGAATTGACTATTAACATCGAATTCCTCGTTGCAGTCCTTCAGTTTTTTCGCCGAAGCACTGACGCCCGGCTCATCACTCTCACGTTCGTATTGATTCAAGGGTCGTTTCTTCCAGCCTGATCGACGCCGCGGTGGATACGAGGTTTTCGTACCTTTTTTTCCAAGATACACTCGAGCACTCATTTCAACTACACGTTCGTAAATTTTACAGTGAAATTGTAAAGAAACCACGAAAAACACGCAAAAATCGTCGCTTATGAAGAATCAATCGCTCTTTACTGTGCGCTTGCTGTCTCTAAACTAATGGAATTTTTCTTGATAATGCTCAAAAGGATCGAAAGGACACGTGGAACGTTAATACCGGCGGCTAGGAGCAATGGGGGGGGGGCCTATTGTGTCGTCCCTTTTCGTCATTATGTTTGCCGCAGGTAGTCGTTTCGGAGCAAGTTTTGACACGCTTGGCGGCGACCTTCATTTCCTAAGGACAACAAATTTTTTTTCGCACAGGACCTTTTTTTTCTTATTCTAGAGGGTTTAAACTATTTTTTAAGCCAATAAAAAAAAATCGATTTTTCAAAAAATTTACAGTGGCCTTACCCCTTAAACTTTATCTCAATTCGGAATCCTATCCTTACGATGATTTGAATTTGGACTTTGACAAAAACAGATTCATCATTTTGTTCAATATGTACTCTCGATTTCGTAAATCTTATTACGGTTGTAATAGTGATAATTCTTTGCTCACTATCGCATAGTTTCAATATAATGTTCCTCTCACGGTTATCGATTGCTCGCGTCAGAACGAGTCTGTGAAAAATGCTACCGTGGATGTGCGAATAGAGTTTGAATCTAAGGAAGATTTGCCACCAAATACTACTGCATATTGTTTGAACTTCCACTATCGCGTTGTTGAATATTGTCCATTGACCAACATGGTTCGTAAAATTGTATAGATCATTAAGTACCGCCTCTCCCCCGCTCAATGAATAAATAATTTAAACATGAGTTCCTTAAATATTGACGTCAGTCATCAATTGTTCTTGCTATCGACTTGATTGAGCCAATACCTCTTCGTTACGGCTGTACCTACGTTTGTCGATCTACAAGGACTTATTGTTGGGAGAAATTTTGTCGTGAAGGAAGTAGCGATTCTGAGAGCGGGATGTGTACTCTCTCATTACATTTTGGCGAGTCTCATACCATGGATACTTCTCACAAAATCTGAGAGATATGAAGCGTCATGGCTGATTCGGAATCATCATGGTCTAAAGTGTTTAATAACGGCTGCAGTTATGGGGCCAACGGAAGACAACATGTATCCTATCGTGTATCTTAACCGTCATGAAAATCGAGAATGGCTAGCTGATATATTGCATGTGAAAAATTATCTCATTATTGAAACGTTGGATGTGGAATTTGGCGATCTGCATCCCTTAAGTAAATTAGATGCGAAAAGCATCAGAAAAATTGTGCCTTACAAAATGTATTTAAAATGTTTAATTGGTGGTTGAGTTATAAAGATTTGTGCAAATAAACGAAATGTAATAATATGTGATTTTTTATTTTCCTCACCCCTTCCTTTCTTACATCATTGGTTATCGGATTACAGAACTGTAGAATAAATTGCTCTTAAATATACGAGATTCGTTTTGAAAATGATGGGAAATCAATTCACACCATCGCTGGATTATGTTCGAAGACATTCATTGGTAGATGTTCGATAAATGTTCAAGAGACGTCCGAAGATGTTCGTGAGGCGTTCGAGAGACGTTCGTCGGACGTTCGAGAGATGTTCGGGAGACGATCGTGAGACCTTAAGGGGTTACCCCCACTTGCGATTTTTAGAAAAATTGGTTTTGTTTATTGCATTTTTTTGAAGTATAAGTATCTGAGAATATGTCCTGAAAATTGCAGGTCGATCCGAACAAAATTGACTGAAATATGAGCGTTGAAAGAGAAGAATCCGTGAATTGAAGAACTGAAATTAAAACTTTAAACGCGTTTTTCTCAAAATGGCATTTCTGAAGTCGGTGACCAAGATTACTCGAACAGTAATGAACCAATCTTCTTGAAATTTTGCAGGCTTATTTAATACATAAAAATGTAGTCTTTAATCGTTCGATTTTTTTTTCGTTAAAATCGAACCATTAACTTTGACTCTCCGCCATTTTGTGACAAATGAATATTTTTTAAAATCCTTCGATTAAAGACTAGTTTATACTTATATTTGACTAAATCCATCCGCATTTTTTTTTCAGATGATTCACTTCGCCGCAATGTTGGTCACCGCAAACCGTGTATATAAAAACATTATTTCATTGACGGCCATTTGCCACTAAACAATGTAATATTTTTCAATAAAAAAATTACTGAAAGTTCTTCAATATGTGTTCTTTAAAATGGTATATTGATCGATTAGAAAAGTTTTGTAGTTTTCTTTAAAAAAATTCATGAAAAAGGCCTTTTTTTTTGCGCTACAAGTGGGGGTAACGCATTAAAAAGACGTTCGTAAGACGTACGTGGAGATGTTCGTAAGACGTACGTGGAGATGTTCGTAAGACGTACGTGAGACGTTCGGAAGACGTACGTGAGACGCTCATGAGACGTACGTGAGCCGTTCGTGACACGTTCGAACACGTTCATGAGACGTTCGTAAGACGTACGTGAGACGTTCGTAAGACGTACATGAGACGTTCGTAAGACGTACGTGAGACGCTCATGAGACGTACGTCAGACGTTCGAAGACGTTCGTGGCAATGCGGCCGCTCCATCTCTCACACATACGTGTAATCCGATCGCTTAGTATCTCTCAGCGACACGGGTCAACCAATTTACCCTCCGCTCCAACGACTTCCCGCTCCTCGCGTGCCGTCCCATGCCATCGTAGTGACTCGCAATGGAGAAGCCGTATTCTCGTTGTGCGGATATTCGTACCTGCTATACAGCGCTCACACGAATACATGACATAAAATTAAATAAAATAATAATAAAATAAAAAATTCAATTAAAAAGCGTAAAAATAAATAACCGATCAATAATCAATCGATACCCCCCTCCAGCGCCAGGGATTTCCCCCTCCCCGCGTGACGTCACCGCCCCTCCGACCCCCCTTCCGCGCGTGACGTCATCCCCCTTCCCGCGTGAACCCCCCGCCCCCACCCCCCTCAGAGAACCTGCGTTAGAACCGGCCTAGGTATGCTACTCATTCTTCATTCTTGTTCACTATTAAATAATGGTACATTTGTGGAAAGATCATGCGCATAAGTATAACACAAAAAATGGTTGCTTCGTGATTCAATAATATGATAAGAGTGAGGGTATGTATCATGTGAAATTTTGTTCAGTATCTATTTTAATTATATTTTGATATCATCGTTCTTCAATTGTATATTCCTTACGTTCTTTGTGATAATTTTTATCGTATATTTTTCATTAACAGTTATATTATTATCGCAACGTAAAAAATGCACGTGGAAATTTAGCCTCACATGTATGATACGTATTCGTGAAGACACAATAAAAATTATTGCTATTTCTCAATAACAATTCTAACCTTACATTCGTCATACCTTTCCTGTTAATTTTTTATGTATATTCTTAAATAGCAATGACAATTTTGATAATTACAAATACGATTTTTATCGTACCATACTAGTGAGGTTAAATTTCGTCGTGCATTTTTGGGTCGTAGTTATAATGACGCATGTAATATTGAAGAAAAATAACATGAAAATATGATTAATAGAATAGATGCTAAATAAAACTGCACGTGGCACATTACTTTTATCATGAAAAAGCGAGCATTTCTTGCGAAATAAAATTGTTGAATATAAATTAATTAAGAACTTATATATTATGATGGGTATCGCGTGTTCACGTAGGCGGAGGGAGGGGGAAGGGGAAATAAATAAATGGTTAGTCATTCCTAAAAATTCAAATAATATTTAATAACAAGGAATGTGCAATAAAGACTCGATATAAAAAAAACGGAATTTAAATTAATTATTTACAACCAGGACAATGCAATGACTCGATATAATGAAAATAAGGATAATAATAATGATAATAATTTACGCGAATATTACGGGTTACTGGACACGCGAAGCCCCGACTCAATTTCTCGACCCGTTCTCAATTTTATATTTCGTATGTAATATTTCGTTAGGATGTTGGGCGCCAGCCTTGCTCGGCAGTCGCGTTTCACGCGACAACAACAGAAAAAAAATCAAAACAAATCGCTCGGTTGCCCGGCGAGCGAGAGACTCGATACAATAGCGCGGGGGGGACGTCTCACGGGTGTCGGGGTACGGACGGGGTTCTCCGACTAGAGCCCGTTATCACCACGACTATTTTATTCCATTTATAAATCTTTTTACTCTATTTTTATGATTATTCGCAACAACAATTTCCTCAGCGATCCTTTGATCGATTCGGCCGTCGGTCGCGACGCGACCGCGGCTACGCGCGCGCGAGGGGGACTTTTCACGGGGGACGGCGGGGGATCCGCCACGCACCTTCGTACACGCGGTTGTTACGACACTCGCGATCGCAATATTTTATCCGTTTTCCTTTTTTCTTAATTTTTACACGATACGACTTTTGTTTAATCGGCGACACGCACGGAAAGGACGACGATGGGAAATCAAGGGGGGGGAAAGGGGACACTTCACGAATCGCCCGAGCGATAATTTATTCTCGCACAATTTAAATCGGCCCGGAGCCGCTCTCGCAAAATAAGGCAAAGGAGAAGAGACTTACTCGATTTTACGATGGCGTACGTCGCCTGATCTCTCTATCTCTCTCTCTCTGTCTCCTTCTCGTGCGTCTGAATTTTTCCTTCTCTCGCTGCTTCGCTTGACCACGGTCGGACACTCAATGGCTGGCCACGCCGGCCGGCTCCTTCGTCTCGATCGACGTAGTTCGGTAGACGGCGGACCTCCCATCGATTTTCGGTCGATCGCCGCGGCTCGCCCTTCCGGCCGTCGCCGATGGTCGATCCCCCAAATCGGTGTTCTCCCCGGCCGATAAGGCGGAGACGATTTGGGGGGATGGCGATGAGAGGCCTCGGAAGGCGAGCCTGTTGTCCCGCGAGGCCGCGTGATGGCGTTGGTGTCGTCAGTGCGCCCGCACCGACGTGGCCTTACACGCCAGTCCGTGTGGTCGTCGCGCGGAGGACGTCGAAAAAGTATACGGGGTACGGGGAGG
The DNA here is from genome assembly GCA_951751655.1 of Ophion costatus. Classification (NCBI taxonomy): domain Eukaryota; kingdom Metazoa; phylum Arthropoda; class Insecta; order Hymenoptera; family Ichneumonidae; genus Ophion; species Ophion costatus. The sequence continues at coordinate 28,874,815 of OX632360.1, forward strand.
GAACGGGGAGGATGTCGCGGCTTCGATATAATATAAAACTTAAACCTAATCTTAAAATTAACATTTCTTTTTTTTATATCCGTGAAGGGCGCGGCGGAGATTGAGTCCCGGCGTGGTCACGCGGGCTCTCTCTCTAATCTCCTTGTGACGTCACGTCACAATATAAATATTTTTGTGTTTTTTAAAAATTTCATGTCTAGTAGTAAGATAATAAGTAAGGTTTGTTTTTGCAGTGAAGTCTCAAAAACGACAATTACGACCGTATCAACTTGTCAGTTATGTTACCGAAATTGATAAAAAACCGCAAGCGCGCAGTTGCGTGCGTGCCAAGTTCTTGGGTTCCTTATGACAACGGACTTGGATCATTGGTCGTACGATATATGGCACCTCTATACAAGGAGGAAAACAAACTACTCATCCGTACCCTCATTCAAAACAAAGAAGATCCGCTAGAAAGTTGGCCTTCATATCCAGTTACCTCACAAGACGATGCAAGTAAGGCTTTAACCCAACTTCAAATTATATTGACCATGTATTTTCATTTTTTTTAAGTATGTGTTTTTTTCAGTTGATTGTTAAATAGAAACGCATGCCGAGGGATTGAAAAGAGTAAAGAAACTCTGATCAAGAATACGCGTATACAACCATGTCGGAAATATGGGAGAAAAAACTCTCGATAAATTACCACGCTGATAAAAAATAAAAATTACACGATGCGAAGACAATAAAAAATATGTTGAGTCGACGAAACTTATCTTCGGAGTTAGACGAGACCGGTTCAGATGATACCGGCCGGCCGGCTTCCCTTGAGTTTCTCACGGGGTACCAAGCCGGAAGGACGTGGGACGATCAGCCTAGGACGGTCATTATCTCTTGCCGGTGAGCTCGGCGTTGCCCTCCGCGATAATCCGTAGGAATATTTGACCATGTGGTCGATCCTCGATCTCGAGTAACTCTTTGCGTGGCCACGGCCTTCGTCGCGTTTTTCTGTAATTATGATATCCCGTTTTACGTAGCTAGCGCGTGTTTTCGGGAGATCGTGTCGCGGTCGCGCTCGCGGGAGGCTCCTTTTGTTTCGCGACGAGCCTCGGCTCGGAAAATTCGTTGTTTTTATGTTTAGGCTTTAGGTTTAGGAAGTGTGAGAGTGTGTCGGCTGAAATTGCGACGCGTCGTCCTCGGTGATCGCACGGCCCGCGGCGCGGCTTCAATGAGGGGTGAAGGGGGAGGGATTGTCCCTCCAGCCGAGACGTCTTCACAGGGAATCAGCCTCCCGTTTACCATCGCGGTGCGGGGTCGAACCCGGGCCCCCTCGTCTTTATCAGTTACCTCTTCAAGGTGTCCCTTTTCCCTGGCGTAAGGATCTTCCCGGCTCGTCGCGGGGGAGAGGTTGCCGAGTGTCGGCATGCACGTAAGTAGCAACCGGGACATCTCTTCAGGATATTCATTTTATCTATTTATTTTACGCTCGGCCGTGTAGCCGATTCGCGGGGGCTCGGTTTTGAAATATTAGTATGGCCGGCAGGGGAGAGAGAGGAGCGGCCAAGACGAGCTCGACGTAGATTGTATGTGTGTGTAGGCCCCGGTCGGAATTGGTGTGAGATTTCGCGAGTACTGTTTCTTTTCGTCTTCCCTAGCAGATTGAGTGCCTATCAATTTACTATAAGAATGCCCAAGGCACTTTGGTAGGCATATTATTTCAATAAGTGCCGATGAATGACGAACGTTAAATTTTATGAGCGCACAGAGAATGCCTTTCGAGTGCCTGTTGGAATATCTATGGAAATGCTGATGCGAATGCCGGTCAGAATGCCTATGGAAATACTGGTGAGAGTGCTTGTCGAGTACCGGCGAGAATGCCTACCGAAATACTCACTACAATGCCGGTAAGTAACGATGTGTTTGCCGTCCCGATGGAGACTCATTGTGAGGAGAGGTGGAAACCGTGAAAAGAAATCCTAAATACAAACCATGTGAAAGTTTGCTCTCGTTTGCGCTGGGAAACGGGTAGCGGTACACGGCACCGCAAATTTGTTTTTTTATTTATACATTTCTTTTTCAGTTCCCTAACAATAAAAAGGAATACTCAAAATATATATAATATTGACAATTTTGTGTTCGGTATTATTCAGTACATGTTTGAAGAGTATGGGGTTACAAAACGGGAAAAAAACGAAAGAGGTCAAGTTTGTGACCAGAAATGAAAGTTTAAAATGTTGAATTGCAAGAAAAACAACCTATAAAAAAAGTAACAGCCTATTAGAGGCGAAAAAAAGTATTCAAAAAGTAACGGCCCATTAAAGGTAAAAGCAAATTATACAAAAAGTAACGGTCTATTAATGGCAAAAAGAATTGTAATGGAAGTAGCGGTACATTGAGTACACCAGCTATCGTTGTAAACGACTTCTTGGACACTTATTGTGACAATTCGTCGCGGATCTAACTTATGTCGACCAGTTTTTCGCGTCACCGTCCGCACTTTCGTTTTTGAAATGGAGGCCATTTCTTCGATCACCGAGCTCAAACCATTTTTATCGTCTGAAAGAAGGAAGATCGTACGTTATAATTACAATATCGAAATCGATTGATTATTAAGGATGTTTGGCACTTACATTCCCAACCGAAATGAATTTCGGTAAGATTTTTAAGTACTTGGTATGGAGAAATAAGTCTGGAAAAAACCAATCATGTTCAAGATTATCATGATATCAATTTGTTTGATTTTTTCAAACAGTTTTATTGCGTGACGAAGCACTTACAGTTGTAACTCGAACTCAATCTTGGTTGGGATGGAATGAACATACATCTTGGATACTACAACCATTATATTACCATATGAAGTGCTCTTTCTCAGTTGGCTCTTTAATTCTCCGAGTGCCCATGCTTTGGGTCTCGCCAGTAGCATGTCCAATTCAATGGAAAGCATTTTTGCTCGTTAAAAGCTGCGAATTGAAATGAATTACATTTTGATCTACTGTACCACTACCGTATGTACTACTATATTACTGTAATTATCTATAGTTGAATTTTCGTTTTGCTTACCGGTACAGTCACTCGTTGTCTTTTGGGTCTATTCCATCCAGCATGAAATACTTATGGAATAAATATTCTATAAACATTGTGCTGCTGCTTTGGAAAAAAAAAAAATTTAATATAATTGTTGTTGTGTTTCTGAACACAAATAGCGGCACTCAAACCATGTTTAAACTCCACCAAATAAGATTCGAAAAGTTTGAATCAGTATGGTTTCCTATATTTACATCGTTGCTGGTGTCGATTGTTGACTGTTCGGCAACATCGTCAATCATCTGTACTGGTACACTCATTCTTGTCGTATCGGCACTGTCACCTATGTTTTGCTACTGCATTGAAAAAAAAACGAATTTCATATAATAGTGTTGTGTTTCCGAACACAAATAGCGACGCTCAAAACGTAATAAATTTCGTTAGTTACGTATTTACGTAGTTTACGTAAATACGTAGTTACGTAGTTAAAACTTACGTTAACAATTTCCATTGCCCACGCCACAATTGCTAGACGTGTTTTTTTCACTGTCTCGCGCAATACTTTTCCCTCTGCTTGAAAATATACCATGTTATTCACATAATGCACTTATTTTACAATTAGTTCAAAATAATTCTTCATTATTACTTTGTTTTTACAAGTTTAAAAATCAAACCAAAACTCAATGCACTAAAACGTACTATCGTAGCCACGGTTCATATCAAACAATTTATCTGAGTTACCCTCTTCCTCGGTTTTGCCTCTTCCTCGGTTTCTAATTGGGGAAAGAAATTTTAATTGTAGGGTATCAAATAGAAAATTTTAATATATATCTACACTATGCAGGATGCGGACTTTTATAAACACACGCGGTACATCCTAGCACAAGAATATTTGTTTTTCGATCGAGATTCGTTTTTATTTTAACTTACCTGTTACTTTGAGGACGCGGATATGGAGATAGTGACTTTTCCCGTCGATCTTACGACGAATTCTTAAAGTTTCTGGCTGGTGAGCGTGATTCTTCATGATGTCGTTTAACATATTAGCGGTACAACAAATGTCGTAACGACCGGTATGTTTATTATGTTATTTTACTTTTTCACATTTGCACAGTATATACTCTTTGTCAGCGATAACCTCGACGAGGCAGTATTTCCGATTCATCGTGAAAGGAATCGGAAATTAAAAAAAAAAAAATTTATTGTTATACGCAGTACGCACGCGCACAATAGTGTATCTATAACCTCTTTGCGTACGAAGATCAAACTCTGCTTTCTATACTCTCCGTTCGCGTTATGATCCGAAAGACGGTAAATGAGGCACGTGAGAACTCGTGCGTGCCGGCCCGAATTATGGGGACCTTCCAACAAAGGCACAGCTGGTCACATAACTACGTGATTGGTTATTTCTCTTGGATCCAGCCAATCACGTCGCTGTGTGTCCGTTTTGTATCGATTTGCGTATTTTGTTGGAAAGACTCCCTATCCTCCGTGTGCGGCAGTACGGCAGCTGTAGGATGCTTTGCGATCACATGCTTTTCACACGTATCTTTGTTTCTAGGTTTTTTCTTTTAACAAAGTAATTACGACGCGAGTTGTGTGTAATATTATTACTGTATTATTACTACTGTTTTAAACATTATTACTGTGAAATATTATTACTGCATCATTATATTGCCGACAAGTAAGTGAAAACAAATTATCGTCATCTCTCAATTAGATACCGAGCAATTTTGAGGTTATGTTGTTATCCGTATCAGGTTTTGGTATGTATTTTTTTTCTTCACGCAATCTCGCGGGCGTAGTGTGCAAAATTTTTTGTCGTATATTGTAGAGTGAACCGCGAGCCTATGGGCTCCTATTCACTTCACATGTGTTGACATTTTTTGTTGTTCTAAATATGGTTTTTAATCTTCTGTAGGTGCCCGTACCGTGTACACCGTTTTTCTTTATATTCCGCTGGTCATTTATTCGCAATTTCGTCTTCCGGTATACCGCAGCTATCAGAAGGTATTGTATAAGCTGTGGCTCCGCTACCAGCGAATGGAGCCATGTACCGCTCGCGGCTGAGCATGAACCGCTGTAAACAAGCAACGCCTGTTTATCACCTTACGTCAAGAAGCACCCTTCGACGAAAGAGGGTATCGTCATTGATATCACAAAGCAAAAATAAGACAACATCTATGGCAGAATTTCAATTACCTCGACATATCAGCTATGTAAGTTGGATTATATGTCGAAATGTTTGAAACTTGTGCATTCTCAGCTTTCGTTTTTGCCACTCAATACTTTCGTGCGTTTGAAATTGTTTAACATCTCCTTATTTAAATGTATATTTACTGTATTTAAATCTATATCTATATAATGACCCTGTACATTTATTATGTATTGTATAATCATCATGTATTGTTTGTTATGTATAAATATTTAAAAATTGAAATAATCCAGCCACTATCCTCGTTCATCTTCTACTGACCCTAATCCGTCCCTAATCCGGGCAAAGCTGAAAACGCCAGGAAGCAATAGAATGCCGGTGATTGCTAAAATATGCCGATGAATGCCCTAAAAAGTAGAATACCGGTGAATACCCAAAAATACCGGTGACTGCCCTAAAAAGAAGAACGCCGGCTAATGACAAAAATGCCGATAAGTGCCTACAAAAGTCTAATGTCGGTGAATATCGAAAAATGCCAGTGAATGGCTAAAAAAATATAATGACGGTGAGTGCCTAACAAAGCCGGTGAATGACCAAAAAAATGCCGTCGAATGCCGGTACTTCGAATACGAAATTCTGGTCTGGTCACTCTCCGGCACTACCGTCACTGTTTGAACCAGAATGCCTGCCAAAGTAACTCTAAATGCCTACAATAGGCACGGCATTCCGCCAGTCACTTCAATAGGCATACCAAACGGCTTTCATTGGCATTTATCAAGGCACCCAATCTGCTAGGGTTTCAATATTTTGTTTTGGTGTTTTTGATTTTGTATTTTGGTCTGTCTGCCGAATTGGCGTTTCTATCCCAGTGTTCCTTGCGAAGGAGGCAGATTGTCAACGAATTGTAAAATAAATCCTCCCGGGGATATTCAATTATATTTATTTGATTATTTCTGCGCGCAATCGACACCTGACCCATCCCCTCTACCTTATTCACGAGGCTGCAGTTTGGCCGGACACTGCGTTCTCTCTTCTCGTCCCGACAAGCCGATTTTCAGCTGGCGCCCTTTATAAATTGTCAGGATAGGAAGAGGGAAGTTTTGTGATGCTTTCGGTCCTTTTTCCCCCTGTTCCCTCGATTTTACGGTCACAAAATAAATGATAATAAAGATAAGATAATATAAATAAAGATAAAGAAAGAAAGAGAGATTATAAAGATTGAGAAAAATATAAAGATTGAGTATTTTTTATTAAAAAATCGTATTTTCATCAACGTTACAAAAAATGTTATTTGATAGAATAATAATTGAACAGAATAATTTGATTGGATAGAATAATTATTTGATAAAATTAATTATAATTTGCAGGTAACGAGCCGGTTGAGCGCGCTCTTACGAAAATCATGGCTGTCATCATGTTCCAAATTGAAGAAATACGAGAACTTCGACACAGCCTTGAACGGTTCATGAAGATGCCTAGCTCTGAGATGATGCCTGACGGCTTTATGAAAACGCACGAGGTCCAAAAACTGAGCTCGGTCGACGATTTTCTGGTGTTCAAGGGACATTTGAAAAACGATGCAGACTTTCAAAAAGATTTTCTTAGTTTTGAAACTGTGCACTAGATTTTAACTATATATTACATTTTATTTTACATTATATGATCCAATATTCAATTTTTAGAATCCATTTCCTTTTGTATTAAGGTATTACTATCACAAAATGACTTCATTTAGGATTCTTCCAAAATTTTATATGAATGTTCTTGACATAAAAACTAACAATTTTTCCCTATGAAGCAAAATGTTCTGACGTCTGGAATTTTAGATATTTAATATCCAATTTTCAAGTTTTTCCATCAAAACGCGTGTAAATTGAAGTCAAGTTTCGTTTATAAGTTGCAACAAAATGTTTCAGGATTGTTCTTAAAAAAATTCGGCCATAGCTTGTCTGGCTATATCTGCGGAAAAAATGCTGAATACATTTTTTTTACAACTAATTATAAACGAAACACGACTTCAATTTACACGCGTCTAGATAGAGAAAATTGAAGATTGGAAATTAAATATCTCAAATTCTGGACGTCCGAAAAGTTTTCTTCATAAGGGAATATTGTTATTTTTGATGACAGAACGTTCATACAAAACTTTAAAAGAATCCTAAGTGATAAATTTGTAATAGTAAATAGTAATAGTAAATAGTAAAGTAATAGTAAATTTGTGATAGTAATACATTAAATAAAATATCTCGGTTTTATAGAATGGCGCAATCAATGGCATCGTGGAATCCGACATGAAAAAAACTTTAAATGCCATCATAAAGAAGTTTTTCACGCAACAATTCGCCATGAATTGTACAGCTGTTTAAATGAATTGTACAGCTGAATTAGAAAAAGCAAGAAAGTTAATGCTGAAAGGGACAGCATTTTATGAAATAGTTTTTGGTATGTACTCATATGATTCAAATAAAAATTACATAAGGTTTTGAAATTCTCTAAATCATTTTTTTACAGAATCCGTTCGCCGTTTACATTTGAATAAAGAAGGGATTACAGAGAAAACGTTTTATCAGAGTTTCTCAAGCTGCCTCAACAATACCAAGGGCTGGGGTGGAGGGTGCAAGATGCGTACGAAGTAAGAAAACCAAAGTAAAAAAAACCGATTAATCTTATTCCATCTCTAGTTTTAAGCTGTTGAACGATTTATATATATATATATATATATAAATGTGCAAAGGAGATAAAAAAATTGAAAAAACCTATTGATCTCGTTGAAGCTTTATATCGTTAAGCTATTTTATTAAATCTAAGCTACTTTAACAATTTATATTCCTTTATAACGGACAGTATTCTCTGTAAAACTGAACTTGGTTGTCAAGAAGTAAGAAAACCAAAGTAAAAAAGAAGATTAATCTTATTTCATCTCTAGTCTTAAGCCGTTGAACATTACATGTATTGAAACGATTCGCGATTTTAGCGAAAGCTTTCCTTTCGTTTTCGGGGATTCGTTCACACGGACGTCCGGGAAAACGAGGGTACGCGGCGAATAGATTGCCGTCGGAAATTTTGGGGTTCCCGTAGCCTCCTGGAGGGCGATGTACGATTTCTGTGCCAGGAATGATGGGATGGATTTAAGGTGTTTTTTGGAGATGCCTGAGTGGTTTTGAGGGTCTCAGAGACGCCTATTATAATCCGTCATCATTGGCATTTGATATTTCGGATTATTGCGAGTTGATTTCGGGTTGTATAACCAATGAAAATTGTTAGTGTGTTAATTCCGCGAGTTTACTGATATTAATCGGGTATAGCGACGTTTACGAGGATCTGGAAAGGTCGGCGAGAAAAGCTGCCTTGGTAGGAGTGACAAGGATAAGATTTTCTCTCGCTCTCTCGCTCGCACTCGCACAGACCGCGAGCGTCGTCGGTACGCGTAACGCTGGTTTCGGGATCGCTTCAGGAAGGAGAATGCGAGGGCCCGTTGAATTTACATTGTATCGGTTTATATGGCGGTATTTCCAGTTGGCACTCGTTGCCAAATGCAACTAAGCGCACGGGTGCCACGCCGGGTCGCTCACGCGCTAGAGATGCTAGCGTTTGTAATAATGCGCGAGCTCGAAGACGATTTATTCTCTCCGAGAGCGCATAGCGGGGCCGTCCGCAAGGGACGGCTGACCTCGGTGCCAGGCGAGGAGGACCAAGAACCAGAGAAGCTGGTTTTAGAATTTCCCTCTCGTGCAGCGAAGCGCGATCGGCACTTCTCGGACTGCACACTCCGAGTGTATGTGCGTCGGATGCGTAGTATGGCGATCGATCGTCCTAGCGACAATCGATCGGGTGTTATTTAGAGTTCCCTGACTAGCAATTACCACGACGACTCTATTTCCGAGGTCGGACTTCCAGCGCAATGCTGGGGCTTCCCAAGGAAATAGAGTATCTAACCCGAAGCTGAGGTTGTTCTAGGATGGGACCAGGGCGACGGCAGCAAGGTCCCGATCCTGTGATCCGAGGTCTCGGATGACGGTGACTCCACGTAATATGATGACTAATTTGCGACAGAGTGCCGCTCCGACTCGTGCATGCCCTTATATAGCCTCAGGCCCGTCAGGAGAAATTCCATTTCTCTTGCGGATCTGGAGGACTAGGTAGGGAATCACGCCGCCGAGGAACACTCCGATGGTGGGGTAACAGCATTGGTGATTTGGAGGACGTTCGCACACTATAGCCATTTCGAGGGACAAAATATACCCGATTATTCCTCTCTAGGATATTAGGCGCGCATTCGGTGTGAGGAGGCGTCGGGATGAATCTAGGGCGCACTCTTGGTATGATAGGAGTGGTCAAAGCACAGGATGCGCGAGATGTACTTCTAAAGGCGGGGACTCCCGCGAGTCCGCGGTGGTCTTGCTCCTCGCGATGGGCGGAGCCCCTTGCGAGGTGTCGCGGGCTCGCCCCAATTCTTAGCGCAAGTGACCTGCCCGGCCGGCGGCATGGCCGGTCGCTCCGAACGCTGGCCAGAATACGCAAGTATCGCGTAAACGGGTTGATACTATCGTATTCTGTGTGACGTGGCCTACCTGTACAGCCGAACCGTTACAGTATATGTTAACATATATAAGGAAGAAACATGCGTTATTTTGTAAGCACAGAAAATCCAAAAATAAAAAAACCTATCGATCTCGTTAAAGCGTTACTTTATTTTTACTTTACTCGCTAAGTTATTTTATTGAATCTGAGCTACCCGAAAACATGTATATTCCTTTAAAACGGACAGTATTCTCTGTCAAACTATACGTGTTTTGTTATTTTCTAATGTCGAGGTGAATAATAAATAATCCTTTATTTGAGGAAAATCGTTTTCATTATTGCAAAACACCTCGCGTGATATGTGTCCACTAAAAAAGCTGATAATTATAGGGCAGTAATAGGGTTGCTTCATGGCTTCGATCGGGTTCTGTTGAGGCGACCAGTCGGGCCCTGATTCATAAGCCTCTTTAAGCCCTCGTCAACAAAGTGTGACCAGCCTCAAAGGGACCCGGTGGGGTGCCATGTTAGGGCCCTTGCAAAGTAAGGGGAAATAATCGGGGCCTAGTCAAAGCCCTGGCTGAATTTTTTCACGGGATGCTAAAACTATATCGACTAGAAATGAAAGAATGAAGAAATATATTATAAATATTTATCGTCATTGTAATAATAATCATCTACTGTATTCCAATCCGCTTCTTCCCACATCTTCAAATGTCAACGGTCATCACATTTTGCATTTAATTCATTCGCAATCATAATTTACACAATTTGCCTTCATATTCATTATCACGAACGTTGAAGACTCCTAAAAAGTGAATTCCGTGAAAATCGATTTGACGTTCCACTAAGTAGCCGTCCACACCGAATCCACAATTTTGTGTTTTGGGAATATTTATACTTATTCTTAATCAGTGATCTCGAAAATATGTGCAGGAAATTTGAAATAAATGTAATGAATATTCACCATGGCGCCCCTTTTGAGCTATAGCGAAGCCGCGATTTTTTTTCGAAATTTGACTCGTCGTCAGCGACCTCAAACATCCCCGAGTACGGACTTTCACGCGAATTAAGTACGTTTTTGAAGAAATTTTCGGCCGTTTTTCATCCGCCATTTTGTTTTTTTAAATTTCGACTTCAAATTCGCACTCAGCGACCCCAAAAAGCCCAGAGTCCAGACTTTCACCCGGATTGAATACGTTTTTGAAAAAATGTTCCGCCGTATAGGATCCGCCATTTTGTTTTTCTAAACTTTGACTTTGAATTCGCAATCAGCAATCCCGAAAACCCCCGAGTCCAGACTTTCACAAGAATTGAATACGTTTTTGAAGAAATTTTCCGCCGTATTGGATCCGCCATTTTGTTTTTCTAAATTTTGACTTCGACTTCGTAATCAGCAGCCGCGAAAACCGGCAGGTACAACATTTCACCCGAATTTAATACGTTTTTGATTTGTGGACGGATTTTTTAGATTAGGGACCACTGTGTGACACCTTAAATGAGGTTCCGAACTGGAGGGATGGTTAAGTCCCTATTTTGCACCTGGAAAGAATGGATTGATTCTATTCCATATGTTCACAAACCCATGGAACCCGTACCTAAATAAAACGCAAATGCCGTATTTCTTCTTAATCTGGCCCCTTAAATGTGGTTTCCCAAGGTCGAGTTTTGGTTCAAATTTCAACTGCCACCGCAAAAGTCGATGAATTTACCCTATCTCGTAAAAATGTATACCCTATCTCGTAATAACCAGTCCGCTGATCCGTAGCCGACATAAAAATTTGCACGCGTCCCGTTTTGCAATTCAGCCCCTTAAACTCCGCTCTCAATCGCTTTTTCTTGCCGTAAGACTCTGAGGTGAACTTACTTGCTCATAATCTTTAAGACTGCATTCACTTTTAATCGTCAGGCGTTCTTTGTTATCTTAATTGACCCCTTAAACCAGATTTCGGGAAGACCGTTCTCTTTACATTCACAAACGATACACCCACCCAGAGCGGCTTAAATCGTTAGGCCACTCGTCGATTGTCTCATAACAATCACTCATTTAATGATTTAATCATGACTACGGCTTTTAGGCGCATTCGTATTTTTTTCTTCGCCGTTTCGGCGGGACCTGCAAATAAATGAAGCCCGTTCGACATTCATCTTCCCCGTTACACTCGCACACTCGAACGCCTATCATCAGATCGTCAGTCACGACCCGACATCTCTCGGTGACTTCTGCGACCTCGTGACAGCCGCGACAAGAAGATAGCGGCGAATGCTCCAACCCCCACTCCGTTCCCGGCCAGTCCAATTCTGCCGTTCCTCGGAGTTGAGTTTGAACTATCGTTCGATATTGATTTTTTAAAGTTGTTCTTCTCAATGGTACCATTTTTTAAGGCCCTTAACTGGGTCCTACATGTTCGGAATCAAGTACATCCCAAAATGGCCGCGCAAGAATTTAAAAAAATTGGTGGCCACTTTATAATTGTCACCCTATATGTTGCCGCGATTCAGCGGCACAACATTGGTGGCATCGGTGGGATTCCACAATTTGGGAAACACGAACTCATCGAAATACTGGAAACAAAACATGAATACACAACTAAAGCAAGAATCCCGACCGAGGCGGAACGAAAGAAAAAATTAAGAAAAAAGTGAAACGTAAGCAAACGACCAAGCCGTACGTACAGAGCCATTCAAAATAAACCGGATCCCGAGGATCACCGACACGAGACCAACCCCGAGACCGGAGATTCAATATCGCCATCAGCTCCAGAGGAACATCGCAGAGCAACATAATAGTTAACGACCCATGCAACACGACAACAGAGATTCAACATCGTTCCACATCTTTGAAAAGCCTTCATCACAAATTCGACGGCCGAACGAGGGCAACAAATCTACCAACAACAACGATTTGACTACGAAGCATCGATCATCATGCACCCGATCATCTTACTGTAAGTGACGGAACATTTATATATGAATACCCTCCAAAGCCAAATGGAGATTAATGTCGAACGAAGAAGACCGTTATACATTATATCGATTACCTGGTAGACATGTACTATCGCATTCATTAGAAACTGTTTTCGACAAGCCTCGCGAAGGCGACGAAAAAGACGAATTAAAAGAACCTAGTAAAAAACGTCCTAGAGCAGACACTAGTTCCGACGGTACCCCAAATTCTCAAAAATCTATTACTGGACGTACTGTAACAAAACGCACAAAATTCCGAAGTACTGCGTATCGAGCCGTAACATTTTTATCCGATTCAGATAATTCTCCCGATACTGTAGAAACTAGGCGCAGTCGTGAAATCGATTTACAGGAATTTTCCCTGTTAGAAATCAACTCTTAAAATATGGCGCGACCAGCTTTAAACGAGAACGAGTATGAAATTGAAAGAGGCTCGAAGCCGCATACTGCGATTTGATGAAACAAAGCCCGAAGAGGTAGACGATATAATCGAAGCGTATGGGTACGCAAACGATAGTTCCGCGATCGCGGACCAACAAACCCTATTAAAATCTGCATTGGCAACAAAGGTCGTAGGGAAAGCGCGAAAAGACACACGATCTAAACAAATAAATCCATACAGATAATTTGAAGAAGACATGACGGCATCGTACGGGACGCGACGTACCATAGCCGCATTACCAGTAGCCCATGAAAAAATTGCCGACACGAACAATACGGCCGATGTCCGGCCCAGTACTGGCTAACCGATTGTTGGCAACCAATGTTGGCCCAACATTGAAACAACGGTTCTGCCATCACTCAGTCGACTCTCCTTTCGCAGCCCGGCATCCAACATCAGGCCAATGTGGGAACAGTACCGGTTAACGACCGACGGCCGACTGTTGGCGTAGACGAAAGAAGCCGACCGTGGGCCAATACTGTCTGCCGTTAATTGTCCTGCGTTCATTTCTAATCCCGACAACCGGTACTATACCAATGTCGGGCCAGTATCGGCTGCCCCGGAGAGCGGACTGTTGGGGTGGACTACTGGAGCCGACCATGGGCCAATACTGTTCGCCAATAACTGTCCTACGTTCATACGTAATCTCGGCATACCGCAATCTACCAATGTCGGGACAGTATCGACTAACAACGAAGAACCGACTGTTCGCGTGAATAGGTTGAACCAATCACGAGCCGGCATCGCTCCCCGTTACGTGTCTGATGAATTGCTCGCCAGTCGCCATTCAGTGACGTATCGATGCAGAACGCGAACAAAGAGTGGCGTCCATCGTCGCTTTTTCGTACAACAGTAATTTTTTCCCTCATGTTCCTACCGTATTCTCAATATGAATAAACAAAAGAGATAAGATAAACTGAAAAAAGTGCCAAAAAAATTATGTTGGAATAAACTGTTATTGAAGCACGAAAAATGTGTCATGAATCAAGAGTCATGTTTGACAGAGAAAAAAATCCTCGAAGATAATGTTTAAAAAGCGGAGTGTGAGAACACTCTTGAGTATGTGGAAGAAATTATTGAACACGGGGACGATAAAAATTATGAAAATGAACAACTAAAAAATTGTAACACGTGTGACCGATAATGCCCTGAGTTGTATCGGTCGATACTCGGGGCATTACCGTACCACTGTTGGTTATGGACTGGTCCAAAGTTGGTACGATATTGGCTTGAACTTGGGCCAATGTTGGCACAGGTTTCGGGCCGCTCTTAATACCAACGATGGCATAGTCTTGGGCCGACCTCGGCACGAGCGTCAGCACCAACGCTGGTACGATATTGGCTGTAACTGGGGCCAACCTTGGCACTACTGTCGGGCCGGTGTTGAGTCCAACGTCGGTACGATATCGGTAGCCAGCCTTGGCCCGAGGATATCATTCCGACAACGGTCCATTAATGGACCGACATTCATGCCAGAGAACGGCCAACCATACAGGAGAGTTGGCGCACTACTGGGCCAATGTCGGACCAGTTGTACATTTTTTCATGGGAGATTTTAATACAAGCAGGCAAAGAGCAACCGAAAGCGTGTTACCTTACGGTCAACGACTCGAGACAATTATGATGGAACTGGTAGATTCTAGCACAGCAAAAGAGGACACTGGAGCAGGAAAGGAAACAATTGAAACGTATGTCCGACGTATTAGCCCTTTCATAATTTCGAAAGAGGACTCCGACGAGAGTTTCAGGTTATAGTAAAAGGCCGAGGGTTTAAAGACCTCGGATAGGCTTTAAAAGGAGCCATGGAAGAAGAGAAATCGGTACAGGGTGGAGAATCGATTAACAACCATACGCACTTGAAAAGAGGCACACCCGTGACGTGTCATAAGTGTCATAAAATGGGACATGTAGCAATAGGTTATCGTACTAGCGCACCCGCGTATGGTGGATATACTCTTCCTGCACTAACGAAAAACGTACATCAAATTAGCATAACTTGCAACTACTACAAGAAACCAGGACACGCGTATACAGATTGTCGAAAAAGCACTTGGCAACAGGGTCATGGGACCAACAATCAACAGAATTACGAGAACAATTATCAATGGGGCCACGGGACCCATCAGCATGGACATGGGACCAATTACAATAATTGAAATAGGAAGCAAGGGCGCTCGAATCAATATCATTGGACGACAATTAAAAATAAACCGCGTGAAGACGGACCGAGAGAAAAAATCGAAACCGCAGCGAAAATAAAACACGATAGGCCCGTTTACGCTCAGCATGGTCACGGCCGAAGAAAAAAAGGATACGTCAGCGGACAGCCCAAACAATAGCTATTTGTTCACTCGAAAAAGACCGTCCGCTTAAAGAAATGAAGGCATACGGAGTAAAAATACTTAATCCCGAAGAAACGGCGAGCGCTTTCCATATCACATCACCTCGAGCTCGTAAACAAGTTCTCACACTAAAGAGAGAGACAGGAGCTCATTGTTGTCTCATAAAAAAGTGTGTATTGGGAAAAAACCGAGATAATATAGAAGACAATCGAGTTAAAAGAAATAGGAGGAATAACACTTCACGCCCTCTGCAAAATAATGCTAGAAATTGAAACTCCCGCGGCAAACATAAAACATGGATTTTTTGTAATCGTCGGACACAATGTCCATATACTCGACAGAAAATATATCAAAATATACGGGCACATGGTACCAATGGACAATGGCACGAATGGAATTAATTGCCCCCTCGCACAGAAAAAATATTATACTTAAAAACATTAACAGCGCAAATGGGATGCATTGCAGGAAAAAATACAACCAGGAGTTAAAATAGAAGAAAGCCACTGTATTTATAATATATTTCAAGATATATTGTATTGAAAAAAAATAGAAGAAAACCTCGTTATTCCAACTGGAAATTCTTGCCTCGTACTCGTACGAAACTCCCGCGACCAAGAAATCGGAAGTGATAGGCCGACAGTGCAAATAGAAGAAATTGAAGAAGCGGTATTTATAAACTAAACAAAGGAAATAAGTACCCTTAACAAGGAAGACATGGTCAAATACAGAACAAAAATATGGGATGAGGTCAAAGGAACCTCCAATTTGAATACAGAAGACAACGTTTTTTTACGAAAACTCAGCGAAGAATACGCTGACGTATTCCAATTGGAAGGCGAAGAACTCGGATTCACAAATATAGTCGGCATCGCATAAATGTCTCAGCAGGAACGACTCCCGTAAAAAATCGTCCGTACAGATTACCGGAAGTACACAAATAGGAAGTCATGCAGCAGGCCGAAGGAATGCTAAAGGACCGAATAATCCGACCGAGTAAGAGCCCATGGAACGCTCCTCTACTCGTCGTTCCAAAGAAAGCCGACGCGGAATGCAATGTTAAATGAGAGTAGTAGTAGATTTCAGGAAATTGAAGGAAGCAACAGAATGTGCCTCGTATGCGTTACCCAATATCATCGAAATATTGGACTAGTAGTAAGAGGGCTACTATGGCAACCCCCACGCCTATCTTCACTCGTCGGCCCGTGGTGGGGGCAGCCAAGGTGGGGGTAGAAATGGAGTAATGGTGGTGATTCGCCATGGTAGCCCGCTGCAATTTTATTTTGAATGCAAAAACCATCATGATCCCGTTGTGTTATTAAAAATATTAAAAAATAAAACTTGGACCCACTCGCCGATGTTCGCCGCCATTGATCTTGTCAGCCGTTGAATCACATACACACACGCACGCCGCACACATACACACCCACACATTCACTCTTCGGCGAACCCCTCCTCCCCGGGCTCGGCTATATCGGTGATGCCTTTATCCTCAGCATCCTTGTCTAAATTCATCGATGAGGCCGTGCGCACTGTTAACCCCCTCGTAGTTAAACAAACGTGTGGCGACGTTATCATCGTCCATATCGCTTAAAGCCACAACCACTGCCGTCATTATACGGTCCTCGCAGAGATCGGTCAAGAACGTGTTCATTCACGGAACATGACGGAGATGCTCGATACCGTA
This sequence comes from Ophion costatus, assembly GCA_951751655.1. Classification (NCBI taxonomy): domain Eukaryota; kingdom Metazoa; phylum Arthropoda; class Insecta; order Hymenoptera; family Ichneumonidae; genus Ophion; species Ophion costatus. The sequence continues at coordinate 28,891,929 of OX632360.1, forward strand.
CAATCGGAATTCAAGCTGGGTTGCGGTGATCGACGCAACAAGGGGGTGGGGGCGGTAAAGCGTACTCGCCTCGTGATAAGACGAGTAGCCTTTGTCCTCTAAAAATACCTCGGCTTAGCCATCACTATCGGCCGCTATCTCCTCACCACGATACACTGTAGACGTAACCGTTATTACAAAGCCACATGAACGCCCAGGCACAAGCTCATCGAGAGACAGGAGAACACTCCGCCTCGCGTCTACGTAAGGGTTCTGGAGGATGTCCCGAAGAACCCTAAAGGTCTCGCACATGCCTGTTGTGCATATGCATACACCTGTTATTGATAGCGCACTAATTACGCGGAACACGAAAACCGTTTCGATCACGTCGATATGTACGGGGAACATTATGCCTTTTTAGAGACAGGAGGATGTGCTCTGTTTCAAAGATGATGATGAACTGAAGATCGTATGCGGTGCAAAGAAGAAGAAGAAACAAAAACAAACACGGAGACCCCAGTGTCACATCTCGCGACGATCCCCAAAACACAAGACTTCTTTTTGTCACATCCTGCGATGTACTCGCTGAACTTTCCGCTTATACAAAAAAATTATTGAAACAGAGAGTTCAAGATTCCAAGGCAGGCCAACACACTGCGACCATACGCGAAGAATGTATCGCATAACCCAGCCGAAGATCTTGGTCATAACAATTTTACATACACGATTCTAGAGTCGATGTCTCCGAAAAATCCTAACACAAAAAAATACATAACTGCAAGCTAGATGACTCGAAGATCACCCGCCAATTGACCCTAACGTTGTTTTGATTTTTACCCGTATGAGAACCAAAGATAGACCAAGGGCTCCGGAAAACTCCACTCGACCCGGCCATAAAATCGAGAGCGCCACGAAATTCGAATGCACGTGGAAGGCCCGCGACGCGGCTAGTCACTACGTTATCGCGTGGCGACTCGGCGCCGATGCCTTAGACTTCACATAAACAAATCCAACTCCGCGTGCTTTCCCACGGAAAACTGGCAGAGGAAAGACTTCTATGTCCCACGCTCTGATTGGCTAATAGACAATTAATATTACGCGCGCCTGGTCCATGAGACGCAAGAAACAAACTCCCACAACACGTCCCTGATTGGGTAAAGGAACATTAAAAACCCAAAGTCCCCTGCTTTTCGAACTCTACCAAAAACGGAATTTGGAGCAAGAAAGTCCAGAGGATGGTTGTAGAAGGCAGTCTTCCTACAATTTCCATCGCTTTCTGATCAAGTCTCCCGTCAACTTCCATTGAACCAAGTTCTTCAATCGAGTCTCAACCCCAGTCTCCTGGCGATCTTCATCAAGTTCAATCTCAGTCTTCCTGCAATCTTCTTCACATCCAGAGCTCAGTCTCCTGACACTCGTCACCAAGTCTTTGACTAAGAATTAGTTTTTTATCCGCGTACTAGCAGCCTTATTACACGCATTTGCCTTCGAGTCTTATATACATATAACATCGAATCTCAGACCGAGTACAAAGGTCAGGAATTCGTGTATCTCTTCGTGCGTTTGTATAGAGTCTCAAGTACTAGGGCACTAGCGAGGGCCTATCGCCTTACGAGCGAGCGCACACAACCATACGAGCGAGCACACACAACCATCCGAGCGAGCGTATACGCACAAACCAACACCAACAAATGTAAGTGAAACACATCATTCTGTCATTTTTTCTGTATCATTCCTTTACTTTTCCGTTTTTGTCAAGTCGCACAAAAATCCGACTATATAAATATATGATAAAACGTCGGTTAAAATTACATGAGCTTGTCGAGTTTTTCCTCAACGTTAAAATATAACGTCAAGTCTTTAACCCTATTCTCTTCCATGCACTCCCCTTTTTACCCTCATCCCGTGCTATTGCGCTAGGCGTAGGCAAAAAAGAGGGAAACGAAAATATTATGTTCTCATCCCTTCCGGATGTGACACCAACTTCTTCTGATTTTGGTAAGATCGGTACATTTGTACAGCATGCATCACTCTGGAGCTGACGACACGTAATATCAGCCTCGAGTGTGATCTAATACACTGTTTATGCTGTCTTCAATGGCGTATCGCCGCGTTTGAATTTACGAAACACACGCTAGGGGCAGGGAGGTGAAGAAGAGTAATGAATAGAGATCTGTTTTTTTTACAAATATGCAAAACCAGTAGGATAGGCTGAGAAAACTCTGGTTATAAACGATTTGAAGTCAAGAGCAGAGGAGGGTAAACGTTCAGAGCGACGATCGTATCATAATTTCACCAATCTTACCCATAAACTTATCCCTAAATATGTCCCAGGCACATCTTACGCTGCGTCCCGCTCGAACAAGTATGCGAAAAGACGTATCTTAAATGTAGGTGAGCAGCGCAAAGCAATAATATTTGGTGGCAGAGAATTCCAGCAGCGTCCCGCTGTGGCGTAGAATTGAGTTTTGATACGGCGAGGTCCGACAGTGCGGAACAAGAATCTCACTCGGCGTTAGCGAGCCCCGAGTGAGACGTGTAGCTGGAGCAGATCTCACAATTAATTCACCCAGGTACTTTGACGTGTCATGGTTTCAAATTAAATTAAATTTAGCTATGTGAAGCCGATTTGTATTTGAAGGTGAGGTGAGAGCGCTCATCTCCGCTTCAAAAACTTTCTGCATCAATGCGAATCAATTCATTTTGGCGAGGTCTTCGTCAGAACTGATTACGATCGCTGGGCTGCCTTCTTCCTTCCGTGCTCGGATAACTCCCGATCGTACCCACACGTATTCAAAGTTTGCTGTGATTGCTCTAGCCTTAGTTTTTCGGAGCAGCTAGTATGTAGCTGATGATGTAACTCATTTAAGTGAATACGTCCTGGCTGATCTGTATCAAAAACATCAGGGATGAAGAGATCTTTGTTTGCGCGTTTTTCTGACAATGTGATGTCGAACTGGCTATGATTTTAGTGTTAAGGGTTTACCCCGACTTGCGATTTTGAAAAAATCGTTTTTTTATTGCATCTTTTTGAAGTAGAAGTATCTGAGAATATGTCCTGAAAATTTCAAGTCGATCCGAACAAAATTGACTGAGATATGAGCGTTGAAAGAGAAGAATCCGTTCGTCGTGTAAACTGAAATTGAAACTTTAAACGCGTTTTGCTCAAAATGGCATTTCTGAAGTTGGTGACCAATATTACTCGAACACTAATGAACCGATCTTCTTGAAATTTTGCAGGCTTATTTAATACATAAACAAGTAGTCTTTAATCGTTCGATTTTTTTTCGTTAAAATCGAACCATTAACTTTGACTCTCCGCCATTTTGTGAGAAATGAATATTTTTTAAAATCCTTCGATTAAAGACTAGTTTATATTTATATTTGACTAAATCCATCCGCATTTTTTTTTCAGATGATCCACTTCGCCGCAATGTTGGTCACCGCAAACCGTGTATACAAAAATATTATTTCATTGATGGCCATTTGCCACTAAACAATGTAATATTTTTCAATAAAAGACATTACCGAAAGTTCTTCAAGATGTGTTCTTCAAGATAGTATATTGATCGATTAAAAAAGTTTTGTAGTTTTCTTTGAAAAAATTCATGAAAAAGGCCTTTTTTTGCGCTACAAGTGGGGGTAACGCCTTAAGGGCTTTGGCCATTCTAACGGGTACAAAATCATGTGCGAATTTAGCTATTTTCTTCGTATGAAAAAGTGATTCACTCGTAAAATTAATTACACATCTATGTAGTATGAATATCAACCTGTTAGAGCATATTTTTTTTTTCGATGTACAAAATGGCCGACTACTCTAAACTTCTCGAAACAGATTTTTTCCAATTGGCGTGACAAATAACTGCGACAATATTCACTCGATTTACTTCAAATTTAAAACTTCTATTCCTAAGTGCATTTCGCAGAGAAGTACGTACGGAATTTCTGATTAATCGAAAACTTTCCATTTTGGGGGTAGTTAATGAGCAGTTATAACGAAATTTATCCCTGAAAATTCATTTCTTAAGTTCGAATACCTACAACTTTTGAATAAAACAATATTTTTTACATTCCGTACGTACTTCTCTAGGTATTCTAATGTAGATTGATCAGAATTTTTGTTTTATATTCTAGGTAAAAAATTGTGGATGCTAAATCTCACGCTGCGGAGCGCGTAAAAAAGATAGCAAAATAAAATATTAGTAGTCGGTCAGTTTGTACGAGAAAAAAAATTTCGACAGCTTGATATTCATACTAAATAGATGTGTAATTAATTTTATGAGCGAATCACTTTTTTATACGAAAAAAAATGTTAAATTCGCACATGATTTTATACCCGTTACTGTGGCCTAAGGCCTTCATAAAGGAGACTTAGTACCCGTTTCACTGAGGGACTGGCTACTTGCGCCAATAATAGAGGCTCTTTTTGCACGAGGACCCGAATGTCTAGGATATCACCAAAGAGCTCTGGGGTACCCAACGCATCAAAACGTTCTCTGACTAGAGATTCATATCCCTCCGAAGACGCGAATGGGATGCCTGATAACGTGATCCCTGGCGGAGTTTGAACTAGAGTGGTCTCGGTACCGGATCGTAGTGAATCAAGCTCGCATGCTAGACGTGCATTGCTAGCTTCAAGACACGCCATAGTTTTGCCATGCTTACTCGACCCTAGCAACGAGTTCAGGTAAACTATTTAGTTTTCTAGCACTATCGTCGTTAATGTCGGTTTGACGTTGTACAATCTCAGCTAGATTTTTATTCGCGGCATTAGTTTCACTCATAGTATCGATCATTCTATTAATTAATGCTTTGTCCATCGCGCTCGCCAATTTATCGTCGTGTATGGTGATACTGGGCCCGACTGCCGCTAACAGATTAAGCACCGCATTCAAATTTTTGTTATCTTCGGTTTCAACCAAATTGTTTTCTTCGATTTCAACCAAAGGGAGGAAGGTAAGGAGGAGGGGGAGGAAGAGTTTATGTGTTATCCCTTATCTGTTTGCGCCGCCCGCCGCCTATTAACCGTCCTTGCGAAAACCGCGGGTTCTTTCTCCTTTGCGTAACATTTATCGCGATCTATTTATTGCCCTTAAGGGCAGGGTAAAGTATTAACATTTTTTTTTAATTTTTTTAATTTTTTTAAATGAATGCATAATATATCAAGAATATTGTGTTAAAATTTCAAGTCGATCGGAGTAAAATTGACGAAGTTATGAGTATTTGAGCGTCTATTGCTCCATACCGGGTTTTATACCCGGGCGGCAGCTGCGCGGCGCGCTATTGTATTTGTCGACCCCGAATAAATTTCTTGATAAACGGGCCTGTTCCGGTCCCGTTATGTATATTCGAGGCATGGTGTATATTAGTATACACATTAGTGTTGCTAAAAAGATGCTCTCGATCATCTTGATGGGAGCCTTTTGCTCTAAGGACCTGGCATCGACGACTTTGACTGAGTATAAGAAAATTATCGAGTTTTATTTTAAATGTCTAAAAATTCAAAGATAATTGAAAAATCTAAAAAAATTCATAGGTATTTAGAAAAATGAACGAATCACGAAAAAAAATTGGGTTGCGGGGAAATTTGTTGACTAATTTTTTTTTTCATCATTTTGTTAATAACATTTTGGAATTATTATTATGCAAAATTAATCTTTTGAGTACCTTTAATATGCATGTATTTTCTCAGATTTTTATGCAATCGAGAAGTGTTCTCAAACTTATGTGCAATGAGCGCTAAGCGACCAAACTCTTCTGCGTTTTTCAATCCGTTTTTCTGAGACTTGTCATATTTGAAGACTGTGTGCACGATAACTTAAAATCTACTGGACCAATCGCTTTGAAATTTTGCACAGTACGTCTTCACATAATTCACCAGGTATTGTCGAGAGCTTTTTGGTTTTTTTAAAATAATTACTAATTTTTCAACAACAAATTAGCCAATTTTTTTTAGCGAAAATCGGGTTTTTGGCTCCCAAGTGCTACGAAAAAATCGAAAAATTGAAAAAAAAAAAATCCTCCAGTCATTACCTCGAGAAACATCTCCTTTAATAAATGCATTTTGATTTTTTTGTTTCAGATGATTCTGTTGCGAGTTATGGTGCACACCGCAAAGCAACTTTTTTTCGAGGCGCCTCCGGGGTTTAATTTTCACTCGCTCAATTTTGAATATTTTGCAATGCAAATTTAGGAGAATGTTGTTCAAATGTTACTTTATTATATGTAAATTTTTCAATAAACGAACACTATTCGTTACGCCAAAAAAAAATCTTAACAACATGCCGTTTTTTCGCCGAATTAACTTTACCCCGCCCTTAACATTGATGGATAATGTCGTTAATACCAATGTGTACTTCGCAGCGTTCCCCGGACAGTGCGTGCATCCGCCCGCTCTCGGTAGTCGCGACTTTTCCCTGTACCCCGTGTCCTCTTAATAATTTGCCATAAGAATTCCTCGACCTCCCCATAACACCCCTCTCGCGACCGCTTTCCTAGCTCTCAAGTGTTACGATATTGGCTGGCCCGTTAAGGCGGGCACGCCTGCCGCTGTCTCTCTCGGTTTAGCCGGCTAGCGAACGACCTCGACAAATCGAAATAAACCTTGCTACGATTTCCTGGCAAGGCCGCTCAAATTGAGCCGAAAATGTTCAGCATTGTGTCCGAAGTATTATTTCGGATGCTTGGAAATTATTCGAAAGATCCCCTACCTGTTTGCCCCCTTTGAGTACATCGCGTACAAGAGTCTCCGCATCCTTGCGATTTCCCGACACCATTTGCTAATAGAGTAATTGCTCTTAGTAGGTAGCGCCGAACGAAACCTTTCAGCATTCAAGTATGATTAAACCCTCAAAAAACTTGAACAAGTAAAAAAACGTCACGTGATAAAAAATGCCCTCGAATAAATTATCGGTCGTTTCACTATCTACAAAATTCGAATTAACCTCGAAATACTTGTGATTTTTTTCAAACAATTATTTTATTTACATTATTACTTTCTCAATTCAACCGTACAACAGAAGTGAAATAACTTTTTATGCAAAAGCCAAGCAAATTTACGAGAAACGTACAAGAAATTGTCAAACCCTGGAAATACTTTTTTTTCTCAACATTTTATTTTACGAAACCATATTACTATTATAATAAAAAGTTCGAATCACGAATATACAAAAGTAAAATGCACGCCAAGTCGTTGCACAGCATTTCCAGTGATATATACATACAGTACTTGTGTGCTGCATACGTTGTACTTTTATATAATCATGATTCGAACTTTTTACTATAATAGTAACATGGTTTCTTAAAATAAAATGTTGAGACAAAAAGTATTTTTAGGGTTTGACAATTTCTTTTACGTATCTCGTAAATTTGCTTGGCTTTTGCATAAAAAGTTTTCTCACTTCTTTTGTACGTTTGAATTGAGAAAGTAAAAATGTAAATAAAATAATTTTTTGAAAAAAATTACAAGTATTTCGAGGTTAATTCGAATTTTGTAGATAGTGGAACGACCGATAATTTTTTTGAGGGCATTTTTTATCACTTGGCGTTTTTTTTTACTTGTTTAAGTATTTTGAGGGGACTGCGTATTTTTTTTAAATAAATATTTGTACAGGGCTACTGGTTATTGGTCACGATCCCTTGAAAGGGTTAGTAGTATAGATATGCGAGTTCTAACGCGGGTCCACTGAGGGCGGTGCGGGGCGGGGGGTTCACGCAGGAAGGGGGATGACGTCACGCGCGGGAGCGGGAATCGGAGGGGGCGGTGACGTCACGCGGAGAGGGGGAAATCGTTGGCGCTGGGGGGGGGGTATCGATTGACTATTGATTGGAGAGGGGTATTGATTGATTATTGATTGATTATTGAAAGGTTATTTATTTTTACTCTTTTTAATTTAATTTTTTATTTTATTATTATTTTCATGTCATATATTTGTATGAGCGCTGTATAGCAGGTACGAATATCCGCACAAAGAGGAGAGGCCGAGAATTCGGCAACTCCGTTGCGAGTCACTACGCGGGGGACGGGGATGACGTCACACGCGGGAGGGGGAAGTCGTTGGAGCGGAGGGTTCAAGTAAGCTGACCCGTGTCGCTGAAAGATACGAAGCGATCGGATTACACGTATGTGTGAGAGAGAGCAAGAATGAGAGATGGAGCAATGCCACGAACGTCTTCGAACGTCTCACGTTCGTCTTACGAACGTCTCATGCACGTGTTCGAACGTATCCCGAACGCCTTCGAACGTCTCACGAACGTCTTCGAACGTCTCACGAATGTCTTCGAACGTCTCACGTACGTCTCACATACGTCTCACGAACGTCTTCGAACGACTCACGTCCGTCTCATGAACGTCTTCGAACATCTCACGTACGTCTCACGAATGTCTTCGTACGTCTCACGTACATCTCACGAACGTCTTCGAACGTCTCACGAACGTCTTCGAACGTCTCACGTACGTCTCATGAACGTCCTCGGACGTCTCAGGAACGTCTTCGGACGTCTCAGGAACGTCTTTGAACGTCTCACGCACGTCTCATGAACGTCTTCGGACGTCTCACGTACCTCTTACGAACGTCTCACGTACGTCTTACGAACGTCTTCGAACGTCTCACGTACGTCTCACGTACGTCTGATGAACGTCGTCGGACGTCTCAGGAACGTCTTCGAACGTCTCACGTACGTCTCACGAACGTCTTCGAACGTTTTACGAACGTCTCATGAACGTGTTCGAGCATGTTTGAACGTCTTAAGAACGTCTCACGTACGTCTCACGAACGTCTTCGAACGTCCCACGTACGTCTCATGAACGTCTTCGGACGTCTCACGTACCTCTTACGAACGTCTCACGTACGTCTCATGAACGTCTTCGGACGTCTCACGTACCTCTTACAAACGTCTCGCGTATGTCTTACGAACGTCTCATGAATGTGTTAGAACATTTCTGAACGTCTTACGAACGTCTCACGTACGTCTCACAAACGTCTCGCGTACGTCTCACGAACGTCTTCAAACGTTTCACGAACGTCTTCGTACGTCTCACGTACGTCTCATGAACGTGTTCGGACGCCTCACGAACGTCTTCGGTCGTCAGACGAACGTCTTTCGAACGCCTTACGAACATCTCCGAACGTCTCTTGATCATTTATCGAACATCTACCAATGAATGTCTTCGAACATCATCCAGCGATGGTGTAAATTGATTTCCCATCATTTTCAAAACGAATTCTTTTTACTTTTGAAAGCAATATTTTATACAGTTCTATAATCTGACAACAAATGATGTAACAAAGGAAGAGGTGAGGAAAATAAAAAATCACGTATTGTTACATTTCGTTTATTTGCACGAATCTTTATGATTGGATCACCAATTAAACATTTTAAACATATTTTGTAAGGCACAATTTTTCTTATGCTTTTCGCGACGTAGAGTAGAGCTCACATCTAATTTACTTAAGGTTTGCAGATCGCCAAATTCCACATCCATCGTTTCAATAACGAGATCATTTTTCATATTTAATTTATCAGCTAGCCATTCTCGTTTTTCATGGCCGTTAACATATACGATAAGATGCATGTCGTCTTCCGTTGGGCCCATAACTGCAGCCGTTATTAAACCTTGAGCTATGCTGTATGGAACGTTTCCATAGGCCCACTTTAGGCCATGATGATTCCGAATCAGCCATGACGCTTCATATCTATCAGATTTTGTGAGAAGTATCCATGGTATGACACTCGCGGAAATGTACTGAGAGAGTACACATTCCGCTCTCAGAATCGCTACTTCCTTCATGACAAAATTCCTCCCAACAATGAATCCTTGTAGATCGACAAACGTAGGTACAGCCATAACGAAGATGTATTGGCTCGATCAAGTCGATAGGAAGATCAATTGATGACTGACGTCAATATTTAAGAAACTCATGTTTAAATTATTTATTCACTGAGCGGCGCAGGGGTGGTACTTGCTGTTCTATACAATTTTACGAACCATGTTGGTCAATTGACAGTATTCAACAACGCGATCGTGCAAGATCAATACGCAGTAGAATTTGAGGGCAAATCTTCCTTACATTAAAATTCTATTCGCACATCCACGGTAGCATTTTTCACAGACTCGTTCCGGCGCGAGCAATCGATAACCGTGAGAGGACCATTATATTGAAACTTTGCGACAGTGAGCAAAGGATTATTACTATCACAACCGTAATAAGATTTACGAAATTGAGAGTACATATTGAACAAAATGGCGAATCTGTTTTTGTCAAAATCCAAGTTCAAATCATCGTAAGGATAGGATTCCGAGTTGAGATAAAGTTTAACATTGGCGAGTTTGCAGTCGTCGAATACTGTAAGTCCTTTGCCATAGAACTCTTTTGACCAGTCTGCAGCGCAAATATTACATATCTTGGTTTGTCTAGGTGGTAGGCAGCTTCTACGGTCCATGAATGTTTCGTTGTGCTTTGGAGCAGTGGATACTCGTATAGATCCCAAGACCGAAAGCCCATATTCAATTATCGTCCACTTCCCAATGTTCGGAGTAATGACAATTTAGTTATCTCATTTAATATAACGTGGGGCATACGCCATTGTATCTTGAGCAATTCAACTGCTACCTCTACTAATGGATGATGACTGAATACGCAATTATTATCATTGCGTGGACGTATCAGATTTAGTTCATGACGAGCATTGATAACTACGCACTTGTAATCTTCGCAGAATCCTAGCAATATGTTGAGAGGTACACAGAACTTGAAGTATTTCCCCCCATCATTATGTGTCACATCCCACGCAGCATTTTTCAAAGTATGACTCATCTCAGGGCTTAGAGAGATGTAGTTTTTAATCGTGGTTGTTATTCCAACGTTTCGATTGCGATCAATCTCCACATCATCGAGCTCATAACGAACTTCATCAAACATGAATGCAACGCAATTGTTTCCCAATACCACTATTGCTTGATCATCAGTGTTACGTATTGCTATCACATGTTAGCAGTTAACAATTGCCTTATTATCCATTACGTGGTATATCTAATTATAAATATACAATACGGAGTATAGGGACGTAGCCCACTCGAGACCTCACCAGTCGCTACGTGCGTGCTCGCTCAACGCACACAGCATAACGACTGACTACCAACGGTACGCACGCACCCTTGGGTGCTAAGACAGTCGCACCGTTAGTCTCAATACATCACAGTTCCTCCTTCTTTAAGTATATGAATTAATTAGTTTAATTGTTAAGTTAAGCTAATAACTGTTTTATTAGCAAAGCGCTCCGAACATCGTTTGGTTGCCACGACCTCAGAATGAACTCTCACTGGACTGACTTTTGGCGCTGCGCTACCGTTGCTAACATTAGCGTTTTTCTCTTCTCTATATTTTAATATTTGGTCAACGCAGTGCAGCCAGATCGCGCGCGAAAGTTACCCTCTCTCTAGTCCCTTGTGCGCCCATCACACAATCATAGTAGCGCGTGTCCGTGAGCGAGGGACGCTCGGACATCTTCGGAAAGAGCCGAGTGCCGTCGAAGTTTCCCGACCGCGCCTTCGACAGCTACACCAATGCATCGACGTTGAGCACGTTCATGTGCGGCCAAGCCAAAACGATGGCTTCGAGGGAAAAAGCAATCTGTGCAACACCCGCGCGTGACGTCACGCGACGGCACACGCGAGGCTTTTAGATGATTTCAATGCTTGTTTAGCTCTTGATGCTCTGCGTTATTAATGTATACAAAAAAAATGTATCGCGCACTCTGAAGGCTTATTTTTTTAGTTTATACGTTAATTTAAATATAATAATAAATCTAAATTACAACTTATTTATCGTCTAAAAAATTGTTTACGCTTTACTCACACCCGTTCTTATGCCAAATAAATTATAATTCTGAAAAGTAAGTGAAAATATATTTATATTCGTATTATTATATTAATTCTCATACTTTCATCAACCGATAAAGTATTATCTCCAAAAACAAGTCAATCATCCATCCGGCCGCCAATCGTAAGTGCCAGAAAGTGCATCTTTAACACAAGCGATAGGATGGTCCCGTTGGTAGCGTTCCTGGCTTCGGTCCGTAGGGGGGCAGGATCGTTCCTCACGCTCAGCGCTTTTTTTTTTAAACATGGTTACTCTTAATTTTTATTTGATTAGTTATTTTTATTAGTTATCATATTTATTTTAATTAGTTATCTTTTAGTACCGAACAGTTTATGGCGCACTCTGACCGCTTATTTTATTAGCTTTTACGTTAATTTAAATATAATAAATCTAAAATACAACTAATTTATCTTCTAGCAAAATGTTTGCGCTTTACTCACACCCGACCCTATGCCAAATAAATTGTAATTCATAAAAGTAAGCGGAAATATATTTATCTTCGTATTCTTATATTCATTCTCATATACTTTCATCAAGCGATAAAGTATTATCCCCAAAAACAACCATCCATCCGACCGCGAATCGTAAGTACCAGAAAGTGAACATACATTGACACAAAAAATTAAAGGAGCAAGAAAAGTTGTACTTCGTCAAAAGTGGTCGTACAAAAAAAAAGGATGTTAAAGCTTCAAGTTTCTAGTTTTAGTTCCGACAATGATTTTTTTTTAGAATCACTGATTGCGCGGTCGGAAGAAATATCACGGCAAAAAAAATTTTGCAAATTTTTACGTTTTTCAAAGTTCTGCACATGTTTTGGAGATTTTTTTCGGACTTGACCAATATCAAGGTCATTGAGCCCATTCAATTCAGTTCAATTTGCTTTTTTTTATCTCCTTACGACCATTTTTCGCTGAGATATCGGCCTCTGAATGAAAAAACGTCCTTTTGTCTTCAGTCATCGATATCTCGGGAACTAATGGTCGTACGGGAATTCGACCGGCAATTTTGGAAACGTGAATACATACTCTACAAGCTCTAATTATTATTGTATGTTTAAAGAAAAATTATTTTTGCTATCAGTTTTAAAAAAGTACAAAAAAACGATGTTTTCTTGGTTCTTATAAAATCCACCGCTACTTTGCAAATATTGCGATACACACTAATGTTTATAGACGGTCATTCGGCTCAATATGTCCCCAAGAGCTATGCAAAATTCCAAATTGATCCGTTCATCGGTCTTCCTTGCCCGATTGACCAAAATATGAAAAAAAATTAAAGGAACAAGTTTCCTCCTTCTCAGACATCATTTTATGATTATTAAGAGGAAAAACAACTTTTCACTACTTTTCGTACAATTGGGTATTGAGTACGCATTAAATGTTGGAACAGAACCCTGAAAATCATGATAAATCAAAATTTTTGAATTTTTTTTTTCAATAACAAAAATGTTGAAATTTTTTTGTTTATAAAAAATCCATTTCGATTTTTTTAATTTTGACATTTATTTTCGATTGAACATTGTACCACCAGCATTAGAATTACCCAAAGCGTACGTAGAATTACCCAAAGCGTACCTCCCCGTGGTATGCTTTGGGTAATTCTAATGCTGGCGGTACAATGTTGATTTGAAAAAAATTTCAACAATTTAAAAAAAAATTCGAAATTGATTTTTTTATATAGAAAAAAATTTTCAAAATTTTTTTTATTAAAAAAATTTTTTTTCTAAAATTTTTAATCAATATGATTTTCACTGTTTTTTTCCAACATTTAATGCGTACTCAATACTCAATTGTACGAAAAGTAATGAAAAGTTTTTTTTCCTCTTAATAATCATGAAATGATGTCTGAAAAGGAGGAAACTTGCTCCTTTAATTTTTTTTCAAATTTTGGTTAATAGGGCAAGAAAGACCGATAATCGGATCAACTTGGAATTTTGCATGGCTCTTGGGGACATATTGAGCTGAATGACCGTCCATAAACATTAGTCTTTATCGCAATATTCGCAAAGTAGCGGTGGATTTCATAAAAACCAAGAAGACATCGTTATTTTGTACTTTTCTAAAACTAATGGCAAAAATAAAAAATAAAAGTTTCACTACATTAATAATCGGAGCTTGTAATCTATTCACGTTCCCAAAACTACCTATCGAATTCCCGTACGACCATTAGTTCCTGAGATATCTCAGCGAAAAATGGTCGTACGGAGAAAAAAAAAGAAAATTTAAGTGAATTGAATGGGCTCAATGACCTTGATGTTGGTCAAGTCAGAAAAAAATCTCCAAAACACGTGCAGAACTTTGAAAAACGTAAGAATTTGCAAAAATTTTTTTGCCGTGGTATTTCTTGCGACCGCGCAATCAGTGATTCTCAAAAAAAAAAAATCATTGTCGGAACTAAAACTAGAAACTTGAAGCTTTAAAATGCTTTTTGTTTTTTGTACGACCACTTTTGACGAAGTTTAACTTTTCTTGCTGCTTTAATTTTTTGTGTCAATGTATGTTCTATAATAATAATACGAATGTTCTAAATAATACAATGTATGTTCTAAGCAATGTATGTTCTAAGCAATGTACGCTCTAAACAATGTATGTTCCAAACAATGTATGTTCTAAACAATGTATGTTCTAAATAATAATACGGAGATAAATATATTTCCGCTTACTTTTATGAATTACAATTTATTTGGCATTGGGTCGGGTGTGAGTGAAGCGCAAACATTTTGCTAGAAGATAAATAAGTTCTATTTTAGATTTATTATATTTAAATTAACGTAAAAGCTAATAAAATAAGCGGTCAGAGTGCGCGATAAATTTTTCGGTACTAAATGATAACTAATTAAAATAAATATGATAACTAGTAAAAATAACTAATCAAATAAAAATTAATAGTAACCATGATTAAAACAAAAAAGCGCCGAGCGTGAGGAACGATCCTGCGCCCCTACGGACCGAAGCCAGGAACGCTACCAACGGGACCATCCTATCGCTTGTGTTAAGGGAGCTTTCCAGTGTGAAATTTTCAAAAAATCGATTTTTTTTTTTTGCTTTATCGAATAGTATACACTTCCGAATATTCCCTGAAATTTTTATGCCGAAATTCAGATTATTTCGGTTACTGTACAGCATTTCTTGGAAGAAGACAACGGAGCGCTACAGCTACAGCGAAACTTTGAACGCGTTTTTCTCGAAACAGCATTTTTCAAAACGGTGTCCAACTTGGAGGGCAGAGTTTTAAAGCTATCGAGTTGAATTTTTTACACAATATTCTTAACGTCATTGTTTATCGTGCTATGGAAGCTTTTTTTTTTGACATCTTCCTATTTTTTTGTAAAAAAAACTGCCAAACAAAATGCTAAAATTGATACTTTTTGTTCAAACCGGCTCCATTTTTGCAAAAAAAAAAAGCCTCCATAGCACGAAAGCTAATTATATACCGATCAATAATCTTTTTGTGTTTTTTGTTTCAGATCAAAATTGTGACCCCCAACGTGGACACCACATCCAAGTGCATTTTCTGCAACAATTGTTTCATCATTTTTATAGATATTAATTAATAAATAAATCGATCTTTAAAAAATTGTTTTGTATTCTTCAATACCCAATTAATAATAAAAAAAAACCAGACCGATTAGATTATTTTTTCTTTAAAAAAAAAAATCGCGAAAAACAGCGATTTTTCGGGCTGTCACACTGGAAAGCTTCCTTAAAGATGCACTTTCTGGCACTTACGATTGGCGGCTGGATGGATGATTGACTTGTTTTTGCAGATAATACTTTATCGCTTGATGAAAGTATGAGAATTAATATAATAATACGAATATAAATATATTTTCACTTACTTTTCTGAATTATAATTTATTTGACATAAGGACGGGTGTGAGTAAAGCGTAAAAAATTTTTTATAAGATAAATAAGTTGCAATTTAGATTTATTATTATATTTAAATTAACGTATACACTAAAAAAATAAGCGTTCAGAGTGTGCGATACATTTTTTCTGTATTCATTAATAACGCAGAGCATCAAGAGCTAAATAAGCGTTGAAATCATCTAAAAGCCTCGCGCGTGCCGTCGCGTGAGGTCACGCGTCGTGGCCGTGCTCAGATTGCTTTTTCCCTCGAAGCCATCGTTTTGGCTTGGCCGCACATGAACGTGCTCAGCGTCGATGCATTGGTGTAGCTGCCGAAGGCGCGGTCGGGAAACTTCGACGGCACTCGGCTCTTTCCGAAGATGTCCGAGCGTCCCTCGCTCACGGACACGCGCTACTATGATTGTGTGATGGGCGCGCAAGGGACTAGAGAGAGGGTAACTTTCACGCGCGATCTGGCTGCACTGGGTCAACGTGCCTTTTCCATATTTTTCCAGTGGACGTCTCCACCTCAAAGTTTGCTGTTGACAGCTGTGCCGTAATAATCGCTGGTATTTTTTTTTTTTTAATTATTCGCGTAGTCATTTACCCATACTCTTTCCCCTTTAGCGAATGTGACATAACGTGACGCTTTCCGACTTAGTGTCTGTTTCAATTGTGTTTTTATTATATTGTCCGATACATTGGGCTTTAATAGATCAGATTTTGTTCGTAGTTCACGTTTATGCATTATCCACGCTGGCGATCGACCCGTAGCGCAATGCTCAGTGCTTCTATAGTCAAATAGGAATTTATCTACTGCTTCGTTCAGTTGCTTGCCGGCTTTGATCATTTCCTTAACTTTGTCTCTAAATGTGCCTACAAAGTTTTCTGCGGCGCCATTTGTGGCCGCGTGATATGGTGCTGAGAATGTATGTTTAATTCCTTTTGATTTTATAAATTTTTCGAATTCGCTACTCGTGTACTGTCTGCCATTATCGGTCCCTAGATGGTTCGGTAACCCGTGTCGCTCGAAGAGTTGTTCAAACTGAGCTATTGCTTTATCGGCTTGTGCATTCATTTTCATATCTAATACCTCTGGCCATTTGCTGTACGCATCGATTACTATCATGAACATATGGCCATAATATGGCCCTAAGAAATCGGAATGGATTCTACTCCAACATCTGTTTGGAAATGTCCAGGGATTGAGCGGCACTTTCGGTGGTGGTTTTCTCTCACTCATACACACTTTGCATGTAGCTACCGATTCTTCTAGATGTGTATCTATACTGGGCCACCAGACGTACGACCTTGTGCGAGCTTTCATTTTCACGACCCCAAAATGCGAATCGTGTAGATCCTCTAGAATTTGCGCTTTGAGTATTTCCGGTATAATAATGCGGTAACCCCATAGCAGACAATTTTTCTCGACGTATAATTCATCCCGTTTCGCGTAATACTTCTGTTCGACTTCATCCAACTCTTCGCGTGGTGGCCATTCGTTTTGTATCCATTTGACAATTTTGCTCAATATTTTATCTTTTAGCGTTTCCTTTGCTACTTCTTTCGTAGTAATTATTTGTAGTTCTTCTTCGATATAGTACATCGCCGTAAAGTCTATACTAAAAACCGGTGTCGAGTTTTTAATCGGAAGTCTCGACAATGCGTCGCAGTTACCATTCTTCTTTGTATTGATGTACTCAATCTTATACGTGAAATGCGATACGAAATAGGCCCATCGTTGAAGTCGACTAGCTATTGTTAGTGGAATTTCTTGATTTGGGCCAAATATGTAAACTAACGGTTTATGGTCCGTTCGTAGGGTGATTTCCCTCCCGTACACATAGTTATAAAACTTTTTTAGCCCATAAACGATCGCCCCCGCCTCCTTATCAATGATGGCTCTATTTACTTCTTTATCTGGGATGACTTTCGATGCGAACGCGATCGGCTTTTCGACACCGTTCCCATAACGGTGCGATAATATCGCTGACAGTCCGTATTTTGAAGCATCGCATGCAAGTATCAGTTCTTTTTCCGGATCGTAGTGCGTTAATACTTTCGGTGACGTGATTTCATCTTTCAACCAACGGTACGCTTCATCGCATTTTGCATTCCATACAAACTCTCCATTTTTTGTTAATTCGTACAATGGTTTTAACCGTGACGCTCGGTCAAGCAGGAATCTCTCGTAGTATGTCACCAGTCCTAGAAAAGACAACAGCTGTGTTTTATTTTCAGGTACCGGTGCCTTTACGATCGCATCTATTTTCTTCTTTGATGTACATAGTTGTCCATTCCGAATAACAAATCCCGGAATGTCTAATGCTTTTTTCATAAAATCGCACTTGTTATTGTTCGCCCTGAATCCATACTCGTCTAAACGCTGCAGTACTTTATATAATGTATCCATATGTTCTTTATCATTTCATCCCGTTACGTACACATTATCTAGATAAATAGCAATTTTACCCTTGATATCCCGTAAACAATTCTCTACAATTTTTTGGAACTCTCCCGGTCCCGATGCAACTCCTGCTGTCAGTTTCGTATATCGATACAGACCGACGTGTGTAATTATCGTTAGCATGTCTCGTGATGCCGGATGCACGGTTATCTGCATATACGCGTGTGTTAAGTCTACTTGACTAATTTACTCACCGCCTTGCAATACTCGAAAAATATCATTTATTGTCGGTAACGGGTGTCTATTTATTATCAGGCATGGATTTACCGTCAATTTGAAATTACCGCATATACGCACACTTCCATCGTTCCTTATAATTGGCACAATGGGCGTCGCCCATTCACTCGTTTCGACGCGTTCGATATGCCCTAACTCTTCTAATCTTTTTAATTCCGCTTCAACTTTACCTTTTAAGGCATATAGTACGTGTCTAAGCTTACATGCTCTTGGAACAGCGTTTTCTTTCAAAACGAGCTTTATAGTACCTCTATTAAATTGACCTGCCCCGGGGCCAAACAATTTTGGGAAATCTTGCGCAACTCGGTCGGCTAAGTTCGTCCCCTCGCTCAATATAACGTTGTTAAAGTTAAATAGTGGCCAAAGCCCGAAAGCAAGTTAAGTTACGCAATGCTTCCACAGGCTTGACTTTCAAGTTGTACGCATTCATTGAAAATGAGACGTCTGTGATTTTAAATTTCGGGAAAAGTTTACTTCTCGTATCATGCGAGACTACCGTCCAATACGAGCCTGAATCTACTTCCATTTGCAAATCAATTGAATTTATTCGCACATCGAAATACGTAGGTGATAACGCTTTATCGGAATATACCGTGCCTCTTGTTTTGTTTACATTCTTACATGGCTTTAGGCTGTTGAGTTCGTACGCATTGTCCTCCTGCTCATCGTCGCTCGTTTCATCGCTGTCCCTCTCTACTTCTCCTTCCCCCAAGTGCTGTAGGTTCCGTGGCTTCTGGCTTTGAGAACGGCATGCTGCTTGGATATGGCCCTTACGATTACATTGCCGACAGATTTTATAATGTTGAATACATTCCTTGCCGATATGCCCACGAATTCCACAACAATAGCAGCTTATCGAGTCTCGTGGATTATTCTTATTGACGTTGTCTGTTGTACTCGAGCGAGGCGACATACCTGGACGATGCGAGTATGATTCTTTCCGTGTGCGGTTATCGTATTGCTTACTACCGCTTTTGCCGTGTTTATACCTTGTCTCGAGCGCGTTTATCTCTCGTTCTGGTTCGCTTGCCCCACTTTTCATATCCGTTGACGTCGCATTTCTCTCTGCTTTTTCCCGTGCTAGAGCTATCTTGTAGACTTTCTCATACGTTAGTTTTTCTTCTTTGAATAATTCCGTTTTCGTGGCGTGATTACGAAGTCCACACGCTAACCGATCACGCAACGCCGTTTCTACCGATGGGAAGTTACAGTTCAACGATAAGTTTTTTAAGCGCGCTACATAATCTGAAACACTTTCTGTCATCGTTTGCCTTGCTGTATAAAAATTGCACCTCTCCATTGTTTCGGATGGTTTAGGGCACAGATGATCAGTTAGTACTTTCACAATGTCATCGTACCCCGTATCGCGCAGTTTCCGGGGGTGACAGAGGTTTTTTGCCAACTTGGACGTATCAGCGCTCACTTTCGTTACTAGAATGGCAGACTTACTTTTGTCTTTCGTCACGTTGTTCACTGTGAAGAGGAGGTCCAATGTTTCAATGAATGTCTCCCAATCGGCTTTCCCAAGTTCGAATTCTAATTTTTTTTTAGATTGCATCGTTGCACTTGTTGTGTTGCTCAATTTAGCTGCTTCTTCGGTAATATTTGTTTGCTTTTTGTTCTCGGTCTCTTTTTTTACAGATTCACAATATATCTTCCATTTTTGTTTCAGCCTTTCTGTTGAGTCTTTCGATTCATACGCGATACCGGCACTGTTCCACTGTTCGATTACCTGCGCTCTCGTGGGCTGCACTACGTCCCCCTTATCGCTACTGGACTTCGTCGGGGAACTATTTTGTTGCCCCTGCGACATCGGTTACACACTTTCACATAGTTCGAAGTTCGCCTCGTCGCTAATTGTTACGTATTGATATCACAGGGTAGCAGTTAACAATTGCTTTATTATCCATTACATGGTATATCTATCTATAAGTATACAATACGGAGTATAGGGACGTACTCCACTCGAGACCGCACCAGTCGCTACGTGCGTGCTCGCCCAACGCACACAGCATAAAGACTGACTACCGACGGTACGCACGCACCCTTGGGTGCTGAGACAGTCGCACCCTTAGTCTCAATACATCACAATCAGGTTTTTTAAGCACCGAAAACTTAGCCTCAACGTAGAGAAAACTTTCAGATGGTAGGGTGTACAAGTCGTGATGTTGTATAGGAATTCGTATTTCATCGCTGTGTCCAAATGTTGAGTTGGCATACGGATTGTACGTATGAGTCTCAATTTTGATGATACGATCGTCAGAGATTGGCTCCCCACTGATATTCAAGACGTCGGTCATCCTTTTGCCTCAAGTACGTCGCACAATAAATCCCAGGGATTCGAAAAATTCACGATTCGCTGCACTGAGTTTCTTTTTTGCGGCTAATTTAACACTCAATGTCGTTTGTCTTCTTGCAAGAGTATTATCACGTGCGATCGTATTATCTCGCGTAGAAATATTGTCTCTGGCGTATTCCGTGTCGTACAGAATGAGCATCACAAGCGTCGTTTTCGTATGTGCAATCTCACCGTAATTTCTTCTCCTCGAAAATCAAGTAGTTTCCCCTTTTGATCCACGATACGTATCGATAAATCCGTAATGCTCTGCACAACGATCGGAAGATAAATGATTTGCGGTGGTACGCTTGGTGAAAATTCATGTATCGTGTGTACACACTCGCCATTGCAGTATGCACCAGTGGTGACACGACATTCTATGCGGATAATGTTGACATTCATTATGTTTATCGGTACATCAGATTCCTACCATTTCCAGGGATGCAGTATTGGATTTGATGAAAATCCCAACAGGGATCCTACGTTGTCGGGGTTACTGAAATTTATTCTGTACGCAAATTTGATTTCGCTCCTTAGTGTATTACGATTAGCGCGTAGCACGATTGGGTATTCGCCATTTTCATCGAGGTCATCGTTATCGACCTTTCGAGCAACAATTTCATTTTCAGCATCATCACCGCTATCAGCCCCTTTGAGTAAAATTACACTATTCAGATACGCATTTATGGCTCTCAGTTCATAGGATCCTTCAGGGATTATAATTTCCTTGTCATCATTGTCAAAGTAAAATTTGTTGTTTGATGAATTCACATTTGGGATTGTGTGATAAGTTTCGAAATCAGTCAAACCGAGGTCATAACAGCCATCATTGACGTCTATAGCGGGAAAGTGATTTGCGGTTAGAAGGCAACTCTTGCCGGTCAACGTAAGCATCAGTGACATGTCTCCCTCGAATACTGAGTTGATCGACGCAATGTCACGGCTTAAATACATATTGATCATCGACGTTTTTAAGAAATTGCAAACACAATTGCCCGCAAATACTCTGATTATACGTCTGATAAGATGTTCGATTGTATTGTATTTTCGTGGTATTTGGTCCAAAATATCGCACCAACTGTTTGGGCGGTCGAAGATTTCCAAAACTATCAAAATATATTATATGACTCCCCCTCTTGGCATAGGCCACCCAATGCGTACCGGGGCCATCGGCATCGTCCAAACTTACTATACCGCTTTCATCTAGTTGCACTCCACTGTAAACTGGTAAATTATTGCGCATGAAGACCCCTCTGAAGAATGGTATGCGCATGCATCTGGCTAAGCATTCCAATTGCACATTAGTTGTTACACCCATGGGCATTTTCACCGTGTTTTGGCGTTTTTTTCTTCTCAGTTGAACATCCTTGTCCACACTTGTAGATAGTAAGATACAGCCCACAGCCTTCGATAGCCCGATTATGACGTTGTATTTCTTACAGCTGACGTTGCGCCGCTTTGCTATCATTCACAGCCTTTGCTATTCCAACTGCCCCACCAGCCAGTGAACCATGAACTCCCAGCAATGGTAACATTGGTAAAATTCCGCCACACTTTGCTATCGGCAGCACTCTCTTCTTAACGGACTTTTTTTTCTTTGGCGATGAGTTCTTTGTCTTCATTCCCATGTCGAATTTCGTTTTTGCTTTCATAGCTGGCTAAACAGCGGTAGCTGCGGTTTTCTCGCCAAAAGTCGAATCTTGCGCAGTAATACGTTTTCGTGCTGCTGTTGCAAGTATATTATCCGCAACGTGTCTTTCGCCTCAATGATTGCTTTGAGAATCGGCTATATCGTAGTCGCGACAAGCGGCATCCAATGGGTTTACACCACGATTACCTCTTGCCAATCTCTGCTCCAACTGAGTGCCTGGTCCACAAAATTGGTAACCAGGAATATGTAATTTGATCGGAAGTGCATTTATTGCACGATTTAATAAGCCGTCGCCTTTCCTCTTAGACATTCGGCACAATTATTTAT
Organism: Ophion costatus; assembly: GCA_951751655.1. Lineage (NCBI taxonomy): Eukaryota > Metazoa > Arthropoda > Insecta > Hymenoptera > Ichneumonidae > Ophion > Ophion costatus. The sequence goes on from OX632360.1 coordinate 28,914,658, forward strand.
AAACGGTGCTGGACCGTCAATGTGTGTTAACTGTCCCGGTAAATTCCAATGGCACGTGCATCGGCGATATTGCTGTACTTCCGAATCAGCCTTTATGTGTTCGGGAAGCCTCTCCCACAATGTGTCAACGAAGTGATGAAAATTTTGTAACAAAACAATGTTTGGAATAAACTGTAATTGATGTGCCGTTAATCGGAGAATACTGCAGTCGTTCGACAGGTAAAAAAACATTCTCGATACTGAGCGGATTTGGCCTGGTGCACTCCCATAAATACTCCTCACACGACGCATTTTGGGCGAATGTGTGTTTAGATTCGAGAGAGAAAACATACGTTTCGTGCAACAAGCGACGGTGATTCAAGTGACCGATTTCGACGACCGAGTAATGGAAGGCCAACAAGTACGCAAGCATGGAGACATGCTGCCATCAACGATATGCAGCATTATTTGCGGTCCTTCAAATTGTGGCATAACCAATGTTTTGTTAAGTTTAATAGAACGGCTGAATGGCGTACGTTTTGAAAACCTATATGTATACTCGAAATCACTGCAACAGCCAAAATATCAATATTTGGAAAATCTGTTGAAATCGATTAACGAAATTGGCTATTTAAAAATTTGAAATAATAGTGATGTTTCCCGCCGAACGAAGCGCTTCCGGACTCCATTTTTATTTTCGATGACGTAGCATGTCACAAGCAAAATACAGTAAGAGAGTACTTTGCGATGGGCAGACACGCGAGCGTTGATTGTTTCGATCTTTCCCAAACAAATGCCAAGGTTCCCAAGCATCTTATACGCGACAATGTGAATCTGCTGATTTTATTTAGGCAAGATCGTACAAACTTGAAACATGTTTACAATGACCATGTAAATACTGATATGTCGTATGAAGATTTTCTGGCGTTATGTCAAAAATGCTGGGAACAAAAATACGACTTCATGATGATTGACAAAGATAGCTCAGTGTCCGGCGGTCGATAGAGAAATGGATTTAACGAGTTTGCAATACCGTGATGTCGTCAGTCGACATTAAGACACCAGCGGTGCAACGACCGACAAATAATTTCATGATGACGACAATTGATACTGATGAAAAGATTGCGAGGGAAATTTCGAAAACAAGCGACTCAATACGCAAAAAATATCAAGCGTTGAAGACTGGAAAAATGGATGAAGATCTTGCATTGGATAGACACTTCAAGCGAATTACCGAACCTCTCAAGCAGATTGTTGAAAAATCAGCTACTGTTGAATCTCTTGGCCCGGAAATTGATTCGTTAAGCATGTCGGAAGCAAAGGACCTAGAGAAGGATGTGAAACACGGAACAAAGCGCACACGTTCATTATCCCAAGATTCGCTGGTAACTTCTACACCGAATCACTTGAAACGTAAGCGACGAAAGGAATTCCTGGATGATACGTCGATGGCTGCTGTACCCTTGCAGCCAGCCACCATTGTTCAAGAAGACGTTTTTGAGACTACACCCGAATCCTTCGTGTCTTCAGTTCAACGTCAATTACAAACGGCTGAAGGTCAAAATACATTGCGGGAACATTTCGGTCCACTCGGTCCACAATATATTTCATCTATCCTTTCACAAGACAAAAATTCCAGCATGGATTACGCATATAGCGTCAAATTTACCAATGAAGGAATGATGTTAGGCGATAAGCGTTGCGATGTGGATAATAATGATAATATTTTCATCGATGGCATAAAATACTTGGGAACCCCCGGACTCTATGAGTTAATCTTCAAGAGAATTCCTGACGATGCAATATACACCGAGGAAGACAGAGACAAATATAAAAGTATACTGTTATCAACAAATGCACATCGACGTAGTGGCAATATACTCAATCCTGTATTGGCTAACAAAGACTTCAAGTATAAATATATAATTGGACCATTAACTTCCGACCGAAAAGCTGGAAGAGGTATAGAAATACCGCTCGCGGTGACGTTAAATAACAACAAAATCGATTCTGTGCATTGGGATGATCTCAACGAGTTGGTCGATCGTTTTCGATTGTTTGAAGCTTCACGACACGCGGGTAACAACGCTCACGACAATGAGATAATGTCGATTATTGAGGAACTTCGCGAAGCTGGTATTATTATAAATTAACCTATGCATCGATGATAATGATCATTTCTCTGTCAGTATTGTCACCGAGATGTCGATCAATAAATTTGGATCATCGCTTGGAGCGCGGGATAATTCATACTATCAGTGGACTGGGCTAATAAGAAATTATACACGCGATAATGCTCTTTGTCTAACCTCTAGTGGCTTTGATGCAAGATCACGTAAAATACGAGGCGTAGCCCTACCTGAAGGGGATTACGATGCTGCTAATAAGCGTTACGTGGAAATGAAAATCAAGCTGTTGGCCGATCGCCTGGATGAATTTGAGAAGAAAATCATCGCACTAGAGGATACGCTTCGAATAACTATGAACGATACGTCTAAAACGATTCAGTATGTAACCGACGCTGTATCTGTCACAGCGCAGGAAGATTTGTGAAAATCGTCTTGTCAAACATACAATATGCTCGGAGAAGAAAAAACGTTTCAAGAAAAGCTGCTCGTGGAGGAATCACATGCTCCAGCAAGAAAAATTTTTCCACGAAGACGTGTCTTTGTACGTGGGCATGATGATTTGTGGCAGGCTGACGTAGTCGAAATGCGGCCGTATTCGCGTTTCAACAAAGGCTACAATTACATTCTCACCGTCATCGATGTGTTGAGCAAGTATGCATGGGCCGTACCCCTGAAAAGTAAATCTGGCAACGAAATGGGTACAGCGATCGCGAAAATCATACAAGATCATTGCAGATATCCGAAAAATCTTCAAACCGACATAGGAAGAGAATTTTACAATATCAACGTGCAACGAATCATGGAGAAATACAACATCAATCATTATTCGACGTATTCTATTATGAAAGCCTCGGTCGTCGAACGATCTAATCGCACTATCAAAAATAACATGTGGAAAATGTTTACACTCAATGGTAATTACAAGTGGATCGATGCGTTACCCCAACTCGTTATGAAGTACAATGCTCGAAAGCATCATACGATTGGCATGATGCCCATCGACGTTACTCCTGCGATTGCGGAGAAACTGTTAACCACCGTATACAGCAAAGGCGAATACGGGCGAATCTAGCGCTATGGATAATACGTCAAAATTCGACGCATCGTTGATCCATTGAAAATGAGCATAAGGCAAAGGTTGGCACATTGCCCATCCATACAAGTTGTTCACATCGAAGTACATCAGGTATGATGATGATTTCAATGGATCGTACGATTGCATGTACTTGTTATTGGCATGTGCATATCTGTTTGAACATTGGCTTAAACCTCCGCGTATACCTCGCTCGTTGAATACAATCATATCGATGTCAGTTAATAATTCAAACGTAATGTGCGTATATTTCAACATGGCGTCCCAAGTATATCCGGGAAGAGTGTAATAATATGCCGGATCGAGTACATAACTTTCAATACACGCATCACGAAAATTTTCAAAAATATCTGCTAATAACAAGGCATCCGTCTTCAAATACAAATCGCTATATTCAACAAGCGTTTGAATGGAAAACCGCTGCCAGACACTCTCAGCGTGAGTGTACTCGCACGCGCTGATCGTTTCCCCAGTCAGAGAACTGTAAAATGAGTCGCGCGGCGGCAAACGCGCGTCTTCCAATCTGCTGACATGATCAACGTATTCGTACGGGAAGACACCTTTTCGTGTTAATAATGTAAAGTCATGCATCGGAAGGCCATCAAATTGCGAGCGTAAAATTTTCAGTTTGTCCGTCGTTAAAAATGATGCCAATTTCTCAAGACTTGTGGTCAAAAATTTATATGAATCGGTGAAGCGTAATTTAATTTGGTTTTTTGTTTCTGCGGTGGTAGTTTGGACAGTTTTCGTAACCGAAATATATTTTTCTTTTGTTATTGGAAGCACGTAAGTTTTCTCTTCGAACGCGGTGGCTACTTCCTTAATTATAAAATGTGAATCATAGCCAGACAAATTGTGAAAAACTACTGGAATGAAAAAAGATTGCTTGAAAGTTAGATTGCAACTCGAATGGGCTCTATAACGCCCAGTCAAATGACAATGATCGCGAACTCGTGTATCGGTTTGTACAAAATCTTTTTCACATATGTGACACTTAATCGCGGTTCGAAATTTAAGCTCCTCGTCGGATACTAACTGTACCATGCGGATATTTGAAGATAAAATATCTTTCACATGCAAAGCTGCACTTTTTATTTCTTCGACGAACCATGCGATGCAATCGCTACTACGGTGCGACTCATATCTGCATAATGATTGATCATATGAACAATGTACTGTAACGGTTCAACTGTACAGGTAAGCCACCGTCACACAGAATGCGATAGGAGCAACCCGCTTATGCGATACTAGCGTATTCTGACCAGCGTTCGAAGCGACCGGGCATATCGCCGGCCGGGCAGGTCACTTGCGCTAAGAATTTGGGCGAGCCCGCGACACCTCGCAAGAGGCTCCGCCCATCGCGAGAAGCATGACCACCGCGGACTCGCGGGAGTTCCCGCCTGTAGCAAGACATATCGCACATCCTGTGCTTTGACCACTCCTATCATACCAAGAGTGCGACCAAGATTCATCGCGACGCCTCCTCACACCGAATGCGCGCCTAATAGCCTAGAGAGGAATAATCGCGTACCGATCGCCCCTCGAAATGGCTATAGTGTGCGAACGTCCTGGAAATTACCCAACGCGGTCACCCCACCATCGGAACATTCCTCGACGGCGTGATTCCCTACCTAGTCCTCCGGATCCGCAAGAGAAATGGAATTTCTCCTAACGGGCCTGGGGCTATATAAGGGCGTGCACGAGTCAGAGCGGCACTCTGTCGCAAAAATAACTCATTATCTTACGTGGAGTCACCATCATCCGAAATCTCGGATCCCAGGATGGGGACCTTGCTGCCGTCGCCCTGGTCCCATCCTAGAACAACCTCAGCTTCGGGTTAGTTACTCTATTTCCTTGGGAAGCCCCAGCATTGCGCTGGAAGTCCAACCTCGGAAACAGAGTCGTCGTGGTGATTGCTAATTAGGGAACGAAATAACATCCGATCGATTGTCGCTAGGACGGTCGATCGCCATACTATGCATCCGACGCACGTATACTCGGAGTGTGCAGTCCGAGAAGTGCCGATCGCGCTTCGCTGCACAAGAGGAACTTCTACAACCAGCTTCTCTGGTTCTTGGTCCTCCTCGCCTGGCACCGAGGAGGTCAGCCGTCCCTTCCGGACGGCCCCGCTATGCGCCCTCGGAGAGCACAAGTCCTCTTCGAGTTCGCGCATTACTAAAACGCTAGTACCTCTAGCGCGTGAGCGACACGGCGTGGCACCCGTGCGCTTAGTTGCATTTAGCAACGAGTGCCAACTGGATATACCGCCACATAAACCGACACGAATCATATTCCACGGGTACTCGCATTCTTCTTACAGAAGCAGTCCCGAAAACGGCGTAACGCGCAACGACGACGCTCGCGGTCTGTGCGAGTGCGAGCGAGAGAGCGAGAGAAAAAGAAGCGAGGGCGCCGCCGTGGACCCGCACGCGCGCTACACGTCGCGTGAATCACCTTATCCTCGTCACTCCCACCAAGGCAGCTTTTCTCGCCGACCTTTCCAGACCCCAGTAAGCGTCGCTATAACCGATCCAATCCCAGTAAACTCCCGGAATAAAACACTAACAAAATTCATTGTTGCTCCACCCGAGACTATACCTCAAAAATCCGAAATATCGAATGCCAATGATGACGGATTACAATAGGCGTCTCTGAGACCCTCAAAACCACTGAGGCATCTCCTAAAAATCCACCTTAAATCCGCTTCATCATTCCTGGCACCAAAACGTACATCGCCCTCCAGGAGGCTACGGGAACCCCTAAAATTTCCACCGGCAATCAATTCGCCGCGTATCCTCGTTTTCCCGGACATCCGTAAGAACGAACAACCGAAAACGAAAGGAAAGCTTTCGCATAAAATCGCGAAACGTTTCATTGGCGCCCAACGTGGGGCTCGAAAGCCTTATAAAATTTCCTGGAAATGTACAAAATACCTAACGTATCAAAACGCGCTCTAGCTTAATATAAAAATAGATAGTTAGGCGTTACAATCACCACTAGCTCGTATAGCCAGCGTAAGCTGAGAAAAATACCTCTTTCAGGTCATTTACGATAAATACAACGAGGAACGAACACTCGCACACGGTGCATGTTCGTTCTTTCTCAGGCAAGCCGAGAAATTATCTCGAGCCAAACTACCGACAAAATCGTCTCAAAATCAAAATAATAGAGCATAAGAAAAGCAAGTATTCCAACGCGGTGCTTGCTCTTTCTCTATCTCTTGGGAGAGGAAATAATTTCCCGTCGTAATCGGCGAATATTTCATCTATCTCACTCGCAGCCAGCGAGCATAACAAACGCGGAATATCGAGCACGCTTGGCAAGGCCACGCTGTCCCCGAGCGACGAGCGAGAGCGAAAAAAAAAAAAACAAAACTTTGTTTCGTCGCTCGAGCGTCGCAAGGGATTAGCGAGACTCGGGTACGACTCGAATATCGGCCACCGAAAAAAAAAAAACATCTACTAGACCTTGAGTCTCGTGGCTCGGGTATCCCGCAAGGCCGCGAGGGAGATCGAAGTAAACACTCGTGTTTACCACGGGCGTACAAACTCTCGCAACAAGTCGAGTATAATTCGAGACGTACTGCTCGGTGCGCAAGGAGTACCTCCGCTCTTCTCGGGCCAAGGCTCAGCGCCCGAAAAATGAGCGAGACCCGGAAGGGGAATCCTACTCAGGAGGGGCGGGCGCTACACCTCCCGCCCGTGCCGCTAAAGACTCGGCCCTCGCGACCGGCCTACCCGCCGAACCCAGCGCCCTCGCAAGCAATGTGAGGAGCGAGCCGCGGGGAGGTGAGAGGGGAGCGCGTCGCAGAGACGACGGTACCGGGAAAGGAATGAGGGGTCTTCCCGCTTGGAAACCCAATATTTCTGACCCGCAAAAATCAGACGACAACGCTCGTTCACTACCGAAGAAATCTCAACTATCAATGTCGGCCATCAAAGAAATGATGTCCAACTTACAACGACGAGTTGATGAGGATGCGAAGGCGCTTACAGCTACTCTTCTCTCCATCAACGACAACTTTGCACAAAAATTACAATCCCTGGAAGAAGTGGTAAACGTCCAGGTCAGGAGCCTACTTCAAAGGCCCCCCGACGCAAACTCCACTATCGAACATTGGGGTAATGAACCGCTGCTTAGACGTGCCACGACGCACCCACGCTACCACTAATAAGAACCTCCGTCACGGGAGCGACGCGGGGATGCGCCACTCCTGTCACTAAACAACGATACGGGGAGAACGAAATCCGCTCGATCAAGGTTCCGCAAACCATATTGATTGTTCCTAATCTCACGAGCCCGTGCATCTTAGCGATAGACTTCCTCGCAAGAACGCGGTCGATGATAGATCTGGGACAATATAACATAACTCTCGACAGCAGGGAGGATGATAGGGCCCATCAATCCATACCCCTGCAACCCACCAATCTCGACACACGCATCTCCGATCAAGGAGCAATCCTCGACATCGAGGAAGTCACCGATCTAGAAAGAGACCTAAAGGTCTCGGAAACAACCGGACCATGAACGCATGGAGACCGCGGAAGAATTATCCCAGGAATGCCGCAGCGTATCATTTCTGTCCAACCTCGACATGCGTGCCAGTTTTTGGCAGGTCCCTCTACACCCGGAATCGAGGAAATACACCGCCTTTTCCCATCGTGGGAAAGTATACGAATTCCGCGTGACGCCCTTGGTCTCTCCACCAGCACGGCTAGTCTGGTGAGACGACTCGAAAGGGTCCTTCAGGGGCTTCACGACGTGACCAACTTCGTAGACGACATTCTATGCACCTCCGAGACTCTTGAGGAACACCTCACATGCCTCGAGGAGCCGTTCCAACGGTTCTTGGAACATGGCCTAACTCTCAGCCTAGAAAAATCTTACTTCTTTAAAAAGGAGACCAAGTTTCTGGGGCACATCCTGTCGCGACACGGGACAAGACCTGATCCTGATAAGGTGGAGGCCATCCAGGCCTTTCCTTCACCTAAGAACAACAAACAAATCCTGTCGAGAGGACGAATCGAGAACTCTCTCGGTTTTTCCGAACCCTGATCAAAGGCAAACATAACGAATGGGTCAAATGGCTACCCGTTGTTGAGGAATGCATTAACATGACCCATCACGAGACCACAGGCTTCACGCCCTGGGAGTTGCACTTCGGAAAAGAGGTGGATCGTCCCTGGCAGAAGATCCTGGGCAAGCGTCGAGAGACACCAAAAACGCCCGAAAACCTCATACTGGCAGCCTCAGAACGGATGCGAAAAGCACGAGGCAGGGAGGCTGAAAGGTTGAACCAACAGCACAGGACAAGAGAATTTCGGGTAGGCGAAGAAGTACTCGCACGAGCACTCGCCGTATCACAGTCATCGGTGTGCCTGATCGCCAAATTCCCGCCGATCTATGAAGGACCCTACGTCATATCACGAAAAGTCCTCCAGTCGTCGTACATCCTTAAACACGTAGGTACCGACAGGGAGCGAGGATTATTCCACCAAAGCGATCTGCGCCCTTATCTGGGACCCCCGGAGAACCCCCTCTACTAGAACATCGGGAAGGGAAGACGAGATAAGAACCAGCTCTCCCGAGCTAACTCTAGTCTTCGATAGATCATGGACAAAGCAACACGACCCACCGCAACAAGGCCCACGATCAAGCGCCCTGCCGACGAACCGCCATCGAGGAGGCGGGCACCCGCAAGAGTGCACGGGGTCGTCCTGCCACTGTGACAAGGCATTAAGGTCGTCGTGCCCTAGGGAGGGCAGCGTCGACCTTGGAGGGGCCATGTAACGGTTCGGCTGTACAGCCAAGCCACCGTCACACAGAATACGATAGTATCCATCCGTTTACGCGACACTTGCGTATTCTGGCCAGCGTTCGGAGCGACCGGCCATGTCGCCGGCCGGGCAGGTCACTTGCGCTAAGAATTGGGGCGAGCCCGCGACACCTCGCAAGAGGCTGCGCCCATCGCGAGAAGCATGACCACCGCGGACTCGCGGGAGTTCCCGCCTGTAGCAAGACATATCGCACATCCTGTGCTTTGACCACTCCTATCATACCAAGAGTGCGACCAAGATTCATCGCGACGCCTCCTCACACCGAATGCGCGCCTAATAGCCTAGAGAGGAATAATCGCGTACCGATCGCCCCTCGAAATGGCTATAGTGTGCGAACGTCCTGGAAATTACCCAACGCGGTCACCCCACCATCGGAACATTCCTCGACGGCGTGATTCCCTACCTAGTCCTCCGGATCCGCAAGAGAAATGGAATTTCTCCTAACGGGCCTGGGGCTATATAAGGGCGTGCACGAGTCAGAGCGGCACTCTGTCGCAAAAATAACTCATTATCTTACGTGGAGTCACCATTATCCGAAATCTCGGATCCCAGGATGGGGACCTTGCTGCCGTCGCCCTGGTCCCATCCTAGAACAACCTCAGCTTCGGGTTAGTTACTCTATTTCCTTGGGAAGCCCCAGCATTGCGCTGGAAGTCCAACCTCGGAAACAGAGTCGTCGTGGTGATTGCTAATTAGGGAACGAAATAACATCCGATCGATTGTCGCTAGGACGGTCGATCGCCATACTATGCATCCGACGCACGTATACTCGGAGTGTGCAGTCCGAGAAGTGCCGATCGCGCTTCGCTGCACAAGAGGAACTTCTACAACCAGCTTCTCTGGTTCTTGGTCCTCCTCGCCTGGCACCGAGGAGGTCAGCCGTCCCTTCCGGACGGCCCCGCTATGCGCCCTCGGAGAGCACAAGTCCTCTTCGAGTTCGCGCATTACTAAAACGCTAGTACCTCTAGCGCGTGAGCGACACGGCGTGGCACCCGTGCGCTTAGTTGCATTTAGCAACGAGTGCCAACTGGATATACCGCCACATAAACCGACACGAATCATATTCCACGGGTACTCGCATTCTTCTTACAGAAGCAGTCCCGAAAACGGCGTAACGCGTAACGACGACGCTCGCGGTCTGTGCGAGTGCGAGCGAGAGAGCGACAGAAAAAGAAGCGAGAGCGCGGCCGTGGACCCGCACGCGAGCTACACGTCGCGTGAATCACCTTATCCTCCTCACTCCCACCAAGGCAGCTTTCCTCGCCGACCTTTCCAGACCCCCGTAAACGTCGCTATAACCGATCCAATCCCAGTAAACTCACGGAATAAAACACTAACAAAATTCATTGTTGCACCACCCGAGACTATAACTCAAAAATCCGAAATATCGAATGCCAATGATGACGGATTACAATAGGCGTCTCTGAGACCCTCAAAACCACTGAGGCATCTCCTAAAAATCGACCTTAAATCCGCTTCATCATTCCTGGCACCAAAACGTACATCGCCCTCCAGGAGGCTACGGGAACCCCTAAAATTTCCACCGGCAATCAATTCGCCGCGTATCCTCGTTTTCCCGGACATCCGTAAGAACGAACAACCGAAAACGAAAGGAAAGCTTTCGCATAAAATCGCGAAACGTTTCAGTACATAGTATGCGATACTAGAAACCTCGTGGTGTTCGTACATTCTTCGTTCATCCATTTTGGCAAGAACGCACTCAAGATCGGCGTATATTACGAATGGAAGTCGCTCCTTATGATTGAAGTTTCTAAAAGTGAGCCACTTGTTGGCATCGTTCGGTACACGGAGAGCACAGTCGTTAATCTGGCCACAGTCCACAGCATGCGCTTGCAATTTTTGCTCCGAATGAAAGTAGTGTAAATATCTGCGAAAACCAAATTAACTTCAGTTTCGATACAATTGCTTTGATGTATTAAATTACATCAAATCTACGTACCTATCACAGATATATTTCTGTTTAGTGTGCTTATTCAACTGTGAGCTGACGAGCCTTAATAAATTCTTGATCTACGCGAAATGTCCAACGATGTTTTGCTGCGGATCTTCCACGTAGAGCAAATTGACGTGCTTTTCTCTCTTGCGCTCACTCACGCGAATTGGACGAGTACTATCGTTCTCAATGGTATATACATTGATTGAAATGTCATTATGAATTTCAAATTTCACTGGAAACTCAATGTCTTGAAGATTTAGCACTGTCGAGTAGTGTGGGTATGAAGATTCACGCGCACTGTCACGTTCGGCTGCGTGAAGAGAAGCTACTACTGACCATGCGAAACACGCTTGATCGCGCGATTTCACATTAACAACCGCTCTTTTCAGCATTACCGACCGCGATAAAAGTATGTGGCATCCCACGCGCATCGGGTTATATTTATTTATATTTATAGTCACGTTATATATTCGCGACAATGCCCACCTGCTGTCGCGTTCCTGAAACTCTTCGAGTGATGTCGAAATGGGCTCAATAACTCTTTGATCGTACCACTTGCGTAAATCTGACGTCTTAAAAAGTTTATAGTTTTTCGTATTAGTGCTGTTATTTGCACGCTTGTCACCCGCCACAAATTCGCCGTTAAAAACGGTATTAATTTTCACACTACCGTAATTGTCTATAATGGTTTGCACGCGTGAAAGTACGATATCACTAGCGTCTTTGAGGAATTGTTCAGCTTCTATGTGATCGCGATTTATCACTACACCAGTCAAGATACGACTCTCGAATGCCGTATCAATTTCGTGCCATATAAATCCATGATTCTCATGTCCAGCACCCGTGTGTATGAAATGCTGACGCACCGATTTCTTGAAGCCTTCAAGTCGTGCAATTTGAGCCACCATCGATTGACGATTTCCGATCGATAATCGTGGTCGTTTAATTTGACTTTGTTCTTATAACGACTCAATATACTCGTCACATCGTTGTTCCCACACAATATTCTCTTCTACCGTACTGATTTGAGCTCCTTGCTCGCAAAGATTTTTTTCAATGTTGTCCGCCATGTTTCTGCGCGAGGCACTCTGCAATCTCGGAAATTCAAACATTGACTGAAAGTGTCTACCTCTTTATTCACGATTTATATTCCATTTCTATAACGACTGCATCCTTGGTGCCGTGTGCATTTTTTCGTTATATTTTTCTACAGACTTTACGATTTTGCTGACATCAACTTCTTCGACAGGATCCACGAAGCGCTCACAATATCGTTCGCTTAATTTTATTCTTTCGCGAGTGTGCTAGGCATTTTGGGCTTAAGATGGCACATGATGCTGAATCGACATTTTTACAATCCCTTTTACCTATATATGTTGGTATATTGGTTTCTACCAATGTGCAGAATCTGTTCTAAAACTTTCGAATTATTTTCACATCTCCAGCATAAAATATTACATTATATTCGTGAAACGTTCGGAGACGCTGGTGAACAGTTCGAGAGACGTTCAAGAAACATTTTGAAAACGTTTGTGAGACGTTCGAAGCCATTCGTGAAATATTCGAACGCGTTCAATAGATGTTCGAAGGCATTCAATAGATATTCGAGGATGTTCGTAGTAGTTGGGATTGTTTTGTAATTCACCGAAACAACCCCAACCGCTTTAATCGTCGAGTGGCTAAAGTTAAATGTATATGGCTTTATGCATGCAGAAGAGTCGCTCAATCTCACATGCATGCGATCCAGTCGCTCATTCTCGCTCTCTCTCATGCGTACGTGTAATCCGATCGCTTCGTATCTCTCAGCGACAGGGGTCAACCAACTTGAACCCAGCGCTCACACAAATATATGACATAAAAATAATAATAAAATAAAAAATTAAATTAAAAAGAGTAAAAATAAATAACCTATCAATAATCAATCGATACCCCTCTGCAATCAATAATCAATCGATACCCCTCTGCAATCAATAATCAATCGATACCCCCCTCCAGCACCATCGATTTCCCCCTCTCTGCGTGACGTCACCAACCCCTCCGATTCCCCCTCCGGCGCGTGACGTCATCCCGATCCCCGCGTGAACCCCTCGCCCCGCACCCCACTCGGAGGACCGGCGTTAGAACTCTCATATCTATACTACTCGGGATCTAGGTAATTTTCCGCTGTCAAATAACCTAACAATGTTTTACGCAAAAGTCAACCAATTTCGAGATATTATTTTTATGATTTAACTATAAACATAAATATAGTATATCCCAACTGTATAAAAACCATGTATATAAATGGATATCGATGTGAATACCAGAATATATCTCAGAAAAATAATACACAAGTCGCACTCTTAAAGCTCCCAGTCGATCTTAAATTCATCAAATGATCAAATTACCGATCACGAGCAGTTTTTTATGAACATTTTTTGATAATCCAACGAGTGATTTATTTCGAGATAAAAATTCCAATCGACAAATTATTTCCGAAAGCCAGGCAAGAACTCACCAACTAAATAGTACCTAAATGCAAACGAGATTAAAATTAAGTCACCATTGTAATGGAAACAAAGCAAGCAACCACAATAATTAAAAACGTAGGACCATAAACGGAATAAGTAATATAATAACATTTAATAAAACTCAAACAATCCCAAATCCTTGAGAATTCATTTGAGAACTTGAAATATCTCTTTTCGATGGCCGTTATTCATCTACCGAAGTGTGGTATTGCAACGTAGATTAATAATCAGAACATAATCGATGTCAAGCCAGGCGAGTGCCGCCAATCGTCTTGTTCCGTGTATATTCAAACTTCACTCAGCTTCTCTTCTTAACCATGCACGCTAAGTCGTTGCGCAGCATTTCCAGTATACTTGTGTGCCACTTACAAGGAAACGTTGCGAGGTCGATGTCTCTGATTTCGATGAAATTTGGCATGCTTGTAGAATGGGTAAAAATAGGCGACACGTATTTTTTTGTATCGGCGGAACCCGATTTTTAAGGGTTGAAAAGCAATCCTTGAAAATTAGGGTGTTTTTCGTTTTTCGTCGATAACGTTTTAACGGTACGAAATATGAAAAAACTGCAAATTGCTACAGTGTTTATTTTTTCGTGTACTATACACTGGAGATGAGAACGATGCAGATAGCAACAAATTTCATATTGTTTATTGCATAAATGCAATTTTTTCAACCGTATCTCCGAGAATTTTTAATCGATTGGGATGTAAATTTGCATACATGAAGAGAATGGAAAAGTGCGGATACGGATTTTTTCTTTTTCCGATATCTTACAATTAAGGGGTTGAAACTGCCGAACTGTTTGCATCATTCTGTTCATGAGTTGCAGCGGCAACGCAAAAATGCTGTAACCTCTGCAGATAATGCCTTCGATACGGTGAGCGGAGTGGAATTTCTTCGTAAATATACAATTGTAATCCTGTTGCTTCCCGAAGCACGAATTCAGTCCGTGATTGCGATCCTTGCCTCTGCCCATATTAGTGGAAAACTGAAGGGTGATTTTTCACAAGTAATTCACGAATGATTGCAATAAACAACACGCCATTTATTGCTGTATTCATCATTATCATCATGAAAGTCTAGTAGTCGAAGAATACAACATTTTTTCCTATCGAACTTTATTTTTATTTCGGCCCGTTCACGAGCTATAGAAAGAACGAAGTTGTTAAGCGTGCGTTGACCCCTTAAGAGTGTCGTTCCGGCGAAACGAGAAAATGTGTATCGACTCTTTTGACTGATTGTACTTTCTTTGTAACCCATTTTTATTTCTACAAATTTTCGTCCATGTCGCACTGTAAGAACTTTGAACGTTTGCCTTTCGAGAGGGGGACCGTTGGGGAGAGGGGCTGGACCGTTACAAATATGCAATTTCGTCATAACACGAACGTATATTGACGTGAATTCAGACTGAAATGCCAAAAGGCTAGCTGATAATACGATGCTTTCGGCGAAAAAATCGACGGGCGGTTTCAACCCCTTAATTGTGAGATATCGAAAAAAGAAAAAATCCGTATCCGCACTTTTCCATTCTCTACATGTATCCAAATTTACATCCCAATCGATTAAAAATTCTCGGAGATACGGTTAAAAAATGTCATTTTTGCAATAAACAATATGAAATTTGTTGCTTTCTGCATCGTTCTCATCTCCAATGTATAGTGCACGAAAAAATAAACCTTGTTGCAATTTGAAGTATTTCCATATCGCGTACCGTTAAATCGTCATTGACAAAAAACGAAAAACACCCCAATTTCCGAGGGTGCTTTTCAACCCTTAAAAATCGGGTTCCGCCGATATAAAAAAATCCGTGTCGCCTAGTTTTACCCATTCTACAAGCATGCCAATTTTCATCGAAATCGGAGACATCGACCTCGCAACGTTTCCTTGTTAGTTTGTACTTTTATTGGGAGTACAAATAACTCTCCGCCGTTTGATAAAAGGTGGCCCCACCAGGAGGTTATGGTTGAAATCGTCAGATGTAGAACGTCATATGGTAAGGTTGGACATCTGGCAAGACCATAACCTCAAGGTTAACCATAACCTTGAGGCTATGGTCTTGCCAGATGGTTTTGTGCGAAAATGTCGAGTTTTGTGCCGAATAAGCGTCATTTGCGGGAACTTTTGATTTACTTCTTTAATTTGAAAAAATCTGCAGTTACGGCGCATCGATTGCTTGTAGAAGCATATTGTGAGGCTGCTTTAAGTGAGAGAAGTTGTCGTGAGTGGTTTCAAAAATTAAAAAACTGTGAGGTTGACGTCGAAGACCACAAACGTAGCGGAAGGCCGAAAGTGCACGAAGACGCGGAATTAGAAGCATTATTGGAGGGAGATTCGTGCCAAACACAAGAGATCCCGCAAATAACGCTTATTCGGCTCAAAACTCGACATTTTCGCACGAAAAAAATTATGCTATGCGGATACAAAATCGCTAATATTTCAAGGTTATTGTCTTGCCAGATGTCCAACCTTTCGATATGACGCTTTAAATCTGACAATTTCAACCATAACCTCTTGATGGGGCCATCTTTTGTCAAACGGCGGAGACTTATTTGTACTCCGAATATATAATGGTGACACCAATTTCATGTTATAACAGTAAGGTGATTTTTTAAAATAAAAATAAATAATACTCAAAATATCATTGCTAAGGTTTAATAATTTTGTGTACAAATTTTTTAGTAAGCTTGCTTGGTTATTTTATATAAAGTTACTTCACTTTTTCGTACATTTAAATTGAAAATATATATTCAAACAATTGTGTAATGAAAATACAAAATATTCTAAGATAAATCAGACTTTTTAACATGGTAAAACAAGCGATATTTTCGAAAGAATTGTTTATTGCTTGGCGTTGTTTTTTTACTTTTTCAAATATTTTTTGACATGAGTTAGCAATACATGACGCGTTTCAATTTCGGAAGTTCATCCGAATGTTCGCAGGTAGATCAGAAAAAAAATAGGAATATTTCGTTCGAATAAAAACTACTCGATCCTTTGTCCATCATTGTCTTGTCCTCTTTTTGGATTTTATTGACGAATAGGAGATTCAAGCTCGCAGCAGTGAGCGGACGAACCTTGCGTAAAAAAAGGGCCGGGAGGGGGGTGGGGCTCGTCCAAACAGACGCGACGAGCAATCGTTACCGTGTACTCCGGTCTAAGGGGTTACACTACTGTACAATTTAAAACAAATTGATTTGTTTACTTGACGTTAGAGACTTTAGAGAAGAATTCGTGAACTTCGCGTGCCGCCGTTGTCGCGACGAAGCGACACTTAGCATCATCGTCGGTAAAAACAGAAGAAAACTCTTCGAGTCTCACGTTCACCGTAAGCAAACTCACTAATTGATTTTCGTCAATGTTGCTCTTCGGAGATGCCGAGCAACTTCAAGTGTAGAAGAACGATGTAATAAATCTAACGCGACAGAACACTGGGGTTCCGATCCACGGAACGGCCCAGCGGTACGAGAAACGGGGGCGCTGCGTGTCAGGGCCTTTACACACGGCGTATTCGATTCGATGTAGTGTATGTTTTGAAACGAAATCGACGACAGTGGAATAATTTTCGTGGTCAAAAAATCGTTCGGAAATTCGGTCGTATGTTATGAGCATTCGACCGAGAGAATATTATCAGAACAGGGCCTTTACGCACGAGCTATTTTCTAAGCGCGTAGGAATATTCTGGGCGCGTATGAATACACCGTGTTTACAGATTCTCGGCGCTACGACTGGAGGCTGCGCGAGCCTCTATATATATGGAAACAAGTGTTAAGTGATACATAAAAGGACGTATGTAGTGTCTGTTATGACACAACCGAGGGACTGTATTCGATTTAACAAATCAAGAAATCGACGACTTTCGTCGACGACTGTGAAATAATTGTCGTGGCCAAAAAATCGTTCGGAAATTCGGGCGAATATTATGAGATCTCAAGATTGAGTAGACGGATCGAAAAATGACCCACACAAAATCGATAGAAAAAAATCATATTTCATTGGTCAAATGTCATTCAATTTTCGATTCGTCACCGCGTTTTCGCGTAATATCGAATCAAAGTGAAAAAGTCGTCTGCTAAAGCCCATCTTACTGTATAAAGACTCGCGGCGTGTTCGTCAGTCGGTCAGTGGCGTCGAATTTTTTATTTTATTACTTGGCGTCAAGACGCTGCCGCGTCTCGTGAATTGTATCGAATTCCCTCCCGCCCGTTTTGCCTGTCGGTCAATAATGTGTGCGAGCGGAGCCTCTCGCGACTGGTGTCCTCGCCGCCAAGATTAGCCCCTTTCCTTTCCTATTTACTTATTTTTCCCCTTTTTATTATGTCATTGCTGAACTTGATTAACATTAAAACTAGCAATAGTGTATTTCGATTTTTGGTGTCATTTATTGTATCGCGATTCCCTCTCCATGGATCGGCCAAAGTAGCAGTCAATCGCCAGAGCCGTCACGATAAATATATATATATATATATATATATATATATATATATATATATTGTAACGAGCAAATCTTTCTCTAACCACGGAAACGAGAACTGCAACGCGAGAATCGTCCCTTCAGCTGTCCACCCCGCGCGAGTGCATTCGCAATACCCGGGGCGCCAGAGAATTTTGTTTCACCGGATTTCTCAACCAGTATGCCCTAGGGTCGGCGGGTCCGCCCTGACCCACCATTGGAGCTTGTCGGACCATTGGAGACATCCTTGATTTTTGTATCGCCAGAATCATAACCGGACTAAACTGGATGCACTCGCACGGGAGGACGGTTGTACTATAGCACGGCCGCTCAGGTTGTGGGTTAGGTAGAGGGATCGGGATTCACTGGGGAGTAACTTGACTCTCAACGGTATCTGTCACTATTTGTGACACCGATAACATCACGATAAAAGAAAATAATTTTTTATGTTACTGTGCGGGAGCTGGTGGGTTAAACACCCGTAAACTTTTTACGTAGACAACCTTGATTGCGAACGCGAAAACGCGAGCAAAAACGTCATACGTACGGGACCGAGAAAAAAGCCGATGTGTGGCTCAAGCGCGAGAGCGAGAGCGAGAGCGCGACGTGACGGGCGCGAGAGAGACCACGACACGTCTCCCCATCGCGAGGGCCGTGGCACGACTACTCAATGCCTGTCACGATACGTGAAAAATCGGGAGCAATCACGATTCGGGAGACTACCGTCTCACGCGAGATTCGTTAGCAACTGTACCTCGCGCGACCAAGGCCGGCGCGAGAGGGAGTATGCGAGAGCGAGCCAGAGCGCGTTGACAGAAAAAATGTCAACACGCTCGCAGGATCGGACCATGCGAAATCGTTCAAGCAAGAACTTTGTCTTGTATAATATTGAGAGCTGAAATATTATTTCGACCGCTGGAATATTCTGATAGAATATTCCTTTCGGAATCTATATTTTCTGCCCGAGTTACTCCGCAAACGGAACGGTAATGAATCGGGACCTTTTCTCATCGGTAACATGGACCCTCGGAGATCGCATCCCCGGGTCACCGTGCGAGAGCAGGCAAAGCTTCTTTCCCGAAGCGCGGCGCGGAGATTTCCAGGCTCCGCCCGTCATCCAAACGGCCCGCTCTCCAGGACGATGCACCACTACGGTCGGGCGCCGATATCTCAGCCGGGCATGCACCGATTCCCCGAGAAGCCTCGTTAGGTGCATCTCTCGGTCGGGATTGCTCGGTACGTTGAGCCACACGCCCCTCAACCGAGTTCCGCACGCCAACCTAACCTATCCGAAAACACAACGGAAACCTCAAACGTAACAGGACAAAGACGCTAGAGAAAAGGCCCTTAACACATCTGGTGGGTCATAACGCGGGCATCGAGAGCGTAAATCGAACATCGGTAGCATTTCTGTGACGTGACTTAAAAAATTACGTCACAATATATATATATATATATATATATATATATATATATGTATATACAGGGTGTCACTGAAGTAACGTCTCGTTACTTTAGTGAAAAAATAATTACAGAGATATTCAAGGTGGCAACAGTTAGTGCCTCACCCTGTATATAAAGGGTGTCACAAAAGTAACGGGACGGCTGAATATTTCCGCATTTCCGTCGTTCTTGGAGTAACTTTGCCCAAGGAGTTCAATGGTCACCTTCCTGTTGACCTTGGCGATGTCCTTCAAGTTTTTTTTAAGGTCAACTTTTGTTTTTCAAATGGGAACCCCTTTTTTTGACATGGGCAATCGATAGAGCGGGAAATTTTACGTACAAATATGTATTGTAACGGAAAATTCATCTTCCCAAAGTGTCACAAAAGGGACCTCCTGTTTTCCCGGCGAATTATTTAAGGGCGCCAGCCGCCGTGGCGGCTCGCCGGGAAAGTTAGCCGGACAAAGTTCGACCGGAGGTCACTCAAGTTGCCGGCTAGCTGCAGCCTTGGGTCGTGGCAGAGGGGCAGGGTTAGGGGCCAAGAAAATTTGAGCACACGCGCGATAACAAAAAAAAACAAAACTGACATGATAAACGAAAGGATCACAATTGGTTCTCCTCTCTCTCTTTTCGCAATTTTTCCGCAAACTAGAACGGTTCCGCGGGGAAAGGACGGTCTCGCCGTCGGTCACACTCGCACTTCATCACCCTCGCGTCGACCCACCCGGGGACCTTGCCTACGAGAGGAACGAGCTAGACGACCACGGTCCACTCATTCCTCTCACCAAAGCTACCCGACGCTCCGGCGACTCCCAGTCATTCACACTCCACACCAACATTGACGAATACACGCATACCCACACTGACGCATTCCCTTTTAATTTTCCCCGCGGAAACAACAAACGCGCACACACTCCGCCGTGACCCCGGACCGCGCGACTCACGATTAAAACAAAAAGAAAGCTAACGAAAAACCGAAAAGGGGAAAAATTGAACACAGCCTCCGTAAAGCAGAGGCCGCCGCCAGGCCCACATCATTGGGCTTCCGTCGGAGGACGTTAGGACTAGCCGAGGGCACCTGTTCGCGTCACTATAACGCGAATTGGCCGAAACTCACCGGCACTAATGTGCGCGCGGAGAGGCCCTCCGAACGCTGTCCGTCCTGCTCGACACTTAAGGTAGTTCCTCTGCGAAAATCTCAACCAAAAGCTTACATACCATGTTCATGTTCAAAAGATTAATAATTGGTTTATTTAGTAATAAATAAAATTAAAAACTACGCAATCTTGACTCGGTACTAGTAGATAATACGATGGATATCATTTATTGCCGTAAAATATATTTTATATTGTGTTTTTGATCTACCATTGCCAGTAAACTTTTTGCCGGGACTGTCCAGACTTTTCCCCAATACACTTGTTCACTTGCAGGCCGAGCAGGATATATGCTATACGACCAAAATTGTGTGGGTTCTCATGATTATATCTTGGAAACTAGATGGTGAATCATTCTCATTTTTTTTCACATCATTCGTGATATCTTTCTCTAACTTATCCTCGTTTTTTATCAATGTCTTTATTTTAGTTTTGACGGTAGAATTAATGATGCTCTGTTTGCCCATCATAACGCATTTTTTACGTGTAAACCAAGCCAACTTTAAGTGTAAATATCTCAGGTTTGGGGTGGTCAAACTTATTCAAATTGCACAGATGTTTGGATAATGTATTAAATAACATATATATCAAATTTCAACCATTTCTTAATTCAACTCTCCTGTGGAGGTACTACCTTAACGGCGAAGTTCTCCTTTTCTCTTCCAGCGAGCGAGACGTCGGCCTTCACCCTTCCTCTACTTTTCCTAATTTTCCTTCGGGTGGGGCGCATCACCACCCGCGTACATAATGAGGCCTCGCCGGAGTCCGATCGGTGTCGAGCGCGTATGTGTGTGCGCGTGTGTGTGTGTGTGTGTGTGTGTGTGTGTGTGTGTGTGTGTGTGTGTGTGTGTGTGTGTGTGTGTGTGTGTGTGTTCCAAAATGTGTGTGTGTGTTTGTTTTCGCAAATGTGTGTGTGTGTGTGTGTGTTCGCATGTGTGTGTGTGTGTGTTTGCATGTGTGTGTGTGTGTGTTTGCATGTGTGTGTGTGTGTTTGCATGTGTGTGGTCGACGCTACGATCAAGCCGGAGAGCATGGACGATTTGTCTTCGGCGCGTGAAATGTTGCCGAAGAGAGCTCGTCGCCACGCGCACGAGGCACATTGCCGAGCGACAAGTCGTTGGTCAGGCATTCCTCTTATTCCGCTTTATGTTAGATAATGACGGAAGCCTAACCGAGCCTTCGATTCTCCACTTGAAGAGCCTTGACACGAAGCATGAAGTCTCGAGCTCGACTTTGAGTACCCGATGGTGTTGTTGCAACGACTCCATCCTTCTTTGCAGTTGTTCGCGGGTAACCGGCGAGGATGGCACCATGATCGGTCCAGCGTTGATCGAGCTCGAGAAAATCTCGGATGCGCTCACTTATCTCCCGAACTCCCGGCCGCAGAACTCGCTTGCATCCCCGTACCGATCGCCGATTCACTCCTCGCCACACCCCTCCTACGAATCCCTAGCGTGTGACTGTGTATGGGGGTGTACGTGTGTGCTCGCAAAAGTATAGAGAAATACAAATAAATAGTAATAATAATTTTGTTTGCCCTAAACCTCCTATCGGTCCGCGTCCGGGGTGAGTACTGAGCGCGACGGACGTTTCCACGGGTTTTCCGGGGACCCCGGAAAATTGCCACTTTCCAGTACTGAAGTCACCGGTCCCCTTTGACCTTAAAGGTCTGTTGTATCCGCTAATTTACGCAAAACAACGAAATGACCGAACAGTCGAGAAAGTATTTGCGAAACGGCATTCCAGACTGTTTTGCATCCTCCTTACGAAAGAGTCACACTTTTGCCAAACTGCAAACGTCAAAAAGACACTTTGCGACACGTCCTAACAAAGCATCGGATGATGTTCGATCTAGGGCAAATTGCGACAATCAGAGTCGACAATTAAGAGAAGTTACCAGGGATTAGTCAGTCCTTGGTTGGCTTTTGAACGGTTCGGTCCTAAGGTACGACCGACACACTGTAAATTCAATGATAAGACCACCCCAGTAATAAACTTATATTCCTATTCAACGAACTTGAGTTCCAACTCTTAATTTCGCTACGATCCCAAAAATACCTATCCCGGGTTCTCGAGCCGGGGATACAACAGGTCACCGCAGGGTTAATTAAACCCAAACACAGTATGGATACCTCGGACAAGAATAGAAGCTTCTTAAACTCTATCGTTAAGACTAAAGTTATCAATTTTAACAAGGCGCATCTAGTGGTGACCTCGATCGTGACCATGACCATGAGCTCCAAGATGATTTCAAGGTCAACTTTTTTTGTAATAATATTTCTCTTTTTGACATCCGCAATCGATCGAACGAGAAATTCAACGTAGAGACGCAAAGTTGACGTAGCGTTGACCTTGAAGGTCACGGTCAAGGTCACGATCGAGGTCACCACTAGATGCGCCTTATTAAAATTGATAACTTTGGTCTTAACGATAGAATTTAAGAACCTTCTATTCTTGTCGGAGGTATCCATTCTGTGTTTAAGTTTAATTAACCCTGCAGTGACCTTCAAGGTTAAAGGGGACCGGTGACTTAAGTACCTATCTGTACGTAAAATTCCCCGCTCTATCGATTGCCGATGTCAAAAAAGGGGGTACCCATTTGAAAAACAAAAGTTGACCTTGAAATAACCTTGAAGGACATCACCAAAGTCAAAATGAAGGTCACCATTGAGATCCTTGGGAAAAATTCCTTCGAGAACGACCTGAACATTTTGGGAAACTACCTGCGGAAATATTCAGCCGTCCCGTTACTTTTGTAACACCCTTTATATACAGGGTGAGGCACTAACTGTTGCCACCTTGAATATCGCTGTAATTATCGACGTCACAAAAAAATGTTTGAAACAAAAGTTGTACCGTACAAAAGGGGTCATCAAACGCGGACATTTTGTTTATCTCAGTGGAGGCGCTATTGCACAGTAAAGGTCACCTCCACTTTTTTAAATGGGACGATACAATTTTTTTCATCTATCTTGTAGAGCATCGAAAACTGCATGAAGAACATTTAGGGGTCAAAGTCGTTCAAGGTCATTTAAGATCAAAAAGTGACATGAACTTTATTTTTATGTGAAATTACTTTTATTCACAGTAGATGTTCAAAGTGATTGCTATTGGAATCAATGCAGTATTGCAATCTCCTTATCACGAATTTCTTATCACTTCGGCACTTATCGCCGAAGACTTGCCATCGCCTTGTATGTAAACAACGGCACCAAACCTACAATGTACACGGAACATTGTACAATATTTCGCCGAAACAAACCCAAGATAACGATAGTAAGAATGGTGAGATTAGTATTAATGAATCAAGCGAATGTAAATGATATATTCTTTTGAATAGCAAACTGATATGCTTCTAATTTACGGAGAATGTCAGAAAAATGCAGCGAGAGCTAGAGACTTATACGCTGAAAGATTTCTTGAACGTTTTCATCCTACACGCCGTACATTTCAAATTTTGTACAGTAAATTGAGGACAACTGGATCCTTAACCCGTCGAGAAAGTAACCGACAAAATCGAGTTACTAATGAAGAAACGGAAATTGGTGTTCTTGCCGCCGTTCATCGAGACCCTTGTGCGAGTTGTCGTCAAATTGTGAGGGAATCTGGCGTAAGCCAAAGAAGTATTCTACGTGTTCTACATCGTCATAAAAATCATCCTTGCCACATCAGTCTCCACCAGGAATTAACTGGTACGGATTTAATGAATTGCACTGAATTCTGCCGATGGGCTCAACGCCAGATTCAGAGAGATGACTCATTTATTAATCGGATTTTATTTACTGATGAGGCAACATTTACGAATCATGCAAATATTAACTTGCATATCATGCATTTGTGGTCAACTGAAAATCCAGATTGGCTGCGGCAAGTTGCACACCAAAGACCGTGGTCAGTTAATGTATGGTGTGGGATTATTTGGGATAGAATCATAGGCCCTTATTTCATCGAAGGGAACCTTAATGGTAGGAACTACACTACATTCCTTCAAGAAACATTTAGTCCGTTATTGGAAGAAATACCTTTAGAAACAAGAAACAGAATGTGGTATCAACACGATCGGTGCCCGGCACATTTTTCGCTGATAGCTAGAAATGAATTGCAAAAGAGATTTCCAAATCGTTGGATTGGACGCAGAGGAGCTGTATCGTGGCCGGCTCGGTCGCCAGACTTGACGCCTCTGGTCTTTTTCTTGTGGGGATAGTTGAAAGATCTTGTTTATAAAGAACGTCCATGATATGCCGGATGATATGCGTGAGAGAATTCTTCGAGCCTGTGATTCGATAAGTGCCGAATTGATAAGAAATTCTACACAATCCGTGATGAGGAGATTGCAATACTGCATTGATTGCAATGGCAATCACTTTGAACATCTACTGCGAATAAAGGTAATTTCACATAAAAATAAAGTTCATGTCACTTTTTTATCTTAAATGACCTTGAACGACTCTGACCCCAAAATGTTTTTTATGCAGTTTTCGATGCTCTACAAGACAGTTGAAAAAAAATGTACCGTCCCATTTAAAAAAAGTGTAGGTGACCTTTACTGTGCGACAGAGTCTCCACTGAGGGAAAAAATGGTCGCATTTGATGATCCCTTTTGTACGGTACAGCTTTGGTTTCAAACATTTTTTTGTGACGTCGATAATTACAGAGATATTCAAGGTGGCAACAGTTAGTGGCAAGGTGGCAACAGTTAGTGAGGCACATAAAGTGTTACAGAGCAAAAGCACTCAAACTATCGATCATATCCAAAAATGTTTCAGACAAAAGTTTCAGTGTTCGAGAAGGCCGTCATACTGGACCACCCTATTTTTTTTATCGGTGGAGGCGCTGAAGCTACGTCAAGGTCAACTCCATTTTTTTTATTGGAACCATGTATTTTTTTTCGATGACCTTGTGATTTAGGTCGCTGAATTCGTCTTAAAATCGGTAATAATGTCTGTGGATTGATGGACATGAAAAAAGGCTTGCCCATTACTGCTTATTATGATATTGTCCGCTCAATACTAAACAGTGGTACTAAATCATAAACGCTGCTTATAATTTACTAACAAAGAAGGCTGTGCGAGAAGAAGAAGCTAGCACGCAGCAATAAGGTGAAGACGGTAAAAGTCGGTCCAAGTCAAGACGAAAGAGTACCACGTACCAAGCCAAAAAATCCGTCTATAACCAAGAAATTAATGCAAATTTATTATGATATTGTGGCCTTGCTGTTCGTCGACATCCAGATTCCGTTGAAAAAATGCGCAAAGAAATCTGGGTTACGTATTACCACAAGATTTCGACAGACGAAAATCCACAACGTCAATACTGCCCGATGGCGTCGATTCGCGTTGAAAGTGGCGTCAGCATGAACCCACTGAAACTTAGGCTTTATTTTCCCATCCACCTGCTCTGTACATTGATGTTAAAGGAGTATTGGAGCTAATATATGAAGAGTTATCGCAAGATCATTTACTAGAGCGCTGCTTAGTTTCCGACACGCAAAACAGCAACGAAAGTTTTAACATTTGGTGTGGGATTTGGCTCCTGAGCACGTGTTTTCCGGCCAAAATGTAGTATCAATCGCAACAATCACAGCTACATGTATCTTCAATGAAAGGTGTAACCCGATACTGAACCTATTAGAAGTCATGGGCTGCCGTCTTGGACCAGGGAGCCTGCGTTTCCCCGAAGACTGCGACAACGCGCGGGTACGACTAGCAACACAGCGCAGCTTCGAGGCTTCAAAAGAAGCCAGGAAAGCCCGGAAAAACCAGACCGATTAAAGATGATAATACCGATGAAGCTAAAGGAATTCTGCATGCGCCCGGAATCGCTGATTAATCGTAAGTGCATGTTTTGTTAAAGATTTTATGTGCAAAAACTTCAAACGCGTTTTTTTCGAAACAACTTTTTT